>JAITYX010000010.1:9065000-9497500 GCA_021018815.1 Talinum fruticosum | reverse complement strand
CCACTTATATATGGACTCTTTCTTACTCCATGCAAAAATAAATATAATAATAATAATAATAATGAGAATAATAATAATAATAATAATATATAATTTTTCAAAAAAATAAACAAAATTAAAAATAATAAAATAAAAACATAATCTTAAACAAAAAGGTAAACAAATAATAAAATACTCTAAATAAATACGAAAATAAATAATTAAATTACCAAAATATTAAAAAATTTTCTGGACCTGTTAGCCTAAAAACCTAAAATAAAAATAAAAAAACTAAATTTATAAATTTATTAAATTAAAAACATGCTTTATCCTAAATTAGTAAATAAGTCTGAAAAATTATGAAATCAGTTATATATTATAAGATTATCTAATCTTAATATAAAAATTAAATAATAATTAATCATCTATTAATTCATAAAAATATAAAGCAGAAAATAAAAACAAAACTAAGTAAAACATTAATAAATAAAAAATATACAAAATTAAATAATAAATAAAATCAAAAATCTGAAAAAATATAAAATTAACCTAAAACCCAAATTTTTTTTTATAGTTTCTAGAAAAATTAAACAGAAATAAAAATAATAAAATAAAAATATAATCTTAAACAGAAAGTAAAACAAATAATAAATTGCACTAAATAAATGAGAAAATAAATAATTAAATTACCAGAATATTAAAATTATTTTTTGGACCTGAATATATCCTAAACACCTAAAATAAAAATAAAAATAAAAAAAATAAATTTATAAATTTATTAAATTAAAGACCTGTTTTAACCTAAATTAAAAAAATCTAAAAATTATCAAATCAGTTATAAAAACTAAGAAAATTAATAGTAACAAATTAAGGCTCTAACTAAACTCTATAATAAAATTAACCGAAGAAGACTAATTTTATTCTAACTTCTAACAAATTGACTAAAAAATAACAAAACCGAACAAAAAAGTAATCTGAAAATTAAAATATATTAAGACATAAAATAAAAAATATATATATAGTTATGTATTTATTCATTTAGGGTTTGGATTGTATATTAGCTCTCATTTATTTTTATGTATATTGATATGCAATATTATTTTGGTCCTGAAATATAATAATTTTGTCTAACATTATTAATTTATCATTGTTGATGGTGTTTTTTGACTTGGTACCATAAAATTGTATTACTTTCAAAATATATTTATAATAAGAATTTTTAAAATTAAAATCAATAGGAATATGTTATAAAAATAATATTTAAATATTTTAACTATCCGAGGAAACAATTTGGTTATTACATTCGTCATATGTACAGAATGATTTAATAAACTTTAAGAAATCATAAATTAATATAATAAAAATATAGCAACTACATATATACTTGATATTAATAATTAAAAATGCCTATAAGATAGAAAGTTATGATTCAAATATGTTGTAAAATAAAACGTAATGACTAAAAAGTTAGAAATTATATTGTTTCAGTTCAGTAATTTGTGAACTTTAAGTTCGTAACTTATGTTATGTTTAAAGGATTGCAAATTTAATATGCCAACTTCTATTAAGCCCATAGGACTTCGAATAAATTCATTTGTCTCAAAATTTTTGCACAACATACGAGATCATTTTTTTTGTTACAAATACAATTTATTTTGGTTGCTTCCTAACATGTCTATCTCGTGACTTATTATTGATAAACATTTTTAAATCATGTCTTTTACTATTGTAAGTTTTCTAAATTATTAAAAGATGAGTATTTGCTATCGAACCTCCCTACCATCGTGAAATAGAACTTCATGTTACTCTTATTATGTTAATTAATTGAGAGGAAGAGTTGTGTATAGAGGGGAGCAATTGGTTGTTAATAGAGTAAAACATATATTTATAAAATCTCAATTGTATCAATATTTTTGCCCCATAGATTCACTATTAAAATCGCAATCAATTTTCAATATAAGTACGAAACACAAATGATTTTATTACTCTACGCCGCGAATTGACCTATCATGCCCTTTACTATGATACAAATTACCTATTATTGTTAAATATAGTTGGATATCACTTCTATCATTATAATATTTTTCACTATTAATCTCAATATAAGTAGTTATTATATATTTAATTATCTTTGTGTGCGAGAGGTAAGTAAGAATGGATAAATCATTATATTCACCTTATAATTTTAAAAACTGAAATCTCATTATGGGTATATGTATACTTTTTAAAAGTTCGTGTAATATTTAAGTCAATGATGTTTTAATAGGTTGGTTGCATATAAATATTTATCTAGGTGTTAATTAAGTTAAATTAGTATTGATTTTGTAGAGAGTTATGAGTTATAAATTTGATATTCTTTTATTTATTTGATGTACTTTATGTTATAATATTAATTTGTGACATAATGATATTTATTGTCATCTATAGGTCATCTAACTCAATATCTACCAGTCATATATTATTCTTTTTCCTACTAATACTTACCTTTTGATACCCAAACATGTTGTCACACTATTTGTATAATTGTATGAATTAGGATTATTTAAATTGTTTGATTCTTAGAGGGGCCTGATTTCTTAATATTCCAAATCATGAGTGTAATCTTAAAACCTTGATGATATTTTTTAACATTCTTTTTTATTTATTATTTTAGATTATTTATTTATTCTTTTGAAATTTAGAATGATTGGAAGATGAATGTGTGTTGGGCTCTAATGATTTTTATGTGTTGGGTTCCGAAAACTTTGATGAGTCACGAAGCGTTTTCGCTATGAGGGGATAATATGTAGAAGAATATTGTTGAAAGTGAAACAATTCAATAAAATCAAATGATCGAGAAAAAGAAACTTACAAGGACAACATCGCTTCGTAATTCAATAATTTCTTAAGTTATGCATTGTGCAACATTACTCCGTGCATAACACGGGTCCGGACTAGTAATAATAATCCTAATCCTAATAATAATAAATAATAATAATAAGAGCAACATAATAATAATGATAATAATATCAATAATAAAAATAATCATAATATCAACATTAATAATAATAATAATAATAATAATAATAATAATAATAATAATAATAATAATAATAATAATAATAATAATAATAATAATAATAATAATAATAATGAGCGAAATGAGATGTTATAGCGTAAACGAATAGAAATGAGCACATAAATGAGTAAAAATGAACAAAACATATAATTAGATGTTGGTATACATGTCAATTCGAACAAGCCCTTAATGATATTATAATAAAACTTGTGAGATGGATGAAAGATAGGAAAACATTTAAAAGAGAGGGAAAACATGTGAGTTAAATATAATTTCTTATTATACCTATTGAAAAACAAAATGTCATAAAAAATAATTTAATAAATTGAAATTTCATTTTAAAAAATTTATAAAAAGATTAGTCTAATCCAAATGAATCAACCCTAGCTCTACCAAGTTTAACCCAAATAGGTTGGATTTTAAAATCTTATTCCAGACTCTAATTTTTGTCAAACAAGTTCGGATCAGATTATCGGTTGAAGAGTAAATTTGTGCCCAGTGCAAGATGCACTAGTCAGTAATTCTTTGCATTGGAGCCATCCAATTTTCATAAACAAACAGCCAAATTGATTCCTATGCATGGTTCGATTGCCTTCTATTTTTTATTTTTTTGAAAAGCAAGTATAAGAAACATTAGATAGCCTTTTTCTTAAAGATTTTATCTAAGTTATATTATCAGTAAGTATACATGAAAAGTCTTAAGATGGAGAGTACATAAAGATAACTCTAAACCTCATAACATATCTTAATTTGACAGTACAATCAGCTGTCATATTACCTTCTCTGAAGACATAGTTAATGAAATAATTTATCCTTCTCTGAAGACATAGTTAATGAAATAATTTATGTTAATTTTGCTGGAACTTTCCTCACACACTTATATAATCTCAAATCTGACCAAAAAGAAATTGTCAAATTTCAACAGCCCCTGGAAAGTAACCTCAATTCTATCTGGCCGAGCTTGAAAGCAAATACGCCATCTGATAAGTTTTGGGAGTATCAATGGAGAAAACATGGGTCATGCTCTGACCTAGGCCTCGTGGACTACTTCCAAAAAGCCTATGAGTCGGGGACTGTGGCATCGCGGCGAGTGTCCCAAGCTTTGACTACGGCAGGTTAGTTTCATCAAAAGATTTCGTTTTATTTTTTCCTTTTCTAAACATTTTCAAGTTGAAATTAGGGGTGTCAACTAGTCAAGCTCATTCCAGCAATTATTTATGAGAAAATTATATTCATAATGACAAAGAGTATTCTAAAAATATAACAAAAATATTGTGGTTGGTTCATTTTTCTTTTATCTATATAGTGATATATAGTTTCATCTGATTATCTGGCATATGTTAGTGTAAATTACATATTATTTATTATTTGCACCCAATACTGAGTGCAGATGTGATACCGAAGGTGTTCCCATCAGGCTATCCTGCTAATAATTTCAGGGAAGCCATATTGCAGCACATTAAGGTGAAGCCCCTAATCCGGTGTTCTTCAAATCGCCAGGGTTACAGGGAGACTTATCTTCTGGAAATTGGGCTTTGCGTAGACCTTACATTCAACTATGTGGATTGCCCCCATAATCCACCTTTTCAAAATTGTAGAAAGGATAGTCGGCTGATTTTTGAGAGATATACACAATATTTGGCTAAATGAAACCCCATTTATGTTATAATTATGTTTTTATTATCTTGTTCCGTTGTGTGAGAGTATTGTAATAAAAGAACTATCTTGTAATTATGATTACCATAATTTAAATAATTATGATTGCATTGTAAAGTTCATTGTATTTACATTGCTGTCTACTTTACCTCCAATCAAACATCACAATAATGATTTAGTAAAAAATCAACTCATGTTAGTTTAAGTGATTTAGCATTTGTGTTTTTTAAGTACTTTTTCAGGATCTGAGTCTTGTGAATGGACAATATATATGACGGAGAGCTCTGCCATTTATTAGTAATTGCAGTTCAGTAAAATGGAGAATCCAATTTTTTTCAAAAAAAAAATGATTTGGGAAAAAGACTAATATAGGGCAAATAGTCAAAGATTATTGCTACTTTCATTAAAAATATCATACTAATACTTTAATATAATTTTTTATGCTAATTCCATGATAGCATAGTCTGACAGATACAATCAAATACTCTAAACATATTACTCCCTCCGTCCCTTAATAATTTTTCTTAATTATAAATTAGCTTTTTATAAGCTCATTAAATATAATTTCAACCAATTATCTAGTATTTTCACTAAATTTAACTTTTTAAAATGTATATTCTTTTCATTTAGAAAGAACGTTATGTGCCCGAGGGAGAATTTCTTAAGTTAACATTTGACTTATAATCTCCTCAATGAATCATTGTGTCCAAAAATTATTCGCGATCTATGGAAAAAACAGAGGAATATCTCCAAAAGTCACCCTATTGCCATAAAAAAAATAATAAATTTTTTGATATATTTGAATCCAATAACTCAAAGGTTAGATTTTTGTTTATTGGTATTTTATCATCGAGATTTTTATTGCCCTTTTTGTTCCTCCCATCTGATTATTTTCCATGGTTAAAAATACTCGACTTGCAGTAAGTTCAGAGTTGAAATCATCATCCGATTCATTTTATTTTATTCTTTTGACGATTTTCATGACAAGTTCATGATTTCCATGGAAAGTAATCATATGGGAGTATGATCCAAAAAAATCATATGGGGGATCCCATAATGATAAAACACCAATAAAATAAAGAGAAAACTGTATTATAATTATTGATATGTCAACTTTAAAACTTGGATATGTCAAGCTGATGATTTCAACTATAGTAAGAACTAGGATATATCAGGTACTTAATTTCAAGGTACTGGTTAGAGTTTGAGAATTAAATCACTATTTATTTTAAAATATAATTCTTTAGTAAAGTAATAGTAGTTGACATGGTGATTATATATTTATGTAGTGTTTTTTAAAAGTTACATAGTACCGGAGCCAAAAAACAAAAAAGTTCTCGAGATTGATAAGAACAACAACCAACAACTAACAATCAATTTTAAAAAAATTTATATAATTTTATCAATAAAGTAGTAATTGAGGTGATAGTAGGCGTATTTATTGGAAATACTTTTATTTAAACACTTGTAATTTGAAAAGATTACACTTGTTGATTTTTTTTTAGTCAAAACGGGTGCTTCTTAAGATAGGTTTTCTTTTTTTATTTTATTTTTTAAGGAAGCACGCTTAATTCATTGATAATAAGTCCATAAGTACATAGTTAGAGATTGGTGCAGGGCATACCCCTAACCACATCCGCTCTGTCCTAGAGGGAATAACCTTAGCAAGATGAAGGCGGATGAATTCCCATATCTCTTAACATGACTCCAACTACAAAGTGTAAAAAAGTTGCTAAAAGAAAATAAATCATCTAAAACCAAGTCAATATCACCAAGAAAGGAGATAGAGATGTTTAATCTGTGTAGGCAATCTGTTTCCAAGGAAATCATCCGGTAATTGAGTCTTCTCGCAACTTGCATACCGTAATGAATTGCTTTTGCGTCGGCTATTGTTGGTGCCCACCTAGCTGTCACTCTCTTGACTGCTGCAAATAGCACTTGCCCACGGTAATCACGCCCCACCACGCCCAAACCTATCCATCCATCTTGTCCGACCAAGGCATCCACGTTGAGTTTGATGACCCCGGCACCGGAGATTTCCAAATGGTTGTCAATGGAGTTTCAAGGGAACGTTTGTGACTTTTCTTTTCTTCACTAAGTTTGATAAAATCTTCCACCATTTTCCTAACATTTTCCATCACAATTGCCTTAGGAGTCCTTTTATTATTGAATAATTTGTTGTTCTGCTGCCCAAATATACCATTCGAGAACAAGGCAAAACATGAATGTCTCCTCATCTAGTTCAGCAGCCCATTTTTCAATCAATTCACTCAAAGTCCCCACTCGCTTCTAGGGCTTGAGCGACTTTTGGATCCAAGCATGCCTAGAGATCCTTCTATCACAGCGAGTCGAAGATTGCATGCCAAGATGATTCGTCCTCCTTGTTGTAGCGTGGACGAGTGCTTGTTTAGAGTAATATGACGATGGACAAGGAGTGTTCTAGTGGGCACGGTATTGGTACAACACTTTCACCGAAGTGTCTTAGCTTAGGAGTGATGTTGGCACCCCACAAGATGGGCCAATACTTGGCAAAATCATTGTAAGAGATTGACAGCCCAAGCAAATACGTCTGGTTTGATAGAGAACGTACCTTTATCGGAGAAACACCATACTTGTTGATATGTCGGCAGATTGGTATTGAGTGGAATTGAAGTAATAACCTCGGAATCTTGTTCATTGAAAACAACTTCCACAAGGTTCATTTTCCATTGGCCTAAGTCGTAATCAATTAAATCATGTACCATGGAGATCTCAACACCTTCCGGTCATGTTGTTGTCACCATTTTTCTGTCACCATCCACTAGTCGGGCATCTCTCCAAATATCAATTTGAAGTAGTCCATGTCCAACATGCCACACTAGTCCTTCCTTGGAGACGTCTCGGGAGGAGACCAAAAAATTGGTATGTAGGAAATATTTAGCTTTGAGGACACAACAAGGGACGAGACTCTTCATCTTGGAATATTTGCTAGGCCTGTTTTACAAGCATTGCATCATTGAAGACATCCCATCTTTGAAAACCCATACCTCCAAAGCATTTAGGTTTACACAAGTCATTCCATGATAGTCAATGCATTTTGCATTTTCCGTCCATTAAGCCCCACCAAAATCGGGCACACATTCAGTGAAAATCATGTATTGGATTGGATGAAAGTTTAAATATGCTCATAAGATAGGTGGGCATCGCCTTAATCATATATTGGAGGAGGACGACCTTTCCTGCTTTAGATAAAAACCACTTTTTCCATCCTCTCGAGCTTCTTCATAATACATTCCCTCAAAGAAGCAAATACTTCTTTTTGCTTCGACCAATAATAGTTGGTGCTCTAGGGTATCTTGAGTGTTTGTCCACAATACGCATCCCCAATAAATATGCCACCTTTTCTTGTTTAGTATGAATTACCCTTTTACTAAAGGAGACTTCATACTTTTCGAAATTAACTTTTTGGCCCGATGTTTCTTCATATTGGTTGAGAATATCAACTATTCGTAAGCATTCTTGTCTGGTTGCTCCGGAGAAGAGTATACTATCATTTGCAAAAAGAGGTGAGAAACTTTTGGACCATTCCTACCCGCTTTCGCCCCATGGATCGAACCTTGAGTTTCAACTTTTGTAATCAGGCCGGAAAGAGCTTTTGTAACAATAATAAATAGATAGGGTGAGATTGGATCACCTTATCTAAGTCCTCGGGAAGGCTTCACATTTCCATAAATGTCACCATTAATGATGAATTGATGAGAGACCAAAGTGATACATCTCATCAACGTCTGCACCCATCCTCTGTCAAAACCCATGCGCAATAAGACAGCTTGCAGAAACCCCAATCCACTCTGTCATATGCCTTGCTCATATCGAGTTTAAGAGCCATAATACCCCGTTTTCTTTTTGATCTGCTCTTCATAGAGTGGAAAATTTCTAATGCTACCAATACATTATCGGTGATTAGCTTCCTAGCACAAACCCACTTTGATTAGGAGATATGATTAGGGGTAGATACCTTTTGAGTCTGTTTGCAATAGTTTTAGACACAATCTTGTATATCACATTGCAAAGACTGATTGGGTGATAATCCTTCATCGATGAGGGACTCTTGACTTTTAGGATAAAAGTGATAAGAGTTACGTTGATATCTGTAGGAATTAATCGGCCTACTAAAATTTCTTAGGCTAAAACAATAATATCAACGCCAACAATATGCCAGTACCTTTGGAAGAAAAGTGCATGTAATCCATCTAGGCCGGGGCTTTCGTGGGACACATCCGAAAAAGGGCGGTTTTAATCTCTTCCGGAGTATACGGTTTCTTCAACTCTACCCTCATTGGTTCCGTCACCACTCGATTAATTCCTTGAAGAGCTCTATCAAAATTTGCTGGTTATGACAAGGTCAAGAGATTAGTGTAATAATTTTCCACTTCACTAATGATATCTCGATGAAAGGTCATTCAGTCTCCATTTTTCTTTTGAATGTGATGGATACCATTATGTTTGCGATGTTGGGATGCCTTATGATGAAAGTAGGGTGTGTTCTTGTCCCTTTTTTCAGTTCCTTGCATCTCGACCTCATGAGCCAAAATTTCTCATTCTGCATGTAGAGAGTGTCAAGCCTAGTCTCCAACTCAATACAGGTGTCTAGGTTGCGTTGGGAATCCATTTGGCATTGGACATTTTGCAATGCTTGCTCGGTTCTTGAATTTCTTTGGTGAGATTCCCAAATTTGTCTTTATTCTATGTGGCAAGCTTGGCAATGGTGGTAGAGACTTTCTCTTCTAAGTTTACATTACTTGGGTGCACAAGTATCCCTTATAATTTGTTCACATTCCTTCTCATCTACCCGAATTTCTCAAAGTAAACATGCCTTCTAGTTCTATTCACGTTAATCGGTTGTTGCTCGGTACATAGTAAGATCGGAGAGTGGTCGGATTTGTACCTTACCATGTTTAGAACCATGGAATTTCTAGAAGGTTGAGCTCCATTAATCATTTGCTACAAACCAATCTAACCGTTCACGTAAGCACCGGTTTTCCTCGGTCCCCCTTTGCCATGTGTACCGGGCTCTCGAATAGCCTAAGTCCTTTAGATTGCAATCTAGTAAAGCCTTTCGAAATCATCCATCGCTCTTTGCTCTCACATTATTCCATCACTTTTTCAGTCATTGATAAAAGCTCATTAAAGTCTCCTCCAACCAGCGTTGGTATGCTAGGATCTTCAACTTTGTCTTGGATAAGTCCCCAAGTACGCCATTTGTTACTTCCTTCTAGCCAGCAGTAAATTCCCATGAAGTGTGTGGTTACACGATCTCCATCCGTAATGTCCCCAAGGATGTGGCGGTGATCACTGGAAATTAAATGGAAATTTATATCATCATGCCAATATATCACTAAACCACATGATCGACCTCGACTACTAACTGCATACAAAATTTTCAAATCAAATTTGCTACCCAGTTTCTCCATTCTGCAAGCGGCTAACATCGTCTCGGAGAGGAAGATGATGTCGGGGCTATGTTTTTGCTCCGAGTGTTGGAGCGCTTGAACTACCGGAGGGTTGCCACACCCTCTGCGGTTCCAGCAAAGGATTTTCATTATGCTTGGCGGGCTGGGATTGCCCAACCTCCATCCGATCGGTAGCGTCATGCTTTTTGTCTTCAATGACTCGAACTTTACGTTCCCTCACTTTGTTTTTGATAAGACTAAGACCTTCCTTTTGCTTGTATCAACGCCCACTGTGTCAATGATCATTTGTCCCCTATCTTCCTGAGTTTGTTTTGGATTGGGTACTAGGTTCAACTTAGTCGCAACCTTATTTCCACTGCCTTCCCCTCTCAACTCCAAAAGTTTTTCCTTTCCTCCTGCCAGTCTTCCTCTATTCCCCTTCGTTTTCTTTTGATTGGAGAGCCTCGAAGTTTAGCGAGCATATTGTAACTCGGTTTCGTGGGTTACGCCATCATAGAGCTCACACCCTTTGTAGGTGTAACCAATAAGACCACATGCATAACAGTAATCTAGGAGTTTTATATATTGTAAATTGACCCATTTTTGTTTCCCATCCACAGTAATACGCATCCCTTTGCGAAGTGGTTTTGAGATATCAACGCCTACTCTAACTTTCAAGTATTTTGAGGGGGCTAGAATATCTTCCTCATCTCGCTTCCAAGAATTTCCCAATCTTTGATCCCAATAATTCAACAAAAGCAAAAAGTTTTCTTTTTCATTGGTAAATCACAAATCTTTACCCAAAAGCGAGCCACGTTGAAGTCAATTTCGGAGGGTGAGATGTCCCCCTTCATTTGTTTCAGCATAAGGATGCATTCATCAAAGGCTCGGGGACCGTCGTTAAGTATCGCATCTCTGTCCGCTGACGAGAAAAATTAGAAGGCAAATAGGTTCTTGTCTAGGTCTTTGATTATCACACCTTTGGAGGGCTTCCAAATGTTTTTCGGCGTCATTTTCATGGCTTCTAGGTTGAAGTGATTCTTGGTCGAAGTTTTCCGATCGGACACAACGTTACTTAGTCCTTAATTTTCTCCGATTATGGTTCATCAAAGTCGATAAGTTCATCCTCCTTGGCTGTTAATTGTAAATTGTTCATAATCGGGATCGGTTCGGACGACATCTTGAAATATGTCAACTTGCCCCTCAAGAAAGATAGCTTAGGGTTTTGGCTCCCGGACCAAGGGAGAAGAGACGTCTAAAAGGAGACGAGAACGTGTCACTAGAAGTCCTACAGAGAGCATGACAACTTTGCACTACAATGGTGGCACCGATCCGGTCGCTAGGGTTTGGTGAGAGTCGCTAGAAAGGAGAGAACTAAGCGATTGAGTGATTAGATGATTACAAAGTAGTTTAAGCCATGGAAACTTAGACTTTATCTCGCTTCTTAAGATAGATAAAGATTACATCTGTTGATTAAGCTGTTTCCGGAGAAAACTAAGTTGATGAAGTGGATGATGATTCGGAGAGAGGAAGGATTTCTCGCTACGGTTCCGAGGACGTGGCGCGAGCGATCCGAGCCGAGTGATGACTCGCTCGAACCTGCAAAGGCGAAGCCCGGGTGGTGGATCCGGGGAACGCCCCTCCGACGCTCAAGTTAGTATCTGATTTGATTGAAAGGATCGAGGAGATCTTCCTCGATATGCATGAGGGATTCCTTGGGAGACGAGAAGATTTCCAAAGATGGAAGTTCTCGGGGATGAATATGTACTTGATGAACACCGATGAACGTTATGAATGTAGATGAGAATTGAGAGCTTAGAAGCTTGAGTGATTATCCTCGAATAAGATGTCTTCTCCAGTGCACATAAAGCCCTTGGGATTGAGGAAAGATGAGCATATATATAGGAGATTTTAAAGGGGTAAAATGGTACTTTTACCGTGTTTTAGGAAACCATTGCCCTAGTGGGCTTCGGGACTTTACTGGCCCGTTAAGGGTTATCTTGGGCCGATTCCTCCCTTATCCGACTGATTAGGCTTGGTTGGCTGGTGACGTGGCGGGTGAGTTAGAACTGTCCAGGAAATACCCGAATCATTTAGCCCCTCACGTTACTGCCTGCATGCCTCCCGAGGTAGGTAGGTGGAATGTGGAGCCTATTCCGTTATGCCTTTATGACCCCAAGTTCTTATAAATAGGGTGTGAGCCTTGAGAAGGATTGCCAATTTCCACTTCTTCATTTTTCTCCTCTCTTTTGCTTCGAGACAATGACTGCTGGGAGAGCTTCTTATTGGGTATGAGAAGTTGTGCCTCGGCTTCAACCGAGCTAAGGCCGAGGAGGCGGCGATTGAGTACCGTCAGCCGTCCTTTGTCGTGGAGATGTTCTACCGACTTCTCATCGACGACGCTGTGAAGATGGATTTGATCGACGATCGTGCCGAGTGTCTCAAGTTACTTCAGCCGCGCTCCGCTTTGAGTGGGGTATACTTGAGGCTTGGGTGGAGTGCAACTACGATCGCATCATCGAGCGTCAACCAGCGAACCTTTATTTTTAGCGAACATTGCCAACGGAGATGGAGCCGCTCTCGGCGTTGGCTCGTCATCCGACCCTCCCTTGGAGAGTGATGAGTCGATAGGTGGCCCTCTTACTTCTTCTTATCATGGCCGACGGGACTTGCCTAAGGAGAAGGGAAGGATCCTCCCGGCGAGGGAAGGAGAGGGATCTTCCGGCGGAGAAGAGGAGGAACCTTCCATCGGAGAAGAGGAGGGACCTTCCGGCGGAGAAGAAGAGGAGCCTTCCGAAGGAGAAGTGAGGTGACGGTCGTTGCTTGTCCTTTCATCGGAGTAGCGTAAGCGTAGTGTAGCAATGTGACTGTAGTGTTGTAGTGTAGTATCTTTAACTTTAGACGCTTTTCTTTCCTTGTAATGGCGCGTTGCGCGCTCTTGTTGTAATGAATGAATGAACGAATGAATGAATGAAGTTTGCTTTGTTAACTTTGCTTTTCTTCACTTTCTGTTTTGTCGTTGACGTTCAGTTGTGAAGAATGGTTTTTACATAGCCCCTTGGACTTAGAGAGTAATTTTTGAGCAACCTTTCGGCTCCCGGAGACTTGAAAATGCTTGAGTATGGATATCTCGCTAGGGGACATCCCAAGGGGAATGTGACCTCCTAACCTTAAGTTAGGAGTACAAGTGCCCATGACGGAATGGGTCTTTGCGCGACTTTTCGATTCTCGAAGGTTCAAAAGTATGCGAGTGCCCATGACGGAATGGGTCTTTGCGCGACCTTTCGATTCCTGGAGGTTCGAAAGCGCATGAGTGCCCATGACAGAATGGGTCTTTGCGCGACCTTTCGATTCCTGGAGGTTCGAAAGTGCGTGAGTGCCCATGACGGAATGGGTCTTTGCGCGACCTTTCGATTCCTGGAGGTTCGAAAGTGCGTGAGTCTCGCTAGGGAACATCCCACGGAGAACGCAACCCCCAACCTTCTGTTAGGAGTGCGAGTGCCCATGACGGAATGGGTCTTTGCATGACCTTTCAGCTCCCGGGGCTTTAAAGTGCTTGAGAGATAGCTTCTTGAAGGGTATCACCTTATGGGGCTCGGAGTGTGATTTTCGGCTCCCGGAGGCCAAGTTGTCGCCGAGTGCAAGCCGACTTTGAACCCCAAAGGATAGCCCCTCGTGAAGGCACAGATGCGACTTGCTAGCCCCGGAGGCTAAGTCATTGCATGACGAGCGTTCGGGCCTTGCTCGTTTGGCTTTTGCAATCCTTGTAATTTTTGCAATTTTTTTTTTTGAAGACTCTCACACCCGACCACTTACACCGACCCCTAAGACTGCTCACTAACCACTACCGCTGCTGCCCGGGTTCCTTGGATCCCTCATCTCGGCCCACTCCCCTCTCACTTGCTTGGGCTGCTCTCTCTCCCTCCGGGCCCAACCCCTCTCCCTCTCCCGCGCGTGCTCCCTTTGGGCTCGCTTGCTACTCCCGGCCCTCCTCTCTCTCCCTCCCTCTCGCGGCCCACTAGCTCTCCCTCTCGGCTTTCCCTTTTTCTCCCCGCTGGGCCTACTCTCCCCTCACTTGGCCCACTTTCTCCCCTTGGCTCCCTTCTCCCTCGCTGGGCCTTCCCCACCTTGGCCCACTCTCCCTCCCCTCGGCTCTCTCTCATTCCCGTGGCTATCTCCCCCTCCTGCCTTTGAACTCCCCCTCCCGCCTCTCTCTCTCCCCTTGCCCTAGCTCCTACTTGCTGCGCATGCTATCTGTCGTGCCCCCCTCTCCCTTCGCTCGCTGCTGCTGCAACTCACCCCTCCCCTCCGACTACCGCTGCTACTCGCCACCGAACCCGGGTAACTCCCTCCCTACTTACTCACTCGACACCCCCTTCCTGGCCCCTCCCTCTCCCCTCCCCTCCCCTCCCCTCCCCCTCACTCTCGCTCAATAGCTGTTCTCGTGAGGTGGTTTATCGCTGGGAGGTTAAAAGGAGTCATGGTCTACGAGGACGAGTGACATTTATGGGTTGTACCTTGCGGGATTCCGATAGCAGGACTATGGCTAGGATTAAGGCCACCTATACACCCAAGACCATGGATGAGCTCCTGCGGGATGGGTATTCCAAAGGTAACTCCCCATCCTTAGACATTTCTTTAGATGACGAGGCCATCTCGTCTTTTACACCACTTCACGGGGCGGAGGACTTAGTTGAGTCGTTGCTCGAGAGGTCGGACCCTAGTGATGGTCCGGGTTCTCACTTCATCGATCCCGCTTGCGAATGACATGGTACAGGCGTCAAGGCTCTTTGGCTAATATCGCATCACCGATAGTTATAGGATCCTGGTTCCGTTGGAGCGAGACACGGTCAAGTCCCCCCTCCCGGGTGTCGCGCCTTTTATAAAGCGACGCTCGATGGTGGGGTGCGGTTTCCGCTCCAGCCTTTAGTTGTATCAATATGCAATAAGTTCAACCTGGCCCCAGCCAGATTGTCCCCAACTCGTGGCGCTCGATTTGTTCGTTTATCGCCACATGTGAAATAAAAGACCTCCCTTGTAGCTTAGAATTGTTCTCCCTCCTTCATGGCTTTCAAAAGAGCGTCTCGTTAGATGGTGAGCGAGGATGGTACGGCTTTCCAAACAAGAGAGGATACATGACTGCCTTGGGTAGGGCTTCATCAATCCGTAGGTGGAAGTATGAGTTTCTCTTTGTAGAAAAGTTGGATGGGGAGTGGGATGTCCTCGCTTGGAGTGATGAGGTGGAAATCGTCAAGATGCTCGGTTCTCTCCGCGCGGTTTATCGTTACGAGGTGTACGCCGTAGCGGAGTACTTTCACACCGAGAGGTATCCCATCCAACGATTGAAGGAAAGAAAGAAAGGCTTCCTTCCCACTGGCTTCCTAAGAGGGAGTATTTCAAGAAGAACTTGTTCCTTGTCGCCGCGGGATTGGCTCTCGATCCGAAACTTCCACAGGGTACTTGTTCCACCTCATGCTTGTTTTTGTTCATGTTTCGAACCGACCTGACTTCGGTTTGTTTTTGCGGATCAAGCAAGGGCTCTCTTGTCCAAGGCCATGGCCGGGAACTCCTCACGACCGCGGGGTGATCGGGATACGGATCCTTCTCCCAAGGCAAAGACGCCACGAGACAGAGGTAAGGGGAAAGCATCGGAGCCGCGTTCCTCGGCTGTCGCTGTCCCAAGGGTCGGCATTTTCAAGGGGAGCGGCGAGTAGACCTCCCGCGGTGAGCCTTGCACTCCTTGTCGGATCCTTTGTGTTGAACCTTTGACTTCATGCTAACGCTATATTTTTGTCATAGGCTTGTCCTCCCCGGCCAGAAAAGTCGGCCGTCGGCTCGATTCGAGCATTAAGGTGGGGGGCCGGGTGGCGCGCGGATCATCTAACTCGAGCAAGCGCTCGAGGGACGCTTCAGACCTCTCCTCCCCGAGGGAGCGACTCCTAGCGAAGCGGCAAGGAGGTATGCCTGGGCCTCCAGTCTCGCCGTTTTTGAGTGCTGACCCGGACACCAAGGCCATCTTGGCGGGCAACCTTACGAGGACATACGGCGACGGTTCTCGTAAGGACATTGCTTCTCCGGTTTCCGCCGTGTCGATCCATCTGCGGCTGAGGTAATGCATAACTTTCCCTATGCTTATACCTTCTTTACTTTTTGGACTCTAATTCTTTTATTCCACGAGGCTCTCATCAAGGTTATGGAGGCTATAGAGTCTCGAGTCCTTCTCCTCAAGTCTTCGGGAAGAGGTATCTTCTCTTCGGGGCTCTTTGAGGAAGCTCTCGAAGGAGAAGAAGGATGAGGCTGATCGATTCCAAGGGGAAGTGAGCAAGTTAAAGACCCAGTGGGGGCTTCCGGGAACGCGAGAGGGATCCGAAGGCACAACTCGAGGCCACGAAGGCTGAGTTGGAGGTCACTCAAGGGAAAGAGCGAGACCTTGAGGCTCGCGTTGGAGCTGCCTGCGAGAAGGCTCGTAGTTGGAGGTCGCGCTTTGAGTCCGCACAGGAGATAGACGCCGCAGCTAGGGGTGCATCTCTTCGGAAGCTTCTTGTGTTGGTTTCCCTGGCCTTGGGCGAGGAGGCGGAGGGGCTAGAGCGATGGATAGCCTATGCCAACCTCCTTTACTCCGAGGCCTTTACCTCACGATCGAGACTCTCCGGCGAGGGCACTCCCGAGGATGGTGGACGCGGGCGGAGGCGATGACTAGTCCGGGGACGGCCACGAGGAGTAGCCTCCATTCCTCTTTCCCTTTCCCAATCCTTAGGATTGCTTTTGATGGCTTGCATGCCATGTGTTTTCGAATGGTCTGCGTGCTAGTATAGCTTGATACTTCGTTACTTTGGGGTTCGTTTTGCCTTGAACTTTCTTTCTTGGGTATTCCTTGCTTGATGCCTGCTTGTGTGCTTACTCGATGTTTATTTGATGCTCGCTTGGATGCCTATTCGAGTGCTTTGTTTGATGCTTGCTTCTTTGTTTCTTTTGGTTGTTGCTGATTTTCCTTGTTGTTTCTTGTATATGATCATCTTTTGACTTTGGTAATTTTTGGCTATTTAGGGGATTGCATTAGCCCCTAGTATTGCCCCCAAAATCGGTACAAGCAAAACGCACAAGAATAGAATTTTACAATGTAGTTGTCATAAGAGTTAACAATAACCCCTACTCTTTCTTCCAACTTTAACTAAGTTCGAGAGAATACAATAAGAGGGACCGAAGGGTTGGAAGTCTTAGGGGTTCAAATTAGCCCCTAGCCATGCCCCCAACTTCGCTTAAGGTAAAATATACAACAAGAGAGATTGAAAATTTAGTTGTTGTAGGGGATCGTATTAGCCCCTATTCATATTTCAAAAATCGACTTAAAATAAGACATGAGTCGCAAAGTTGCAGAAAATGTGCTCATTGTATTAACATAGAAGATCGAAGTTCGTTACAAGAGAGAGAGAGAGGAATGTGTGCCCCAGTTGAGCGCTTTCGGAAAAGTTGCGTCAATCGTGGTCGATTCCTTTACAACATTTTTGGGACTTGGGCTGGGTGGGTCTTTAAAGAAAGGCCCCCACGCCGGCCGTAAGCTTGTACTGCATACAAAGGTCACTTCCTAGTACTTAGATGAAGTACTTCTTCAAGTTGCTTGCTATGCCATGCTCGGGGAATGTCTGCTCCTTCGAGGGTGGCCAACCTGTATCCTGGGCGGACTACCTCGTGAATAATGTACGGCCCTTCCCGAGTTAGGCTGTGAGCTTGCCGTGTTCCGCCGCCTTCCCTATAGCTTCGGTTTTCTCAAAACCAGGTCACCAACTTTGAGATCTCTCCCTTTCACCCTTACATTGTAGGCTCTTGCCATTTTCGGTTTGGTTATGGCCTCACGGAGATAGCTATCTCCTCGAACCATCGGGAGCAAGTCAAGGGCCTCCCGGAGGGTCACGTTATTAGACTCCTCCCGAAAGTTTGTGAGGCGGTGGGTGTGAAGGGCTACTTCGACCGGGAGCACGACTTCCGATCCGTATACCGAGCATGAAGGGCGTTTCTCCGGTGGCCGACTTCTCCGTGGTCCCGATGGACCATAAGACGGCTGGCAACTCGTCCGCCCATTTTCCCTTGGCATCGTCTAGCCTCTTCTTAAGGCCGTTGATTATGACCTTGTTGGCTGATTCGGCTTGGCCGTTGGCTCGGGGGTGGGCCACGGGCGTGAAGCGGGCCTGGCAACCATATTGGGCGAGGTAATCCCGCACCTTGTCGGTGTCGAACTGCCGCCCATTGTCAAATATCATTGCCCTAGGGACGCCAAATCGGGTGATTATGTTCTTCCAAATGAACTTGCGCACTTCTTTCTCGGTGATCGAGGCAACGGCTTCCGCCTCTATCCATTTAGTGAAATAATCCACCGCTACGAACAAATACTTGCGTCGACCCGTGGCTTTTGGGAATGGGCCCAGGATGTCCATCCCCCATTTTGCAAAAGGAAGGGGCGATTGGATGGGAGTAAGCTCTATAGGCGGGCGCTTCGGCACGGGAGCAAATTTTTGGCATTTGTCACATTTTCTCACCAGGTCCATCGAGTCTTCTCGCAAGGATGGCCAATAGTATCCGGTTCGTAGGGCCTTTGCTGTGAGCACCCTTCCGCATATATGCGAGCTACACACCCCTTCATGAATTTCTTCGAGAACTTTCTGACCCATTTCCGGCGGAATGCAACGGAGCGAGGGGTTGGGAGTGTGCCTTCTTGTAGAGTGCGCCCCGTAGTAAACGAACCATTTAGCTCTCTTCTTGACATGCTCCGCTTCTTTGCTATCTTACGGAAGTTGCCCCTTGGACAGGTAGTTGATGAGGGGATCCATCCAAGTGTTGCTCCTGTCCGGCCACATGGTTTCTTTAACATCAATGCTTCTCTCTCCAAGTATCTCCCATTGGATCTTCTTTGGCTGCCCGTCGGCCAAGGAGCTGGTGAGTTTGGAGAGGGCATCGGCTTGTCTATTCTCCGAGCGGGGTACATGTAGGATCTTGAAGTGCTAGAGTCGTCCTGCCGCTTCTTTGACCTTTTGACGATATGCTATCATGTCCTCGTCCCATGCCTCGTATTCTCCATTCAGCTGGGAGACTACAAGTCGGGAATCGGAGTAGGCCTTCACGGAGCTCGCTCTCGCCATATAACGAGGTCTATGCCTGCTAGGAGGGCCTCATATTCCGCTTCATTGTTGGAGGCCTTGAACATGAACTTAAGTGCGTGTTCGAATTGTTCTCCCGTTGGCGAAGTGATGACCAACCCCGCCCCACTCTCGTCTTTGGTCTGCTAAATCGTCTACGTAGAGGGTCCAACATTCGTCTTGGGATGGTAGGGGTGGCTTGGGTGTGAGCATTCTGCCATAAAGTCCGCCAATGCTTGTGCTTTGATAGCTCTTCGGGGTTCAAACTCCGGGCCATATGGAGTCGGTTCAACGACCCACTTCAGCATTCTTCCGGAGCTTTCGAGCTTACGTAACACGTTCTTCAATGGTTGGTCGGTAAGGACCGTCACTTTATGTGCCTCAAAGTAAGGCCGCAGACTTCTGCTGGCCAAGAGGAGAGCATATGCAAATTTTTCAATCACAGGGTAGCGAAGCTCGGCGCCGGTGAGTGCATGGCTGACGTAATACACCGGTATTTGCTCGTTCTTTCGCTCCACAAGGAGGACTGCACTTATTGCTTGATTTGAGACGGCAAGGTAAATGAGTAGGGGCTCCCGGAGTGGGACCGGCGATTTTGGAAGGCTGGGCTAAGTATGCCTTCAATTGGGAGAATGCCTCTTACGCTTCTACGTCCCACTCAAACTTGACTCTCTTCTTAAGCACCTTAAAAAAGGGTTGGCATTTGTCTGCGGACCTTGACATGAATCGTCCGAGGCGGCCACGCACCCTGTTAACTTCGAACCTCCTTGATAGTCCTTGGGGACTTCATGTGGAGCACAAATTGCACTTTGTCGGGGTTTGCTTCTATCCCTCTGTGATTGATCATGAAGCCTAGGAAATTTCCAGCCTTGACTCCAAATGTGCAATTTTTGGGATTCAGCTTCATCCCATACTTTCGTAGGATTTCGAACGTCCGCCGGAGGTTGAAAATGTGATCAAAGTCCTGCTTACTTTTAACGATCATGTCGTCCACATATACCTCCATGGTCTTCCCAATGAGGTGGGCAAAGACCATGTTGACCAGCCTTTGGTAGGTGGCTCCGGCGCTTTTCAATCCGAAGGGCATCACGTTGTAGCAATACAGCCCTTGGTCGGTGATGAAGGCGGTTCTCTCCTGATCTTCCTTGCATAATGGTATCCGATGGAACCACGAAAAAGCGTCCATGAAAATGAGGAGGGCGTGGCTTGCCGTAGCATCGACAAGTTCGTCGATGTTTGGTAAAGGATAGCTGTCTTTTGGGCATGCTTTGTTGAGGTCGGTGAAATCGACGCACATTCTCCATGTACCGTTCGATTTTTTCACCAAGACGACATTGGCTATCCACTTGGGGTAGTGGCACTCTCGGATGAACCCCGCCTCCAGTAGCTTTTTAACTTCTTCGGCAACCGCCGTGCTACGTTCCGCCCCAAATGTCTTCGTTTTTGGATAACGGGCTTGTAGGAGGGGTCGACATTCAACTTGTGCTCGATGACCTTAGGGCTCAACCCGGGCATTTCTTTGGGTCCAAAGGCGAAGACATCTTTGAATTCTCTCAAGAGTCGGATAAGGCCGTCCTTGATCCCTTTGCGGAGGTTCCCGCCCACTTGTACGGAACGGTTAGGGCGGGTTTCCTCCGAGAGGGATGAGTTCGACATCTTACGAAGGTGTAGGTCGGTCCTTGCCATGGTCCTCGGTGGTAGCGAGACAAACCATCATCGTTTCGGGGATCTTGGCAGGGAGTTCTACTTTTGGTTTCTTGCCCTTGGGGTCATCTTTGGCCTTTTCTTCTTCGATGCGCTTCGCCATTAAGGGTCGAAGGCTTACGACATAACACTCCCTTGCTGTTTTTGATCTCCGTAGATCTCGCCTACGGATCCGTCATCAAGCTCATACTTCATGAGAAGAAGATATGGAGCGATGATTACTTTGCTTTGGTTGAGGGTGGGACGCCCGATGATGACGTTGTACGCGGAGGGCACGTCGACCACCAAAAAGTTTACTTCCATGTTTCGTCCTCGGGCCTTGTCTCCGATCCTGATCGCGGGCGGATCATGCCAAGGGGATGCACTGTCTGCCCCCAAATCCAAGGATTGGATTTATAAGGGGATGAGGTTCGAGGATTGTACTTCAACTGGTTCAAACATTCCGTGGTGATGATGTCCACCGAGCTGCCCGTATCCACTAGGACCCTCCGGACAATAGCGTCACGAGATTTTCGGCGTGATGACCATGGGGTCGTCATGCGGGGTGGCCGGTCCTCTCGGGTCCTTCTCTCCAAAGGTCATCGCGGGCACCTTCAGGGGTGGAGGTTGCCGGTGATCGGCACTTGTTGCGCACTCCTCAAGTGAGCCTTCCAAGAGGAGGGGTCACGCCCCGGCCAAGCCCCCGGCGATGGTGGCTACGATTCCGGTGGCCTCATCATCTTCGTAGCTCTTTTCCCCTTGACTTGAGGAGCCTCCCTTAATCCCATGGACATCCTTTTAAGGAAACGGTCTATCTGCCCATTGTCGGCCAACTCCCCGAGTGCTTTCTTCAAGGCCCGACACTCGGCGGTGTTATGCCCCGTTTGTTCATGGAACTCACAATATTTGTTCGAGGCTCGTGCCTTGGCGGGAGTGGACATGGGAGGTGGCTTCTTGAGCATAGGGTGCCCCTTGATCTCCATCAAAATGCTTCGGGGATCGGTGTTGAAGCGGTGGTTCACCTCATTCTCGCGAGGCTTCTTTTCATTTCGGGGATTGAACTTTCCTTCCCCTCCTTTTCTTCTTGCCTCCTCCCCCTCCTTTGCACGAGATCTTCGTGGCCTGGATGAAGTCGGCCGCCTTCCGGAGAGCTTCGCGAGGGTGGTCACTTTTGCTCGGCGAGGAAAAATTTGAATCTTCCGCTCCTGAGTCCGTTTAAGAAGGAGGTGTAGGCAACTCCGTCTTGAAGGTCGGGGATGAGGACGGCTTCCCCGTGGAACCGCCGCACGTAATCCTTAAGAGTTTCATTTCTCCCTTGCTTGATCTTGGAGAAGTGGATGCTAGTCTTCTTTTGTTTGCAATCGGCGATGAATTGCGCCACGAACTTCTCACAGAGTTCTTCGAAGGAAGAGATGCTTCCTTGAGGGAGGCCGTTGAACCATTTCTGCGCGACCCCTTTAGTGTGGCGGGGAAGAATCGGCGGTAGGTTGCATCGTCTCCGTCCCGCACATACATGTGAGACTTGTAGCTTGCCAAGTGGTCCTCGGGATCGGTAGTGCCGTTGTACGGTTCAACACTCGGGACCTTTACTTTCTTCATCCTAGGCGCATTCATGATTTTCTTCGAGAAGGGAGTGTTGAAAGTATCTTGGGTCGGCCTCGAGTCGGAGCCGGAAATGGGGACGAGCGCGGGGTTGATGACGCGGAACCTCCACCGAGGGAAGGACTCTTCCTTCTCTCGGATCGGGGTGGAGTGTGCCTGGTCCTCTCGACTTCTCGGGACCTCTCATAGCCGATTGCCACTGGGTGCCTCTCCCTCGAGCGCTCGCGCTCTCAAACGACGGATCGTCCTCGGTCGTGTTTGAGAGCGTCATAGGCTCGTTGGGACTCACGACCATGAGTAGCCGATCGCCCGGGGCTGGCAGTCCTTCTACTCCCCAGGGTTTGGCCTCTGCTCTCGGTGTCGGAGCATTGCCTTCAAACCAGGCGGAACGCCTGCTGTGGGTGGCGTAGGGGTTGAAGCCGTATGGGATGTTGCGACATTTTCATTGGCTCTATGAAGAGCTCTCTTGGCTTCGATGATCCCCTAGCGTCTCCCTCCTTATAGTGCCTCGTGGGCGGGCATTTGGTTGTTCAGGAATAAGTGTCGTCGGGGCCTCGGTGCTGTGTCTGGAGCCACATGGGAAGGCATCCCGCCTGAGAAGTGGCCAACAGCTGACCTCCCGGGGGTTGCGCCATACCCAGGAGTTGGGGTATAATGGAAGGGCATGATTGGCATGCGTCTGTTTCATGGTGGCTTGTACTTGTTCTTGCACTTCTTATGTAACGGTGTTTTAAGGTTCTCGATTAGGTTCCGGAGAGCCCCTAGGGTGACGTACCCCTCCGGCTGGGTGTGGCGGTTGCCGGCAGACCGGCGAGACGATTCTCGCGTCCTCGGCTTGAGGAGCGTCTCCGGATTGGCCCCCGTAGACATTGAGCGATTAGGGTGTGGGACTGGTAGGTTGTTCGTGTCACTAGTCATCTTGGATCGAGATCGGGTGCCACTGGCGACCATATGCTACCTTCCTCCCCACGAGACGGCGCCAAGCTGTTTCCGGGAAAACTAGGTTGATGAAGTGGATGATGATTCGGAGAGAGGAAGGATTTATCGCTACGGTTTCGACGACGTGGCGCGAGCGATCCGAGCCGAGTGATGACTGCCTGAACTCGCAAAAGGCGAAGCCCGGGTGGTGGATCCCGGGAACGCCCTCCGACGCTCAAGTTAGTATCCGATTTGATTGAAAGGATCGAGGAGATCCGCCTCGATATGCGTGAGGGGATTCCTTGGGAGACGAGAAGATTTCCAAAGATGGAAGCTCTCGGGGATGAATGTGTGCTGATGAACACCGATGAACGTTATGAATGTAGATGAGAATTGAGAGCTTAGAAACTTGAGTGATTATCCTCGAATGAGATGTCTTCTCCCGTGCACATAAAGCCCTTGGGATTGAGGAAAGATGAGTATATATATAGGAGATTTTAAAGGGGTAAAATGGTACTTTTATCGTGTTTTAGGGAAACCCTTGCCCTAGTGGGCTTCGGGACTTTACCCGACCCGTTAAGGGTTATCTTGTGTAACACCCCAAACACCCCCGGGAGTATTACATCGCCGAGTTCCTTAAAGGAACTCCCAAGGCTCTTTCTCGGTGTTGATTTGGCTGTCTAAACTCAACTTAAAAGTAATGCCGATGGTTTTCCCAAAAGAATATGAGATTCTCTGAAAATTTCGGCAGAGTTCCGTTTGTAACATGGACTAACCCATAGGCTTAAAGCCTTAAAATCCTGCATAAAAAGGCATAATAAAACTCGACGAGCCACACGCTCGGAGTATACAACTCAACGGCCACACGCCGGAGTTCAACCAATCATGCTATACAACTCAAAACAGTCTAAAGGGTTTCTATACATTTGGTACAACTATATGCACTAAATTACAAGTACAATATTGAGAAATATCGAAATGCATAATCTTGACTTGAATCGTTCGAGCACGCAACAAACGAGCAATCAGCGGAGTCCGAAATATGCTAAGGGTAAATCATGCCTCCGAAGTGTACCTGCAACACTTGGATGGGGACGGGGCAATTTGTGGGGGTGAGCAATAATCAACGGGCTCACCGGAGTCTTATACCCTTAAATTGGAAATTCTTTACACATAATACTCATAATAATGAAATCTGCGAAAACATAATAACATAATAGAAATCTATATACTTTTCACTTGAAATCTCTTGTAATGAAAAGATCAAGACTCTTTAATCACTTAAAAGCACACATTCACATTCAAGAATACTTCTTTTGGGGTTGAATCAACTTTTACGGGCCTTCGAGGACTCGAACTAGCACTTCTTTAATTCGGGCGCGACCCAGACAAAAGGCTCCCGGGACCTATCTTCGGGAAGTCTCGGGCGGGCATCCTGTCTCTCCAGGACCCCTATTAGAATCCTTCCCTCAAAGTTTCTAGCTGGGCGTTCCCAGTTCGAACACTTCGGTATGCTAAACGATCCGTAGCCTGTCGATTCAAAACTATTTGCACATTCTCATTCATCACATTCACTTTCTAGCTTTCTCAATCGATTTAGTATCAAGGAAGGCATGACACCACGTGTCATCCTTATAAATTCACTTTCTCAAATCTAATTTACTTTCTCAAATACTTTTATTTCTTTAGAATAGAATCACGTTGGAAAGATGTATCACAGAAATCACATTCAAGGTTCATTTCACGTAAAACACAAAACTTCTTTCGAAACTACTTGTGAACATCACATAAAGCAAGCACATAGCACGAATATTCACCATTCAATGCAAGCAATCATTCTCAACTCTTTTCCCAACTAAGCTTTTCTCAATTCATCGGTTTAATACGATTATTTCCATTTTACGGGCCACAATAACCACAAGTACATATCACTCAATTCAACATTCTTACTTTTCATTGTCTTTTTGCCTCACTTGCTCATTTTACGCTTCCACCTCTGCCCGTATTCAGCCACCCGACTCTTGCTCTCATTTTACCGCTTAAGTTCCTTTCACTGTGCTTAACTTCGGACTTGATTTCATCCCAAAGACCGAGATATGTTCTAAACTCATTACTTAACTCTTGCTCGTCCGTCCGTGGGCATGTACCTCTCAATCACTTGTCCTTATTCGGTTTCCGTTACCTTTACTTATTTTCACACTTAGTTTAACCTCAAGGAATTAATATACTTCAAACGTAATCAAGCTCACAATTATCCATTTTCACTTACTTGACCCAATTGCGCATTACTCCATACGAATTCATACTCCTCTTTATACTTCGACCTACCATTTCCCAATGTTCATAATTAGCTCTTAATACCGTAGCTTCAAGAATCTCTAAAACTTAGTTAACTCGTAATTCATATCCGTGGCCTAACCCCTTACTCCTTAATAGTTATCCGGAACCTCAAAACCACTCCTTTGACCTATACAATTTAACCTTTTCGGAATCGGCGAGGTTCGGTTCAACTCTAAGCAACTACTAATCTCTTTAACGTTCCCAAATGAATTCTCTATTTAACCCAAATGACTCCTTTCGTGACTCAATTCAACCCTATCAATTCTCTCGAAATCCGCTCTAAGCTCTTATTTCAACCTCAAACAACAATTAGGCCCGTTACGCAATACGGATACTCAACGTTCACGACAATTCCATATTCACATAACACATTCAACAATCACAACAAATCCATTTAGGTTTCGAAATTACTAATAGTTAGAGTATACGACTACCCACCTCGGATTCTCGGGTTTGGAATTGATCGAATCGCTCTGCTGCCTCGCTTTGTGTTTGGGTTGCGTTCGGTTTCGGGAAGACTCGCTGCTTGCTTACGGTTCGGCGGTTCTAGTCCTCTCGCTGTCCCTCGGTTCGGCCCTCCCTCGTGCTCGCCGCCGGTCTGCCTCCCTTGCCGCCGTCGCCGGTCCCGGTTTCCGGCCGCTCTAACTCCCGCTCGTCTGTCTCTGTTTCGAGTCTCTGTTCCGCCCTCGCTCTGCCCCGGTCTCTCGCTCCCTCCCTTCGCTCGCCGCTGCTCGTGTCGCCGACCGCCGTTCTCCGAGTCGGCGGTGGTCGTCGGCGTTCTCCCGGGTCCCCTGCACCGCTCGCCTCTTCTCCCTCTCTCTCTCTTTCCCGCTCGGTGCTCCCTCTTCGCCCGCGTCTGCTCGCGCCGCCGACCGTCGCCTTCGGTCCCGCGGTGGTCGCCCGTCCTCGCGGTCTCCTTCGCCGCGCGCTCGCCCCCTCCCTCTCTCTCTCTTTCCGTTCGGTGGTTCTCCCTCTCTTCCTTGCTCTGTTGCTCTGCTTCTTCTTCTTTCTCTGCTGCCGGGCTCCACCGATTAAACTCTCGGTCCTTAATCCCCATTGGACCCCAAATTTAATTTCTATCTCATAACTTAAACCAAAGCCCACCTCTTCATTATTCAATGA
This sequence comes from Talinum fruticosum, assembly GCA_021018815.1. NCBI lineage: Eukaryota > Viridiplantae > Streptophyta > Magnoliopsida > Caryophyllales > Talinaceae > Talinum > Talinum fruticosum. Next base: position 9,470,579 of record JAITYX010000010.1, on the reverse strand, counting down.
AAATACTCGCCGGCCCATATATCACAAGTCTATCTCCTCCCTTCCGTCCTCTTACACTCGCTGTGTTCCAACCTATTTTAATACACCAGCCACGACAATTCCTAATCACCCAACGGTTCAGCTCGAGATGAAAAAGGAGGCAATTTCCTTGATTTAATTTATTCAATACCAGCCTCCAAAGGAATTCTATCGTAATATGTCCGGCAGACAAATAAAATCAGTCACTCAACCCCCTAGCTGCAGGGAATAATATTCAATAATTCTATGTTTTTCAGCTGCCTTTCTCTAAAATTCCGGGTGTTACATCTTGGGCCGATTCCTCCCTTATCCGACTGATTAGGCTCGGTTGGCCGGTGACGTGGCGAGTGAGTTGGAACTGTCCGGGAAATACCCGAATCATTAACAATATAAAAATATAAAAATATAAAAATTGGAGCTATGAAATCACTTTGTTCAAAACAAAAAACCAACAAAAAAAAAAAAAAGATGCTGATATGGAATGAGAAGTAGAAATGGGAAAAAGTAAATGTAGGTTGGCTTGTTTTTTAGTTTAGCTAAAATGTTTAACAAGTGGTTGTTAGTCTTTTATTTGAGTATCGATATTTAACTTTTACAATCCTTTTGGGTTTATTTACTCAACTATTTAATTGAAAAATAAACTAAGTTAAAATTTACATATGAGTTCATCGAATTTTGATATAATAATTTATAGAAGTTATAATTTTAGATAAATAATTGTTAAACTTTTGAGGTTTGAGTAATATTTTAGGGGTCCAAATTTAGCGAGAAAATTATTTGAGGTTTGTTAGTCTCCTTGATCATTCTCGCATCCCGGTGCTCCGTTCTCCTCTGCCCAATACACTTCGGGTCCAATTTCTCTCTTTCTCTTAGATAGTGACATGTCGGTTTATGACTTGGTTAGGAAGTGAGTTAACCCAAGGTTGAAATGGCCCAATAAGGGTAGGGTGGGGTGGGGTGGGGTTGTTGAATATGGAGTCATACGTTTAGCAAATCGAAATATAAATAAAAATAGGATGTTGGAGATGAATATGGAGTCACAATACTTCACTCATATTTTTTTAATTATAATCCAGGAGACGAATCTAAATCTTGTATAGGATGTTGTATTAACTTCTACGAAAGCAAATTGAAAATATTTGGGGAGACGTTTTAGAATAGCATATCCATTAATTTTGGAAAGCAATTACATTCATATTCTATACATAAAAATATAAATAAAAATAGAAAAGATTTTATAAACAACAAATTATGATTGTCCTTATTCGTCGCCTAAGGGAGACGTTTAGCAAAACCGTTTTTGTTACATCATCGCATTAGAGAAATGGGACAGCTAGCATTGATAAAATTTCATCCAACTCTGATTATCCGAGTTTGTCCGACTCGAAAAAATCGAGGTTCGAGTAAGAATTTTTTGTCCGAATTTTCAATTCGAACATAAATTTTTATATTTCTATTGTACAAATCCGATTTTAACCTGAATTTATACTTGTCTGAATTGTCCGACTTGAAAAAAATCGAGTATCGAACAAAAATTTTCGTTAGATGACCGAGCCAAACCCGAATCCGAATTTTTGCCAAGCACCAGGGAGAGCATATGCATAATGTCATGGGTCACATTATTTTTTAGCGCAAAAAAGAACTTCCTCGCCTGATTTGGGCTTCTAAAACATTTATCCAAAGCTCAAAGATTATAGAATTATTTATCTACAAGTTTTGTAAAATTACCATACCAAACCTCAATAATCATGTGGGAGTAAAAAAACATATGAGAGTATCAACTGATTCCTTTTTTAATTTTGGATGAAGAAGTCTATGACAAGTTGATGATATCAAGTTATCAACTACGCAAAATAATCATATGGGAGTAAAAAAACAACAAAAAGAAAAAAATATATCATAAAGATAAAACACAAATAAAAAATAAATTTTAAAAAAGATGTGTCAACGTTGGATATGACAAGCCGACGACTTCAACTTCAACTATAAAAAGAATTTTTTTAATAAAACTATATATAGAAAATAATTAGAAGGGAGAAAGCAAAGAATTATAAAAAGAAAACAACACTTATAGTATAACGATTTTTTGCTAAATGCCGCCCTTACGGCAAGGGATAAGGACAATCATAATTTATTATTTATAAAATCTTTCCTATTTTTATTTATATTTTTATCTATAAGATATGAATATTATTGTTTTCCAAACTTAATGGATATGTTATTCTAAAATGCCTCCCCAAATATTTTCGATTTGCTTTCCAAGAGTTAATACAACATCTTATACAAAGATTTAGATTAGTTTCCTTGATCGTTCTCTCATCCCCGGTGCTCCGTTCTCCTCTCGCCCAATACACTTCAGGTCCAATTTCTCTCTTTCTCTTAGATAGTGATGTGTCGGTTTATGACTGGTTAGGAAGTGAGTTAACCCAAGGTTGAGATGGGCCAATAAGGGTGGGGTGGGGTGGGGTGGGGTTGTTGAATATGGAGTCATGCGTTTAGCAAATCGAAATATAAATAAAAATAGGATGTTGGAGATGAATATGGAGTCACAATACTTCACTCATATTTTTTTAATTATAATCCAGGAGACGAATCTAAATCTTGTATAGGATGTTGTATGAACTTCTACGAAAGCAAATTGAAAATATTTGGGGAGACGTTTTAGAATAGTATATCCATTAATTTTGGAAAGCAATTACATTCATATTCTATACATAAAAATATAAATAAAAATAGAAAAGATTTTATAAACAACAAATTATGATTGTCCTTATTCGTCGCCTAAGGGAGACGTTTAGCAAAACCGTTTTTTGTTACATCATCGCATTAGAGAAATGGGACAGCTAGCATTAATAAAATTTCATCCAACCTAATTATCCGAATTTGTCCGACCCGAAAAAATCAGGTTCGGGTAAGAATTTTTGTCCGAATTTTCAATTCGAACATAAATTTTTATATTTCTATTGTACAAATCCGATTTTAACTTGAATTTATACTTGTCTGAATTGTCCGACTTGAAAAAATCGAGTATCGAACAAAAATTTTCGTCGGATGACCGAGCCGAACCCGAATCCGAATTTTTGCCAGCACTAGGGAGAGCATATGCATAATGTCATGGGTCACATTATTTTTTAGAGCAAAAAAGAACTTCCTCGCCTGATTTGGACTTCTAAAACATTTATCCAAAGCTCAAAGATTATAGAATTATTTATCTAAAATTGTAGGTTTTGTAAAATTACCATACCAAACCTCAATAATCATATGGGAGTAAAAAAACATATGGGAGTATCAACTGATTCCTTTTTTAATTTTGGATGAAGAAGTCTATGACAAGTTGATGATATCAAGTTATCAACTACGCAAAATAATCATATGGGAGTAAAAAAAACAACAAAAAGAAAAAAATATCATAAAGATAAAACACAAATAAAAAATAAATTTTAAAAAAGATGTGTCAACGTTGGATATGACAAGCCGACGACTTCAACTTCAACTATAAAAAGAATTTTTTTAATAAAACTATATATAGAAAATAATTAGAAGGGAGAAAGCAAAGAATTATAAAAAGAAAACAACACTTATAGTATAACGATTTTTTACTAAATGCCGCCCTTACGGCAAGGGATAAGGACAATCATAATTTGTTATTTATAAAATCTTTCCTATTTTTATTTATATTTTTATCTATAAGATATGAATATTATTGTTTTCCAAACTTAATGGATATGTTATTCTAAAATGCCTCCCCAAATATTTTCGATTTGCTTTCCAAGAGTTAATACAACATCTTATATAAGATTTAGATTAGTCTCCTTGATCGTTCTCTCATCCCTAGTGCTCTGTTCTCCTCTGCCCAATACACTCCAGGTCCAATTTCTCTCTTTCTCTTAGATAGTGACGTGTCGGCTTATGACTGGTTAGGAAGTGAGTTAACCCAAGGTTGAGATGGGCCAATAAGAGTGGGGTGGGGTAGGGTTGTTGAATATGGAGTCATGCATTTAGCAAATCGAAATATAAATAAAAATAGGATGTTGGAGATGAATATGGAGTCACAATACTTCACTCATATTTTTTTAATTATAATCCAAGAGACGAATCTAAATCTTGTATAGGATGTTGTATTAACTTCTACGAAAGCAAATTGAAAATATTTGGGGAGACGTTTTAGAATAGCATATCCATTAATTTTGGAAAGCAATTACATTCATATTCTATACATAAAAATATAAATAAAAATAGAAAAGATTTTATAAACAACAAATTATGATCGTCCTTATTCGTCGCCTAAGGGAGATGTTTAGCAAAACCGTTTTTTGTTACATCATCGCATTAGAGAAATGGGACAGCTAGCATTGATAAAATTTCATTCGACCCGATTATCCGAATTTGTCCGACCCGAAAAAATCAGGTTCGGGTAAGAATTTTTGTCTGAATTTTCAATTCGAACATAAATTTTTATATTTCTATTGTACAAATCCGATTTTAACCTGAATTTATACTTGTCTGAATTGTCCGACTTGAAAAAATCGAGTATCGAACAAAAATTTTCGTTAGATGACCGAGCCGAACCCGAATCCGAATTTTTGCCAGCACTGGGAGAGCATATGCATAATTTCATGGGTCACATTATTTTTTAGCGCAAAAAAGAACTTTCTCGCCTGATTTGGGTTTCTAAAACATTTATCCAAAGCTCAAAGATTATAGAATTATTTATCTAAAATTGTAGGTTTTGTAAAATTACTATACCAAACCTCAATACACCAATATGTAAAATTTTCTATGTTTGGTACTAGCTTTTAAAGTAGTGGTTAGTAATTTAGCGGAGTTAAATCATTACTTTTGACATAGTGATTAGAAGTTTATATTTGATATTAATTTTTAAAATAGTGGTTGATATATATAGTGATTAGAGGTAGTAATTTCTAAAAGTTATTAAAACTAACTGCAAAATCCCACCGATTACTGAACTATTAGTGGAACAACTAACCACAAAATCCTACCGATTAATTCTTGATGAGACTGATAATAACTAATCCTTACTAAAACAATTTAGTTTATCAAAGACAGTTATCTTCTTTCCATGTGTTTATTTTTTTGTTGGTCGGTGTTTTATTATCGATTTTGAGAATTTTGTTTTGGCTTCCATCTAATCTTTCCTACAGTTGAAGTCATCAGCTTTCCATATCCAACCTTGACATCTTTCTCTCTCCTTTTTCTTTTTCTTTTTTCCGACTGGTGTTTTATCATAATGATATTTCTTTTGCAGTTATTTTTCTCCCATATGATTGTCTTCCATGGTTGAAATCATCAACATGCTATAGAATTATTCATCAGAAAAGAACAAATCAGATGCACGATTTCAATTATAGACTAGAATTATGAAGGAGGCCTCCGCCCCCCTCCCCCCAAAAAAATAATGGACACCACATATACATCAATATGATGCGGTGAAATTAGATGAAAAATATTATCATAAAAATTATATATTTAACGGTAAACCTTAAGATCAATCAATCATAATAGATAAATATATGTTTGGTGTATTTTTGGTCAGTAAAAATAGAATTCTTTAAATACCAACCAAGGAAGAAAAAATATGACTTCGGCTGGAAAAACCAACTATATTAGAGGCCAACATCGGAAAAGGAAATGTTACTAGACACGACTTTTGAATTACGTCGGCTCGAAGAGTCTAAAAGGCGAGTCGTTAGAGTGTACTCCCTCCGTTTTAAAATACATGTTGTTTAAGGTTATGCGAAAATACCAAGGAAATACAAAATTAATGACTAAATTTGAGTTAAAAGACCAAGTTAACCCTATATTTTATTGAAAATGAAGAAAATTAATGAAAAAAGAAAAAAAGGCAATTAATAAGGGTAAAATTAGTAAACTAATAATTAATATGTCATTAAAAATGTAAAGTAACAAGTATTGTGAAACGAGGAAAAATTAGTTAAAGTGACATGTATTATGAAACGGAGGGAGTATGGTGTTTTAGTTGCCGAGAAGTATGTAATAGAAATAGAGTATAGAGAATAATAACTTTACTTTTATATTTTACCTTAATTATTATAAATTATAAATTTTTATATGTACCTGGGAGCTTATACTCCTAGGTGCCACATCATTATTTTAGGTTTATAAAACTCTTATATTTTTCGTATGACTAATCATCTGTTGACATATGTTTGAGTTACGGATACTCTAAGTGTATACTTGACATTATGATTATAAATAGATTATCAGGCTCCCATAATTAGGTCAGAATCTTACAGTTACTTTCACAGGATTGAATGGTTTAGTAGTTTAATGTTTCAACTTCCACAGCCCCCATTGGGTTCACGGCTTCAATCTTTGAAATTCCGTATTCCCTTTTTTTTTCTTTTTGGTGTTTGTTTCCATTGAATAAAGAACTGAATTTTGACAATCCAGACAACGCTTAAAAAAATAATTTTTCAACTAATTTATCATAATTTTAAGAATTTAAAAATATTAAAAATAAAATAATTTAATAGTTGAGATTAATCGATACAAGATGTACGATTAATACTACAGATTACTCTTATTTTCGTGATATCTTACACAACTCGTTTGGTATGTAGGATGAGAATTTAAAGCGAATTCAGTTTTAGCAATGAGAATTGGTTTATGAATTCCCAACATCCTTGTTTGGTATGTGAGACTTTAAAGTTGGATTTTTTTAATTTTTATTTTTATTTTTATTTTTTTTTGCAGAGGAGTCACAAAGAGCAATACAATACAATGGAGGGAGGGGAATCGAATTTGAGATTTAATGTACTCGGGATCTCGATCTTGACCACTAGTTCATAACCTCATTGATTTTAAAGCTGGAATATGATCGTGAATGAGTAATATTATCATTAAATAGTTGCAATGAATTTCCATTTCCCCCATGGAAATAACTTTTGGTGGTAGAGGGCTTTTATTCACATTCTTATTTTTTAATTTATTCTCATTTCCATTCCTAATTTATTTCTATTCATCTATTACTACATATGAAACGTATCGATATTATGACTTTTTTTAATATAAAGATTATTTTTTATTCACATTCTTAATTTATTTCTATACATTTCCATTCCTAATTTATTTCATTCCTAATTTATTCACATTTTTATTCTCTAATTTATTTTGTCATGTGCTATGCTATAAACTTTTTAAAAATTTTCTTTCCCATATTATGACTTTTTTCAATATAAAATTTTTTATTTATATTTTGCATCAAGAAATATAAGTTTATAAAGTTACACATGAAAAGTGTGCCTTAAGCGGCATATTTATGTTTTTTTTAATAAATAATATAAATTTTCTTTTATATAAATATGGGAACTAATTAATTTTTTTAATAATTCATAAAATATGTAATGCGATTTTCATGTTTAAATACACTCCACTCCATGTATTAATTTAGTTTTGGAAAACTAATATAAGAGATATTTCCAAAATATTTACATGCTCATATTTTTAGAACCATATATAAATGCATATGTTATATGAATCTTTGTCGTGTATTGATTAAATGTTATTTTTATCGTCTGTCAGAAAATAATTTATTATCTTAAACTTTGATGCTGTGTTTAATTTAAATGTAAGGAGTTGTAAGCAAAGTTGTAAGAAGTGGTAAGACTGTCAACTAATGCTAAATGAAACATAAACCGAATTACCTAATAACTAAATTTGACTGTAAAAAAATTATTGTAATCCTTTTTATAAAAAGGTCCAAAGAAATTTTCCGTAAATTGCATAAATTGTTTATATAATTTACATATATTATTATAATTAGAAGAATTCAACTATTTCCCAAGCCAGTATAAATACGAACCATGTGTGGATGAGTTTAGCCATCGAAGCAAACGGTACAAACATAAGTGTCCTTCAAATTAGAGAGTAAAAAATGTCCATGTCAGGAATCTCTTCTTCCTTCAAGCTTGTCCTGTTAGGACTTGTGCTCCTCGCTATATCAGGTTTTTTGTTATTTTTTTAAAAAATAGTATTATTCTTTGAAATCTTTTCTTTTTCCCCCTCTCTCTCTCTGTGTCCTTTGGATACAACTATCTCACATATGTGTAACACTTGCTGTAGCTCCAACATTAGCAAAGCTGCCAGACGGAAGTACCATCAAGGAAGTGGTCGAGAAAATCGTGAAAGCAGGCGGGTCTTCTTGGAATTCAGAAGAGGTGGAGATTGTTCTGATACCAAAAATGGCTGTGGATTTGGCTTTAAAACCAAAGAAACCGAAAGTTGAATCAATATGTGTAGAATATAATGAAACTTGCACTCCAATTCAATGGTGTTGTGGTACGATGACATGTGTGTTCGATTGGCAAGAAACCCGTTTTAGGTGCGTTAGAGATTAAATCCAAGTGCCAGACTCAAGACTACAGCAACTGTACCCTCCACCAACTTCAACAAATTTAGTGACCAACCATATATATATATATATATATATATATATATATATATATATATATATATATATATATATATATATATTAAATAAGACGTGTCTGTACGTTAATTTGAACTCATCCTTTTTCTTTGTGTTTTGCTTTTGTTTTGTTTGACACTGTTTGATTATCGTTGTCATTGTAATAAGCTTTCCATATCTGAATGCCTAATTGTCTGTCTTTACTACTCTTCAAGCAATGAAAGTCTATTTAAGACACTATCTCTATCATGTGGCGCCTATAAACTGAAAATTTGCAAAAACTCGAAAGTATAAGGATTTTGTAAGGAACATATCATTTAATTTACTTTTATATAGAAGTCGGTATGCGCTTGCAGTTTTCGCCCTTTCGTTTGCTGCTTGCTTGCTTCGTTTTTCTATTTGCTTCATTGTTGGACAAATGAGCAAATTGGCATTTCTACTGATTGTATTTATTTTTGGATTCTTGGTAAATCAAATTATTAATTTTATATTAATTAGTTATATATTTTATTTCAATATAGTTAGAGTTAAACGTAAATCTCTCCTATGGGACAATGATATTAAAATTAGACTTCAGATTCACGTCATTTGATTTGATTTCGAGTTAGATTAATCTTGAATCAGAGCTTGTTGGGTCAATACGATTCGATTTCAGTTTTGAATTAGATTATTTTCGATTCAAATTGACTTCACATCAATTGAGATTCATCCAATAAACTTATCTTGCAAAAAAAAAAAAAAATTCACATTGGTGGAAGGTGTTTAATTCGAATTTCAGATCTCATTCAGGGTTTGTTACTTAAGAAGTAAGAACATATCTTCGACCACAGTCGGTCCTAAGAACGCATCTCAGATTACTTAAGGTCCCATACATTTAGGCTAAAGAGATGACTTCATTGAAAAACTAGGATTGCGAATGTGGATTCTCATGCTTACATATGCCGTAATTGACATAAACTTAGAAACTTGACACAAAAATAACCAATCTTCTACACAGAATACACTGCCAACAAAGAAACGTCGAAGGCAAAAGGATTAGGTGTATAAATACATTTGAATATGCTGCTTGATTGAACGAGGACAAGTTTCCACGTACATTCATGTTAGGAAATAGAGCGGAGTATAGTGGAAGTGGGCAGGATGTAAAATATTTAGAGTATTAAGTAAGAAAGCAAAATAAAAATGAACACTTGATCTATGTGGATACCCAAAATAGGGAGAAAACCACGGGCGAAGAATAATAAATACACTAAAATGAATGAATACATGTTTCAATCTCAAGGAACATGAAAGCACGAGATTAGAAAGTAGAGATTATAAGCACTCTTAAACACTCACTCACAAAACCAAAAGGTGGACAATAGTGATAAATCTACAAAGAAAAACGGTGTAAAAAGTGGATGATTAAGGGATGATTCGGTGAATGAAAATTGTGGAATTTATAATGGAGGTGGAAACCATGGCCATTACTATCAATAAACTTGGACAATAAACTCGACAATAACCTTGCAATAAACACCCAAGTCACCCTAAAACAGCCCTCAGCGAACGAATACGAACAACCACGAACAAAGCAAAACTGCAGGAAATGGCCTTGCACGGTTCCGCCTTATAGTACAGTCCGAACCGTGCCACCTCTCTAGCTATGTGTTCTTTTTGTTGTCTCATCCCTTATTGCTATGGCATAGTCGTGCCACCTAGATACTTGCAATTTTCCAAGCCTAAACGCCATGAGAAGTAAAAGTATAATTGGATGTATTTTGAGCCACACCCAACAATCTCTAACTTGGATCAAAATTCACCAACACCAAAACTGCCAAATGAACTCCGAAGGGTAGAACCCCATAGGGTAGAGCCTCGAAGGGCAATCAAAAAGTTGTGAAACACCATCTTAGTTCAAGCAATGCTTGAACGTAGCGAATGAAAATGGTTTGAATGGGCATTTATCAATCATATGGCCTAATCGTACACAACATGAGGAAAATGAGAGAATATAAATAGCTTGAGAACCCGTCATCGCTGAACCTTGTATAATTTAGAGCCCACCATGCCTTAAGCCTGTCAAGAGCACCTGAGCACCTTTTGGAGACTTTAAGAACTCCACCTTGAGCTTAGTATATGCACCCTTTAGATTCAGGTATGCCAAGAGAGATAAGGTTACGCTTCATATATGGAATATAACAAACATTAGATAAAGTCTTGATTCGAATTGTACCAATACTAACAATGTTGCAACTAGTTTCGTTGCCCATGTGAACAACATGGGAATGAAGAGCCTCGTATGTTGAAAATCAATCCCTATGGGAACACATATGAAAAGTGCAACCGGAATCAAGTACCCAATCGAATTACTTCCCTTTTGCAAGTAACAAATAGAATGTTACCATTAGACTCAACATCAACAAACATAGCTTCACCAGGAGGTTTTTAAGATAGATTGTTTTCTTCTTCTTTCTCCTTCTTATTCTTTATTGTAATATCCTGAAAATTTAAATTTAAATTATTTAAAAATATTGATGTCATGTATGATTTAGTTTAGATATTTCTAGTAGCTTTAGCTTGTAGGTTATTGATTAGAATGTGTATTTTTTTAGTTAAAAGGAAAATTTAATATTAAAAGAAAATTTACTAAAACCTTAAAATAGTAATCTATATACTATATAATAGCAATCGTTTCAAAAGTATGATGTGTCGGCCTAAGAGTGAATTTAGCAGTTTCAGTCCAATAAAAAAATGATAATTTATTCTTGAAAAAAAAAAGGTTTTTACTCATATATGGACTCTCTTTTACTCCTTACCAAAATAATAATAATAATAATAATAATAATAATAATAATAATAATAATAATAATAATAATAATCTATATCTATATCTACACACTATATAATGCCAATCTTTTCAAAAAGATGACATGGCGGTATGAGAGTGAATTTAGGAGTTTTGTGCAATAAAAAAATAATAATTTATCATTGAAAAGGTTAGGTTTCCACTCATATATGGACTCTTTTTTACTCCGTGCCAAAATAAATATGATAATAATAATAATAATAATAATAATAATAATAATAATAATAATAATAATTATTATTATTATTATTATTATTATTATTATTATTATTTTCGGAAAAATTAAAAAAATTAAAAAAATAAAATAAAAACATAATCTTAAATAAAAAGTTAAACAAATAATAAAATGCATTAAATAAATATGAAAATAAATAATTAACTTACCAAAATATTAAAACTATTTTATGGACTTAATAGCCTAAAAATCTAAAATAAAAATAAAAAAACTAAATTTATAAATTTTATTAAATTAAAAATATGCTTTAACCTAAATTAGTAAATAAGTCTGAAAAATTATAAGATTAGTTATATATTACAAAATTATCTAATCTTAATATGAAAATTAAATAATAGTTAATCATCCTAATTAATTCATAAAAACAGAAAACAGAAAAACAAAACTAAGTAGAAAATTAATAAATAACAAATATACAAAATTATTTAATAAATTAAATCAAAAATCTGAAAATTAATATTTTTTATAGTTTTCCAGAAAAATTAAACAGAATTAAGAATAATAAAATAAAAATATAATCTTAAACAGAAAGTAAAACAAATAATAAACTGCACTAAATAAATGAGAAAATAAATAATTAAATTACCAGAATGTTAAAATTAGTTTTTGAACCTGAATATATCCTAAACACCTAAACTCAAAATGAAAAAACTAAATTTATAAATTTATTAAATTAAAGACCTCCTTTAACCTAAATTAGAAAAAAATCTAAAAATTATCAAATCAGTTGTAAAAACTAAAAAATTAATACTAATAGATTAAAAAGATTCTAACTAAACCCTATAATAGTATAAAATAAAATTAACTAAAGAAGACTAATTTTATTCTAACTTCTAACAAACTCGACTAAAAAATAACAAACACGAAAAGAAAAGTAATCTGAAAATTAAAATATATTAAGACATAAAATAAAATTGATATATATAGTTATGTATTTATTTATTTAGGGTTTGGATTGTGTATTAGCTCTCATTTATTTTTATGTATATTGATATGCAATATTATTTTGGACCTGAAATATAATAATTTTGTCTTAACATTATTAATTTTTCATTGTTGATGGTGTTTTTTGACTTGGTGTCATAAAATTATATTAGTTCAAAATATATTTATTATAAGAATTTTTAAAATTAAAATCAACAGGAACATGTTATAAAAATAATATTTAGATATTTAACTATCCGAGGAAGCAATTTGGTTGTTACCTTCATCCTATGTACAGTAATGATTTAATAAACCTTAATAAATCATAAATTAATGTAATAAAAATATAACAACTACATATATACTTGATATTAATAATTAAAAATGCCTACAAGATAGAAAATTATTATTCAAATATATTGTGGAATACAATGTAATGAATAAAAAGTTAGGAATTATATTGCTTCAATTCGTAATTTGTGTACTTTAAGTTCATAAGTTGTGTTATGTTTACAAAATTACAAACTTAATATGTCAACTTCTATTAAGCCCATAGGATTTTGAATAAATTCATTTGTCTCAAAATTTTTGCACAACATACGAGATCATTTTTTTTTTGTTACAAATACGAGTTTATTTTAGTTTCTTCCTAACATGTCTATCTATAACTTATTATTGACAAACATATTTAAATCATATCTTTTACTATTGTAAGTTTTCTAAATTATTAAAAGCTCAATATTTGCCATCAAACCTCCCCGCCATCTTGAAATAGAATTTCATGTTACTATTATTATGTTAATTACTTGAAAGGAAGAGTTGTGTCTCGAGGAAGCGATTGGTTGTTAATCGAGTAAAACATGTATTTATAAAATCTCAATTGTATCAATATTTTTGCCCAATTGGTTTACTACTAAAATCGCGATCGACTTTCAATATAAATACAAAATACGAGATGATTTTTTGCCCTACGCTGCGAATTGACCTATCATGCCCTTTATTATGATGCAAATTACCTATTATTGTTAAATGTGTTTGGATCACTTCTATCATTATAATATTTTTCACTATTAATCTCAATATAAGTAGTTATTATATCTTTAATTATCTTTGTTTGCAAGGGTAGGTAAAAATTGATAAATAATTGTATTCACCTTATAATTTGAAAAAATGAGATCCCATTATGGGTATATGTGTACTTTTAAGAGTTCGTGTAATATTTAAGTCAATGATGCTTTAGTAGGTTGGTTGCATATAAATATTTATCTAGGCGTTTATTAAGTTAAATTAGTGTTGACTTTCTCTGTAAAGAGTTATGAATTATAAGTTTGATATTCTTTTATTGATTTGATGTACTTCGTATTGTAATATTTATTGTCACCTATAGGTTATCTAACTCAATATCTATCAATCATATATTATTCCTTTTCCTACTAATATTTAACTTTTGATACCCAAACATATTGTCACACTATTTCTATAACTCGTATGAGTTAAGATTATTTAAATTGTTTGATTCTTAGAGGAGCTTGACTTCTTAATATTCCAAATCACGTGTGTAATCTTAAAACCTTAATGATATTTTTTAACATTCTTTTTTATTTATTATTTTAGATTATTTATTTATTCTTTTGAAATTTAGAATGATTGGAATATGAATGTGTGCTTGGGCTCTAATGATTTTTATGTATTGGGTTCGATAACTTTGATGAGTCACGAAAGCGTTTTCATTATGAGGGGATAACATGTATAAGAACGTTGTTGAAAGTGAAATAATTCAATAAAATCAAATGATCGAGAAAAAGAAACTCATAAGTACAACATCGCTGCGTAATTCAATAATTTCTTAGGTTATGCATTGTACGAGCATTATTCCGTGCATAGCACGGGTGCGGACTAGTAATATTAATAAAAATAGTAAAAAAAAATATATATCAACGTGCACATTAAAAAGGGAAAGTAGACTTTAGTTAATAATTATTTTGGGCCTAATTAAAGGTTAAACCTATTTCTTTTTCCTCAGCAAACTCCCCAGCCGCGATCTTTCTCTTAAATTCAAAAACTTCCAGCTTTAAAAATAAAATAAAATAAATAAATAATTAGTGGGAGGTTATTAAAGATTTTTGAACATGGAATGTAGAAAAGGGAGTAGAAGTTGAAATCGGTTTCAAAGGGAGTCTCATATTCTCATTTCCCATCAATGTAAAATTTTTCTTCTCTTCTTAACTTTTCCCTTCAACCTTCCTCTTCATATAATTCACTCCATTGGTGAAGAAAGCTGTTGGGTTCAGCTTTATTCTCTTCAATTGCATTAAGGTAATAATTCACATCATTTCTCTTCTTTCTTAGGATGGTGGAAAATATTAATGAGCATGATCTATTTTAGTATGAATTAGATATGGTAAACATCATATTTTTGATAGCCAAAATTACTGGGTTGAAGTGTTTTATGGTTGAAGAAATTCTTAAATTTACGTCTCACTGAAACAGCTTTTAGGGTTGATTTTAAAAATCTACCAAAATTTGTATTCATGTTCAAAAGTTTTAATATTTGGTGAGATAGTAGATTGTTGGGTTTACTGTCATTAGGTTGTTGAATCACGTCAATTAGATCTAAAATGAATTATTTATAAATTTTCTCCCAAAACTGCACAAGTCATACCTGGATTGACGATAGTTATGTTTTTGCTGATTTTGAACCCTTTGCGGTTCTTGGATCCTGTTGAGTTATGAAAGAATTTTAGAGAACAGGATAAGCTTCAAATTATATTTTTATGTAAAAATTCAGTATCGGGAACTTGAGTTATGGCTTCCGGAAGTTGACCTCGAATCCGGGCAAGTCTTGGAAAATTTAAATCAATCATAATTGATAAATAATAATAATAATAATAATAATAATAATAATAATAAATAAATAAATAAATAAATAAATAAATAAATAAATAAATAAATAAATAAATAAATAAATAATTAAAAATTTAGTTGCATAATCGAAGTCGTTATATTGTGTTGGTAAATAGAAAGTATGCGTGAGTTAGGTTTTACTTGTATTACATTTATCCATAGTGAAATTTAGAATTAATTGAGTGGTGACTTGAAAATGTTATTATTTAGGCTTTCTATTAGTTGAGCTCAAGCTTAAGAAATTGCATTTTTCCAGGTAATACTTATGCCTTAACTTCCCTTTGATGCCTTTGTTTTGGTAATTATTAAAGTATGTTATGTATGTTGTTGGCATCCCGGAAGGGGACTTTTGAATCAAATTTTGTTGTTTGATATTGTTTCCGAAATATTGTTGAACTTCTGGTTATGAAAATCATTGGATTAATGATCTAAATATTTTTTAAATATTGGATTGATATTTTGGGTTAGGATGGTTGGTGTGAGTTGAATGAAAGAACTCGCATAAAATATTAATTAAGAAAGAGAGAGAACACGACGAGTTTAGCGAGATACTTGTTTTGTTAAGTAAGACTAATAACTCTCCCCGGGTAATTACATGCAAGGTTTCGGGTATGACTCTCCATACCAAATGTACGCCAAGGTTTTCGGATACGGACCATAATTAAGGAACGTATACCAAGGTTTTGGGGTACCGTTTAGCGGTATGTCATGAGTTAGTTTCAATTGAAAACCATGAAATTAGGGTTGCAAGCCATGAGACCCACCTGGGTCGCTTGCCAATAGATAATCAAATATTTGTAATGCCTAAGAGAGTGATTAATGAGAACTTAGCTAATGAACTAGCTAAGTAGCACAGATTTAAGTAAATCTTTTTATAACTTGTTTGATTTGTGGATATTTACCTTTGTATACTATTTGAACACCTTCCCTTTCATCCATAAATGTTTGAAATGTATTGAATTGTATTTGACTGTTAGGGGTGAGTATTATTGAGTTTTGACCGATTGTATGAACTGTTTTGGTTTTGGGTGTTGATGGGTTGCATGGGATCGGGGTCTTCAATAAAGTGAGGTCGTTATGTCAATCCATAGTGTTGGTTTAGTGTGTGAACTTGAATTTCGGATTTTAAGTTTTTAGTATGATATTTCTTTGAGTTTTAGCCTTGTGTTTGCACGGAAAATACGACGGTAATGCCTGTTTAGTTTTTCTGCTGCATAATTATGATTTAAAATATTAAATAAGTAAAGTAGAAATTTCAGGGCATTACGAGATAGGTATCGAGCTCCGGGTTCGACCTAGTAGCTCACTTTAGGGTACTTTACCCTAAAACATTGTCTAAAATAAGTAGACGTACGAATTAATTAGAGTGTGAGCGTAGTTATGGGTAGAGGAATTTAATGCATCATTCTAGTTATTTATTTATGTTTTTATTTTATTTTATTTTATTTTTCTTCTTTTTTACTTTTGGTGCATTAGGCACTCATGTTATTTTTTCTCTTTTATGTATGTGCCTTTCAGGATGGAACATCATGTTCATTGTCATGCCAAAGGGGTAATTGCTTGCATGATATACTTCTTAAACGCCTTCAAGATACCCTTGATAAGCATCTTTGTAGGTTTAGAACAGTAGTTTCAGTGCACCTTCGGGATGAGTCTTATAGTTGCTTGTGATATGGGGATAACTAGGCTTTGTGTTTTCTTTTGACACTTCGGAGGGAGGAAAAGTGGCATTATCATTGCCAATAGTTTATGTCAAAGAATTTGATTTTTAATGAGTGGAGAAGATGTTGGTGTGATTGGGAGTTAGTTGAGTTAGAGCTTGAGGACTTTGTAGCCACTTTAGACGATTCACCCCTAAGTCCGGACTCACCTCCACCAAGTGAGTGGATATGATACCGAGGATGATATTTCTCCAGGAGTAGATAGTGGAGTTAGAGAGGATAATAGTCCTAAGCGGGAGCAACGAGATAGATTCCAAGGATGGTTATGAGGTAAACTTGGCAAGAGAATCCGAGGAGGAATAACAGGGGGATGAATCGAGCAAGCGAGGATAGTATGCCACCTTTAGAGGATATTGAACCAAGGGAGGATTTTGTGGGTGAAATGGAAGTGGATCCAAGTTACTTTAATGACCCCGAGGAAGAGCCATCAAAGGACCCCGATGAGGTAGTTGGACCAGAAAAAGTTAAGATAGATGCATCTGTAGATGGGCTTCGATAGGAGTCACCAACTCGTGGGTTTTGTTAGCGACTGATCGAGGAGGAAATTCCTTAGGCACAAGCACTACCCGGGTCTTTACCTAGCACTCCCCGTTAGGCTTGGGAAATGTTTATTAAGGAGTGTCGTGAAACCTAACCGAGATGTCCCGTTTGCGTAGTTGTCGATCTTGTTTTATTGTTTTGTAGTCGGTTAATGCTTTGGTAGGTGACACAGTCCCACCATAGGGGAGGACATATTTATGTTCTTTTAAACTTCGTAATTTGTTTTTGTCTTAAATTTTCAGTTTTTGTAATTAGTGGAGACTTTGTTATTGTACTTGTGAATATAAGTGATGTTTGCTTACGATTTGATTTATACGGTTATGTTGAAAGATTTAAAGGGTGCGTGCCCTAATGTGTGATTTTGGTGATACAATGTGTTAGGGCGAGTGGCCCAATGTTGAGAAACTAATACGATATATTTGTAGTGAAAAACTTAGTGTAGTGTATATATTATATATATGTAAACAAGAATATTGTATGTTGCTCCTATATGCCTATATGGGTGTGACTTTATAGGACATTGTGAAATAAATTACACTAAATAAAGAACTATTAAGGTAGTAAGCGATAGAAGTACTTAAACTAGAGTCTAGCCTAAAGAGGTGATTCTCCGGCAGGATGTCGGAGACTAATAGGGAATCACAATTTAGGCCTAAAGCCTCTTAGCATGACATGGAAAAGGTCTATGGCTGACTTTAGGGTACGCATAGAAGCTTTACGTGCCGGGATTGGAGGTGTAGGATCGGGCGGAACTGCAGAAAACCAAATACATGGTGCGAGACCTCACTAATCTTTTGCTGATTAAGCTACTACAAAAGCATGGTGAACAACTCCGAAACAAAGTGAGCAAATACAAAAGCTTAATAAGAAAAAGGAACAAAAGACTAAGGACGATAGTACATGCATGTTTAAGGAACTAGCTAACCATAAACCTCCAACTTACAATGGAGCTTCGATCCTCAAGTATTTGATCGATGGGTTAGATGGAAAAACATTTTGATGCTCTTCAATGCCCCGACAAATGGGGGATCGGGTTTGCTGGATTCTACCTTAAGAGAGAAGCGCATTTATGGTGGACTACAGTAAAAAGAGACAATTCGAACCCGAATTTGGGTGTGAACAATTCAAAGAGCTCATGAAAAACCGCTTCTATCCCATGTCTCTCCAAAAGGACAAAGAAGATGAATTCTTGAAGCTAAAGTAAGGAAAGATGAGCATCCTACAGTATGCCTCCAAGTTCATAGAATTATCTCGGTTTGCCCTCGCTTATGTAGCTGACGAAAGGCTAAAGATGAATTGATTTGAAGGAGGACTAAACTACAAACTAAAGAACCTACAAACTAAAGAACCGAATGTCCGTGCGCACATTTACTTTTTATCAAGAAATGTATGATACAACTATTAATGTAGAGAGATCTCGTGAATGAACGGGAAACTTTTTATAGCAACCGGCAGGAGCACAAAAGGAAGGGAGACCAAGGTGACCATCACTAACCCCATTACCAGAACAAGAAGCCTCAATTAGATAAACCACAAGGCTCGGGATTGAGAGACTACCACCCAGGTGTTATATGTCGTGCATGTGGTAAACATGGACACTAGGCTCGAGCTTGTCGAGCCACCCAATGAAAAGGTTGCTAGCGATGCGGGAGTCATCGACATCGGATAAAGGATTGTCCCCTACCTCCATCAGCAAATGAGAAGAGGCAAAATGAAAATCGTAATTGGGGTGGAGAATAATAACCTACTCAAAATCGTGACAGGTATCAAAGGAATCAGGCAAACCAATTTCGTGGCCCTCAACAGAACCAACAACGACCACCAAATGCCAACCAACCTCCGAGAAACAATGCTGGTAGAGTATATGTCATGAGGAAGGATAAGGTCGAAGATGCTCCTGACATGGTCACTCGCTACTTTCTCTATTCAAACTTGCCCTATTGTTGTGTGGTTTGATTCTGGTGCCCCACATTCTTTTATTTCCTCTAAAACTGGTTGAAAAACTAAAACTAGGGGCACACCCTTTGTCGTCCTTGTTGTCCGTAGCCATTATTATAGGAGACTACGTGAAGTGTGCTAAAATGTTTAAGAATTTCCCTATTCTAATAGCCAATCAGGAGTTCTTAGCATACTTATACCAATTTGACTTCCCGACTTAGATGTAATCTTAGGAATGGACTGGCTATCGAGGTATCAAACTCGGATAGATTGCCTTAAGCAAAAAGTAACTATGCTTGGACCTAAAGGGTGTAATGCAAGTACATAGAGGAACTGCTATTAGACATGGGGTAGGATTGATCTCGACATTAGAGGCACGTAAACCGTTGAATCGGGGATGTGAAGGGTTTATATGTAATGTGGTCAACCTAAATTCAACTCGAGCCTTCTATGGATAGTATTCTAGTAGTTTGTGAGTTTCCCGATGTGTTCCCGAGCAAAATTCCTGGTGTGCCACCACAAAGGGAGGTAGATTTTTGTATTAACTTGGTTTCGGAGTAGCACTTATATCCAAGGCTCTCTATCGTATGGCTCCGGCAGAACTCAAGGAGCTTAAGACTCGGTTGGAGGAATTATTGGAGAAAGGATACATTAGGCCTAACACTTTGCCCTGGGGAGCACCTGTGTTATTCGTAAAGAAGAAGGATTGAAGTTTAAGGTTATGCATCGACTATAGAGAGCTCAATAAGATCACCATAAAAAATCGATATCCTTTGCCTTAAATCGATGACCTTTTTGACCAACTCCAAGGAGCTAGCACCTTTTCCAAAATAGACCTTCGATCCGGATACCATCAACTCCGTATTCAAGAGGGTGATATACCCAAAATAACATTCAGAACCTAATATGGACATTACGAATTTTTGTGATGTCCTTTGGTCTTACTAATGCCCCATAAGCCTTTATGGACCTTATGAATCGTGTTTTCAAGCCCTACCTAGACCAATTTGTTCTACTTTTCATTAATGACATACTGGTCTATTAAAAACCCTAGAAGATCATGCTTAACATTTAAGAACCATTTTGGAAGTATTAAGAAAGAATGAGTTGTATGCCAAGCTCAAGAAGTGCGAATTTTGGATAGGAAAAGTGGCTTTATTAGGTCATGTGGTCTCTAAAGACAGAGTGGCTATCGATCCGCAAAAGATATAAGCAATAATGTTATGGGCTAGACCAAAGAACGCATAGCGAAGTAAGGAGCTTCTTAGGATTGCCAGGATATTATAGGAAGTTTGTTTGAAACTTCTCCAAAATTGGTATGCCTCTCATAAACTTAATGAGGAAATCGGTTCGTTATGAATGGACGAACACATACGAGGAGGCTTTTGAGGAGCTAAAGGAGAAACTAACGGTGGCACCTATACTAGCTTTACCAGTAAGACAATGCAGATTTCATTGTATATAGTGATGCATCTCGAAATGGTTTATGGTGTGTATTAATGCAAGAAGGTCTAGTCATAGCTTATGCCTCACATCAACCGAAGCCACATGAGAAGAACTATCCAACACATGACTCGGAACTTATGGCGGTAGTCTTTGCTTTAAAGGTTTTGCGACATTACCTCTATGGTGTGCATATTGAAATATTCACCGATCATCAAAGCCTTAAATACCTATTCTCGCAAAAAGATATAAATCTTAGACAAAGAAGATGGTTGGAGTTCCTTAAGGATTACGAAGTGAATTTTCGGTGCCACCCAGGAAAGGCGAATGTGGTAGGTGACGCCCTAAGCCGTAGGCCATACGCAATCTGTCAATCAACTTCTTTACCTACCTCTAGAACTACATGAAGAGTTCAATAAGTTGAAAATCAATGTGATAGTGAGGGAGGAAAAGTCAATACTATACGCTATGGAAGTTCGAGTAACCCTTATAGAGGGATTCGAGAAGCTCAAAGTCGAGACTCTCAATTGGAGAAGATAAAGGTAGAGATCTCAATGGAGAAACCACCAGGGTTCATAATTCATGAAGATGGGACTGTGAGGTTTCGGAATCATTTGTGTGTTCCAAGCAATAGAAGAACTTAAAAGAAGATTCTTGATGAAGGTCACAATACACCACATTCCGTGCACTCTGGTGGAAACAAATTATACAAGGACATGAAGTAGATATTCTGGTGGAGTAACATGAAGCAAGAGGTAGCTGAGTGTGCCGCCAAGTGTTTAACTTGCCAACGGGTCAAACAGGAGCATCAATGTCCTGTGGGTCTTCTACGACCATTAGATATACCATAATGGAAGTGGGATTCCATTTATATGGATTTTGTGGTAGGGCAACCAAGAACACAACGGGAAACAATGCCATTTGGGTGATTATGTGTGAGACCCCGAAATTTCGGTGTTTGCTTGCTAGTAAATTAAATTATTAAGTTAAGTGAATTAGAATTTTTCCGAGTCGGAATTAGAAACCCGAGAACCGAAACCCGAGCGTGGGCTAGCTAAATTGGGCCTTGTGAAGCTACTTGGGCCCAATTAAAAAAAAGAAAAGAAAAAGGAATAAGGATTGGAGATTAGTGGCATTGTGTTGGCAAGAAATTAAGTAAAGAGAGTTGGGGTCCAATGGGAAATAGGCCAGCAAGCCCATTAGGTGTGATTAGGAGGAGAGGAGAGAGAATGGGCCCGAGAACAAAGAAAAGAACGAAGAACCAGAAGCGACGAGAGAAAGAAAAGCACGGGAAGCGAAGTAGAACAGAGGAGAGCGAGAGGAAGCGGAGGAAAGCGAGAGAGGGAGCAGCGCGAGAGCCCGTGGCCCGTGGCCGCCTGAACGGCGAGGACGCCGCCGCCGGTGAGCGAAGGGGAGCGAGAGCTCGGGAGGCCGAGCAGAGCGGAAGTAGAAAGGGGAACGAAAGAACGCGAAGCGGAGGAAAGCGAGCGGAGGACGAGAGCCGGCGCGGACCGAGAGGAAGAGAAGCACGGCTTGTCCGCACGGCCGGCGAGCGCGAAGAGGAGCCGGCGAGACCGAACAGAACCGAGGCTAGAGGTTTGAGAACCCGAAAACAGCAGAGCAGAGGGAGACAGCGAGAGTTTGAGTAAGGTGGAAGAAGGGGGAACCAAGAGGAAGAAAGGGAAGGAGGAGGCGAAACCGAACCCAATTCGAAAACCTCCCAAAACCGAATTCTTAGAACCTCTAAGAATTTAAGGTGAGTAGTCTGGATTCATCCTCTAGATTAAAATGAATTAGGTGGATTGAATATGAATTCGAAGCATGAAATTGGAAACCCTAAGTTAATTGAAGAAGCTAGAGGCCTAAATTCACGAAACTAAGCAACTCACGAATTGAAAAGCATGTTGCGATTTATGCCTAGTTCATGAATTTAATGATATTTGAGCATTGTTGAGCATGATTATTGAGCTGTGTGATTGAGAATTTAGTGAAGTTAGCTTGAACCGAATTATTGAGAAAAATCAGGAAATTGAATTCCATGATTTATGTGCAGATTTTTATGAATTAAGCATGCTGTCTCGAATTGTTGCGAAGTCATGTGTAGCTCAAATTTCCTGAAACTTTTACTGCAGCTTCGTGGCAATTTATGGGAAATTCCTGTTAAATTTCGTATGCATTGGATGAGTAGATTAGGAGATATGCGATTTTGAGTGAAAATGTTCTGTTTTGGGCTAAATCGCATATAAGTGAGTAACTGAATTAAGAACTGAGATTTAAGAAGCTATATGGCTAGATTAAGAGATGTTTGTTGATTAATAAAAGTTATAGAACCATTAACCATTTATACGCGATATTACGCGAGCATGAAAACGATAAGTTCGTTGATTAGAAATCCTAGTTAGCATGTTTATGTGATTATGTGTTTATCCCGAATTACATCGATGATAAATGACATAAGCATGCGTATGTGAAATGAATTGATTGTGCTGGAGTTGAAACTTGCTTATGTGAATTGCTTGTTTTGAAGAAGTTATGCATGAACGTGTCGAGCATGAATCATATGAATTAAGTGTGTCGCATGTATAAGAAGATAATAAGAAGATAAGACACTTAAAGAACTAAAGAAGGGAGAAAGGATTGTGTTATTGATCTAGGACCCCACGAATTAAAGAACCCTCTCGAAGCTATGACCATAGAAGTGTCCGTCAACCTGAAACCACGAATTATTTTGCTTCTACGAATTATTGACAGTACGTGTCCTTCGAGGGAAGGGAGGCTGCCTCGAGGCCACGAATTAATATGCCTCGAGGCCACGAATTATTCGCCTCCGTGAACCGAGCCCACGAATTATTTTGGCTCCAAGAACCGGGTCTTTAGAGCAGAACATAAATCTTCTTTCCATTCGAAACTAAGAAAACTTAAAAGAAGTATGATATGAAGAAACGAATGTTCATGCATGTCGAACAAGAAAGAACGAATCGATGATTTACGAAATTCATGATTGAACTCAAGAAAAAGAATAAGAAGAAGATCGAATCCTGTCTTCATAAGAAATGAATGCAATAAGAAGCAAGATATGAATTACGTGATGAATGACTTACTTGATGAATGATTTACGTGACGAATGATTTGCTCGATGAATGATTATATGATTTCCTTGTGTAGAAAGACGAATGAAGCATGTTTGATTGAACTCATGAATAAATGATGTCATTATGTTTCTCGGCAAGTTGGTAAGTTTAGAATCTTGCGTGTCTTAAGCTTATTTGATCTCGAATCGCATGAGTTATGAACTTACCCGTGTTTGTTAATGAATTAATGTGCAAAGTGAAACCCGGGGTTGGGTTTGGGTTATTCACTAGGCTAGTGAGCTCATGACATCACCAACATTTCAGGTGCGAAGTTAAGACTCCCTGGAGTTGCTTTTGGCTTTTAGAGGAAGCGAACCATCGGATAGGACTTCTCCGGACTTATTTTGTACTTTATGTTTTCATGTTTGTAAAGACTGTTGTATCCGAACTTAAGTTTTACCTATGAATGTAAAATCCCTATGTGAATACTCCGAGCGTGTGGCTCGTTGAGTTGTGTTTCCCGAGCGTGTGGCTCGTTGAGTTTAAGATTGTGTTTCGTGCGGGGTTAGGGCTTTAAGCCCATAGGTTTAGCCAATTTACGGAGGAAACTCTGCCGAAATTTCCAGAAAAACCTTTGAAAACCCGGAACCGCGCTTCCGCCAATCTAAGAAAGGGTTAGTAACCCCAAGTTAAGACCCTAAGCAGCCTTAGGGGTTCCTGTCGGGAAACCCCGGCATGTAATACTCCTAGGGTGGGTCTAGGGGTGTTACATTATGGGTAAATTATCCAAGACTCGTACACTTCATAGCCATGAAGAATACTTGGACCTTAGACCATCTCGCTAATGCTTACTTACAAGATATTGTCGGATTACACAGAGTACCTAGATCAGGTTGAGCTTGTGATATCAATAGTATTTGATCGTGATACCAAGTTCCAAGCAGGATTTTGGCAGAAACTCCAAGAGGCATTTGGGACAAGGTTGAGCTTCAGCTCGACTTTTCACCTAACATCGGATGGTTAAACATAGTGAACAATTCAAACATTAGAAGACATGCTTCGAGCTTGTGTCTTAGACTTAAAAAGGCTTGGGATGAACAATTAACTCTAATTGCATTTTCCTACAACAACGGTTACCGTGCCAGCATAGGAATGGCCCTTTATGAAGCCTTATATGGAAGAAGGTGTAGAACACCTCTGTGCTGGCAAGAGATTGATGAAGCTCTAACTATCGGTCCTGAATTAATTCAAGCTACCACTTAGAAAATCAAGGTAATCTAAGCTAGAATGAAAGTAGCTCGGAGCCGTCGGAAGAATTACGCCGATAAACATTAAAGACCATTCGAATTTGGGGTAGGAGATCAAGTATTCCTAAAAGGGTCACCCACAAAAGGAGTCATGAGATTTCGAAACGCTGGTAAACCTACTCCAAGATATATCGGTCGATATCCTCTCATTGAACAGATTGGAGAAGTGACATATCGACTCAAGTTACCTGGAGAGCTAGCAAGGTGCATAATGTGTTCCATGTGTCACAATTGCGTAGATATATCTCAAACCCTTCCCATGTGATCAAATTCGAACCTCTACAACTACGAGAAGACTTGAGTTACGAAGAACGTCCAATAGAGATTAGATAGAAGTGGAAAACAACTTCGTAGACAGGTTATTCTACTAGTAAAAGTTTTGTGGGTGAATCATGCTGTATCGGAGGCAACATAGGAACTAGAGCAGGATATGCGATCTAAGTATCCTCACCTTTTCGATTGATCGGGTTGGTATAATTTCGAGGATGAAACTTCTTTTGTGGGGGGAGGAGAATGTAATATCCTGAAAATTTAAATTTAAATTATTTAAAAATATTGATCTTATGTACGATTTGTTTTAGATGTTTCTAGTAGCTTAAGCTCGTAGGGTATCGATTAGAATGTGTATTTTTTTAGTTAAAAGAAAAGTTTAATATTAAAAGAAAATATACTAAAACCTTAAAATAGTAACAATATGAATAATAATAGTAAAAAAATATCAATGCGCATATTAAAAGGGAAAGTAGACTTTAGTCAATAATTATTTTAGGCTAATTAAAGGTTAAACCTATTTCTTTTTCCGTAGCAAACTTTCCAGCCGTGATCTTTCTTTTAAATTCAAAAACTTTCAGCTTTAAAAATAAAATAAAATAAATAAATAATTAGTGGGAGGTTATTGAAGATTTTTGAACGTGGAATGGAGAAGAGAGGAGTAAAAGTTGAAATCACTTTATCGGTTTCACGAGAGAATCTCATATTCTCATTTTCCATCAACAAAAATTTTTTCTTATCTTCTCACCTTTTCCCTTCAACCTTCCTCTTCATATAATTCACTCCGTTGGTTAAGAAACTGTTGGGTTCGGTTTACCCTCTTCAATTGCATTAAGGTAATAATTCACATCGTTTCAGTTCTTTCTTAGCGTAATAGAAAACATTAATGAGCATGATCTATTTCAGTATAAATTAGATGTGGTAAAATATATTTTTGATAGCAAAAGTTGCTGAGTCGAAGTGTTTTATGGTTGAAGAAATTCTTAAATTTAAGTTTAATCGAAAGCAGTTTTCAAGGCTGACTTTAAAAATCTACCAAAATTCATATTCATGTTCAAAAGTTTTAATATTTGGTGAGGTAGTAGATTGTCGAGTTTACTATCATTAGGTTATTAAATCACGTCAATTGGAACTAAAATGAATTATTTATGAAGTTTCTCCCAAAGCCGCTTAAGTCGGACTCGAATTGACGATAATTATGTTTTTCCGATGTTGAACCCTTTTTGATTCTTGGATCCCGTTGAGTTGTGAATAAAAATTTTAGAGAATAGGTAAGCTTTCCAAATTATATTTTTATAGAAAAATGCAGTAGTAGTAACTTGAGTTATGGCTTACGCAAGTTGAGCTCGAATTTGGGCAAGTCGTTGAAAAATTTAAATCAATCATAATTGATAAATAATAATAATAATAATAATAATAATAATAATAATAATAATAATAATAATAATAATAATATATTATTATTATTATTATTATTATTATTATTATTATTATTATTATTATTATTATTATTAAAAATTTAGTTGCATAACTAGAAGTTGTTATATTGTGTTGGTAATCAAAAAGTATTCGTGAGTTAGGTTTTACTTGTATTACATTTATCCATAGTGAAATTTAGAATTAATTGAGTGGTGATGTGAAAATGTTATTATTTAGGCCGACGATTAGTTGAGCTCAAGCTTAGGAAATTGCATTTTTCCAGGTAATACTTATATCTTAACTCCCCTTTGATGCCTTTGAAATATGTTTTGGTAATTATTAAAGTATGTTTATGTTGTTGGCATCCCGGAAGGGGACTTTTGAATCAAATTGTGTTGTTGTTTGCGAATTATTGTTGAACTTTTGGTTATGAAAATCATTAGATTAGTGATATAAATATTTTTTTAAATGTTGGACTCATATTTTGGGTTAGGATGGTTGGTGTGAGTTGAATGAAAGAACTATGCATAAAATATTAATTAAGAAAAAGAAAGAACATGATGAATTTAGCAGATACTTGTTTTGTTAAGTGAGACTAATAACTCTCCCCGGGTAATTGCATGCAAGGTTTCAGGTACGACTCTCCATAAGAGACGTACGCCAAGGTTTTCGGATACGGACCATAATTAAGGAACGTATGCCAAAGTTTTTGGGTACCGTTTAGGGGTATGCCATGAGTTAGTTTCGGTTGCAAGCCATGAAATTAGGGTTGCAAGCCATGAGACCCACCTGGGTCGCTCGCCAATAGATAATCAAAGATTTGTTATGCCTCGAGAGGGTGATTAATGAGAACTTAGCTAATGAACTAGCTAAGTAACATGAATTTAAGTAAATCTTTTTATAAATTGTTTGATTTGTGGCTATTTACTATTTTATATTGTTTGAACACCTTTCCTCTCATCCATAAATTTTTGAAATGTATTGAATTGTATTTGATGATTATGGGTGAGTATTATTTAGTTTCGACTCATTGTATGAACTGTTTTGTTTTCAGGTGTTGATGGGTTGCATAGGATAGGGGTCTTCAATAAAGTGAGGTCGTTATGTCAATCCAAAGTGTTAGTTTAATGTGTGAACTTGGATTTTGGATTTTAGATTTCTTTGGTCAAGTTAAAACTTTTATGTTTAGGTTTAATTTTGGTATCACGTTAAGCTGATGTGTTTGAAGTTTTTAGTATGGTATTTCTTTGAGTTTTGCCTTGTGTTTCCGCAAAAATACGGCGGTAATGACCGTTTAGTTTTTCCACTGTATAATTATGATTTAAAATATTAAATAAGTAAATTAAAAATTTAAGGGCGTTACATTTATTTGGAACACTCGGAAATATCATGGTTTGACTTTCTACAATAATGACAAGTTGTATTAGATTTACATTTATAAAACTCACGTACCTCAAGATCATACTTCTCTTTGGGCAGAAGATTAGCCTTAACATCCTCAAATAATATAGTCTTATTGTTACTATATAAGAAGATTTTTTAAAATGCTCATAAGAGGTTGTTGATGAAATAAGCAACATGATAGTTTTATCCTTGTTAATTTTAAGATCTAAATTTTCCAAATCAATAAGAATAGAGCTAAACTCATCTAGATGCTCATGAACGGGAGTACCTTCGACCATGGAGAACATGTACAAACATTCTTTGCGATAGACTTTATTTGCAAGACTCTTGATCATGTATAATTGCTTTAACCAAAGCCAAAGATCTAAAGAAGTTGACTTGTCCATCACCTCATGAAGAACATGAGGTTCCAAGCATAAGCAGATCACCAATAGAGCTTTCTTATTAAGCTCCTTCCATTGCTTATCGGTCATAGATACAGGTTTGCTTGACTTTCCCACTAAATCCTTATTCTTCAATCCGTATTGAGTAAGAATTGTCATCATTTGGACTTTCCGGATGCTGAAACTAATCTCTCCATCGAACTCTTGAATATAGAACTTCATGACAGACGACATCCTTGAACCATAGTGCTCCGATACCACTTGTTAGGAAATAGAGCGGAGTATAATGGAGGCAGGTAGGATGTAAAATATTTAGAATATTAAGCAAGAAGGAAAAATAAAGGTAAACACCGACTTTACGTGGAAACCCAAAACAGGGAGAAAACCATAGGTGAATAATAACAAATCCACTAAAATGAATTAGTACAAACTTCAATCTCAAGGAGTAATGAAAGCACTACGAGATTAGAAAATAGAAATTACAAGCACTCTTAAACACTCACTCACAAAACTAAATGGTAGACAGTAGTGATTAATCCACAAAGAAAACAGTGTAAAAAGTGGATGATTTAGGGATGATTCGGTGAATGAAATTGTGGACAAATTTATGATGGAGGTGGAAGCCATGGCCATTACTAGCAATAAAATTAGACAATAAACTTAGCAACAATCTTGTAATAAACGCCCAAGTAACAATTGAAACAACCCTCGACGAATGAATATGAACAACCACTAACAAAGTAAAACTGCAGGAAATGACCTGAGCACTACTATAGGAACCACTTTTAACGACAGGTCTTTAATGATGGTTATAATGAAAAACGTTGTAAAAAATGATGTGATGGCATTTTTGTAAAAAAGCGGATTTTTATGTACATATAA
Organism: Talinum fruticosum; assembly: GCA_021018815.1. Lineage (NCBI taxonomy): Eukaryota > Viridiplantae > Streptophyta > Magnoliopsida > Caryophyllales > Talinaceae > Talinum > Talinum fruticosum. The sequence goes on along the minus strand of JAITYX010000010.1, from coordinate 9,440,823 downwards.
TGATGGTTCAATGAATGAACCATCGTTAAAAGTTAGCTTTCAACTTTTAATGATGGTTCATTCATTGAACCGTCGTCATATATTTATTTATGATGATGGTTCATTCTTTGAACCATCATCATAGAGTGCACAAAAATCCCTCCCTCGGTCGTTGTCACTCTCACTCTCACTCTCACTTTCAGTCTCTCCACTCACTCTCACTTCACTCTCTCACTGCTGCAGTTTCCGGTTGCTCCCACTTACTCTCTCTGTTGTCTCCTCGCCGTTGTTGGTGGTTTTGGCGTGACTCCCAGTCACTCTATCTATTGTCTCTTCTCTTTGCGGTTTCCGGTTGTCGCTGCACTCTCTCTCTCACTCTCGTCGGTCGATACGTGACTCATATATCTCACTCTTATTTTGTGAATTAAATGTGTAAATGTGATATGCTTTATGATCTTCAAAGGTGTAATTAAACTCTCGTTCAACATAGTTAAACTTGACAAATTATTATTATTGTTTTAGGGCATTAATCTTGGTCCTTAATGGAATTGCCATTTTTGGCTTAAACAGGGTCTTAGGAATTTGTCTAAACTTATACCCTGAGTTGAAAAACATACATTGTTGAATGCTATTGTAAAAGGCAAGGGCGTGCATACACTTAGTTTTATTGTTGAATCTAGAGGCATTGTAGGCTTGTAGACATTGTTACTTGCTACAATAAAATGCAATTTTTCCCTTTTTCTTAGGGTGTTTTGGGGCAAGGCGGGGAGGAGACATATAAGTATAAGTGATAATGAGAGGAGAAAAACATAACACATAAGGAAATCGAATAAAACAGCCAAAATCAAGGAATCGGGAAGCTAGGAAGTCGAGCACAGGTTGTGCAGCAAGCTCTAGCCGTGCTAGACAACACGGTCAGCCCGTGTTGGTTGCTGCCCACCCCAATTTATGTGTTTTCGTCCGAAAATTGTTGTACATGTTTATTTATTAAGAGTTGTATAATTGCTTGTATTATAAATTGGATTCTTCCCAAAGTATAAAAAATCAAGGGGAACAATGATGAACAAGGAGAAGTTGGTCCGGAGTCGAGACGATCCAATTCTCCTTCCATGGGTGGAATTTGATAGGCACGTAAATGCTGTAGGTGATCATAACTCTCGCTTTATGAGCTATGTTGGTGCGGTAACCCGCACATATGTGAATATCAACTACGAAGTTAGGGCACGATCCCCGATTCCGTTAAGGAGGTAAATGCACTACATGTCAACTTAGTATTGGAACTTGTTGCAGATGGTTAATATATATGTACTAATGCATGTCATTCTTGTGTTTCAGAAAATGTTTATCTTGGACATTAAAGAATATGGCATCTCCTTGGTGAAACACAAGACCCTTATGTTGGCGGCAAAAAGTTTAGAAACTTCAAATCTTGCATTCCCGCTATATGAGTCAACAAAATAAAGCGAGATAAAATAAGAAGGTAGACAATAGGAGGTCTACAACTTCATTAACAAGGAGGACTGGAGGGCGTTTGATGCATATGTCTCTTCTTCGAGTACATGGTAATTTATCAACATTTGTTATCTTTTTTCAATTTAAGTCTTATGTACCGATATTTTCATTGTCTTAATTACTTCCGCGAGCACTAGTGAAGCCAACCGGAAGAGGATTAAGAGCAATGCGTATCCCCATGTGATGTCCTATGGTTGATGCGTGAAGTTGGGGAGAAGTTGTACAAGCGAAGCTTGAACAACTTCAAAGCGCATCCGGTGAAGGTTCCATTACAGATACTTCGCAGCTTGTTATCGAGAAGGACGAGTCGTGGGTCGAAAGAAGAAAAAGAAATATGGAACCTTCACTATGATCGAAATAGAATCTATTGTGCAGTGACTTGTGAGGGTGGGTGTGAGAGAAGTCATGCATTGGAAAGGCGACCGTGAGTTGCCTATCCGGACACTTGGACCTCCACACTATTGACGACGTAGTCAACACTTTTCTTCATTGGCCCAAGAGTTTGGTCATCCTCTCTACAGTAATTCTTTTTTAAAACATTAGATTGAACTTTTGTTAATATCACGTATATATAGTTGTAATTTTTGTATTGATTATTCACCAGGATATCGAGGACAGATCCGGGAGTAGGATGAAGGGCACTCCATCTCCTTCGTTGGTGTAAGCAAGTATTCAACGGCTCCCGTTCATCATCCAAAGAAGTCTTCTCTCGTATCCATTAAGGATTCCTCCATGGATTGGTGGGCTACTCTGTAAAGTTATGTGAAGACTTTGTCGGCAGATACATCATTCCCAATTAGCGCACTAGGTCATGTTTTTAGGCAACGTGAAGGGGACAATGAGGGCTTGACCTTCTATGTCTTCCCGACGACGGACTGTCTTGTTGGAGATGTAGGAGATCGGCGCATCCACTATTATGATTGGCATTATGTGAGTTACTATATTCATAAGTTCTTTTTTAACTATTAATTTCAATTCTAACTACATACAATTAATATGTAAGGTGGCTGCACAAGATAGGAAACGAGTTCGTTCGGTTTCTCAACCCTAATTCCATTCTAGAAGTTGGGTAGAAACAAAATGAACGAGCTGACTATATCTTCCAAGTCATGAAACATAATGTGCAGAATAAAAAATGTTACTTGGCGCCATTCATTAAGGGGTAAATATACAAATAAACTTAAATGAAGTTTTTATGGTGTTACATACTTACAAATGTGTTATTTGTGTCCGTGTAGCCACCATTGGATGCTTCGCTGCTTTATTTTCCAGGAGCAATGTCGCGTACTGGCTTGATCCTCTTGGTCATACCATGAGGAAAGATATCACGAACGCATCTTGGACTCATGAGTTCATACCTTAATTATTTTATTTTTTTGTTAATTAGTATTCTTTTCAATTGTATGTTTGATTTGAATTTTATTTTTCCGATTGAAAAATAGTGCTTTAGCACATTATTATTGTAAGGGAGGCTTTAGAGGCTTACGTATGAAACCAAACCCACAAATTATCTCCGTAATAGTGAAGTTCTCTTGCTTAGAGTCTACTATAATTATTTTCATTTCATATTTCTTGCTAGTTACATAAAGTACGTACTAATCAATTCAAATTATGTTCACAATCTATTTCACTTATTGTAGTGCCATAAATAACCGGGGAACGTGGATGCGACTTCTACGTTCTCCAAGTACATGAAAGAGATTGTGACCCAACTCGATGTAAATGAATCTAATCCCAAAGAGGTACTTGCACTTGCACTAGTATTCGATTAACACTTGCACTTGAACTAATTAATTAATATATCTTTTACAGCATTGGTCACAATATTTCCTAGGAAAGATGCCCCCACTCCCTATCGGATGATGGGCTCAACGAGTTAAGACAAGGTTGGGCGGAGTTTGTATATAACCGTATAAAGACATAAGTATATTTTTTACATTTATTCTTTATAATTTGATTGGTCAAGTTTGTGATTTTAGGCAAATATACTGTAATATTTTGTACTAGCGGGATGCTACTGACGTTTTCAATGGAATAAAAGGCAAAAGAGCTCGGGGAAAGCACTGTGGAATAATTCTCTCCCAAGTAAATCTCTAAAACTTCTCATGGTACCAGAGCCCAGTGAATAATTAATCAAAACTCAACCAAAGCCATATAGTTATAGGTATATATGTACATAGGTATACAAATATATATGTACACTTGTCTTTTTATATGTACCATATATAAATATGTGATGAATCTACTAGTTTGTAAATATTCTGGTCAAGACTGTTCGATTGTGGTTTGTATATACCTGTAAGAGTTTGTAAATGCTTGTATATATGCTATTTTGTACTCGTACGAGGGCAAGCAAACACAAAAAAAATTATAAAAAAATTCACACCTATTACTACGATTCTTAAGGAAGAACCGTAGTAATAGGTCTTGACCGAACATATGTCAATGGTTCTTGAACCGTCATTATAGGTCCTCCTATGATGATGATTCTCTTTAAGAGTCGTCGTTATAGGTCAACATATGACGACGGTTCTCTTGAAGAACCATCGTTATATGTCCACCTACGAACAACCTTCGTCATAGGCATTCTTTTACTACGGTTTTGAACCGTAGTAAAAGATGCCCTCATACAATTATGACCATATACACAACGCCGGATAACCTTAGTTAAAGGTCATTTTGAACCGTAGTTAAAAGTGGTTCCTGTAGTAGTGGAGTCGGTCCGAACCATGCCACCTCTCCGGCCATGTGTTCTCTTTCGTGTCTCATCCCTTCTTGTTATGGCATGATCGTGCCACCTTTTACATGGTTATACCACCTGTGTACTTGTGATTTCTCGAGCCTAAATACCATGAGAAGTAAAAATATAATTGGGTGTATTTTGAGCCACACCCAAGAATTCAATCCGATAAACCCACTTTCATTGCAATCTTTAGGTTCACAACTTATGCTATATTATATACACACAAAACAAGATCTATAATTACTATGAGTACTACGAAACGACCTTAAACGAAAGGCCTTTAACGACGGTTATAACGAAAAACTGTGGTAAAACCGACGCAGTGCCATTTTTGTAAAATAAGTGCCTTTTAATGCATTTATGATGACGGTTCTTTAATTGAACTGTCGTCAAAAGTGGAAAGTCCAATTTTAAAGACAGTTCACTGAAAGAACCGTTGTTAAAGGTCCATATATGATGACAGTTCTTTCATTGAATCGTAATCAAAAGTCTTTAGAAGCGAAAAAACCCATGACCAGTATGCTACCTTCGGTCTCTCTACTCTCACTCTAGTCTCTCTGCTCTTGGCTGTCTCTATTTTGTCTCCTCTCTCAGCTCTCTGTTGTCTCCTTGCCGTCGTCGGTGGTCTCCAAGCATTCCATTATCACCGTTGTTCTCTCCACTCTTTGCTCCTTCTCTTGTCTCTCGCTACTCAATCTCATCGTAGTTACTACGCCCTTTGTCTCACTCTCATCGGTCGGTATGTAGCTCATCTCTCCCTCTCTTATTTTGTTCTCTCGCTAAATGAAATGTGTAAATGTGCCATGCTTTGTGGTCATCGAAGGTTCTTTGTACTCTCATCCGAAGACTCGGACACTTCTCAACGCATTTTTGAGTTGCATTAAATGAATCAGGTATAACCATCTCATACTTATAGAGTTTTGATTCCAAGGCATTCTCCGTATCTCGAAACTTCTTTGAGTAAAATGGTATCTTCTCTAAGTGATACAGCTTTTACTTCTTATATTTCTTGCTTATCCGTAAGTGACTCGAAAACCGGTTCTCCGTTGCGAGTCCCTCATCACTCGATTTATCGCAGATTGAATAGACTAGTATTTCGTCTTTTCTCACTCGGAATATGACTTCGATTATAAGCTCTATTATGTTATAGTCAGTACTTTTAGTATGATTATTACTTAGTCTATATCAAGTTTTTTCACTCGATAATCTTTACGGAACTTGATCTTTCACTTAGACTAAATCGGATGGAATTTTGAGTATCATTGATATTGGACTCGAAAATTCCATTCCTCTTCGACTCGGATAATTAGTCTGTTTAATTATCATAATTATTTTATTATCTATGTCTAATCTTGGACCAAAGTATTTCATACTTTAAGAACCAAAATTGTTTTAGTTTTGTAGGTTATTCAAACGAGGATACACTTTTCAAATCACAAAAGTAACCTGGCTTCAAAACGTCAAATCACCAGCGAGACATGACTTTTTACCTTCTCTCGCTCCAGTCCCGGAAGATAGTGTCGAGCCGTCTGTTTCTAAATCTGGAAAACTGGAACGCCACGCTTAACGGTGGTTTCCACCTTACCTTTCAAGACACCGCAAGTGGTTTTGGGACTTCCAAGAGAGTTAAACCGTTATCGAACGTTCACATTACAACGGATACTTTCGAGTGACTCGGAAAGCTTCGTCAATGGTCACGGAAGACTCTCGGTCAGCAGATGAAGATAACGAGCTACTCTGCCTGGTTATCTATAAATAGAAGCCACTTCACAAGACTTGAAGATAGTCGAACCTATTGTTAATATAAGTACTTGTGCCAAGTCTTTGTATTCATCCTCAATCTTCTACTTACAACTCCTATTCTGTAATTCATTACCTTCCGAGTTGTAAGGTCTTGTACTCAATTACAAACTCTTTCTTACTTTCTTTGTAAGGTCCCTTAACTAAGTCTGTAAGGGTAAACTCAGCTTAGTTGTCCCTAGTTGTAAGGGTTATCTCAGCTAGGAAGTACTAGATCGGATAAGGGAATTTCCGAGTCTAAGAAAACTTATATAGAGTTGTCTAAGGGAGCAACTCGGGTTTAGTCGAGTTCACGGTATTTTGTGGACTCAAAATAGTGGATTTGACTTCGTGCTTGGATTAGCACGGTTCGTGGTTTTCTGCCCCAGGAGGGTTTCCACGTAACTTCTAAGTGTTGTCTTTCCGAGTTCATTCTAGATCGAGACTCGTTATACTTCTTCCGCTTGATCCGCTTATTTATTCTTGATAGCATTTACGAGTCCATATATTTCGATCCTGCTAATCGACTCGGAACCTGTCCTTGTCTCTTCTTTATCAAAAGAGTTAAAGGTCTCACGAAAAACTTCCATCACCCTATTCATCCCCCTTCTAGGGTGACTCGGACTCTCCCCGAGCAAACCTTCAATTGGTATCGAGCCTAGCCTTTCGGAAAGGATCTAACCATCCAAAGGTCTAAAGATCAAATGGCTCGGAACACCGGAGAGTTCAATGAAGGAAGATCTTCCAACAGGCCACCAAAGTTCAAAGGATCAAACTTTGGGCACTTGGAAGAAGCTTATGGAATGTTTCCTCATGGATCATGATGAAGATGTATGGGAAATCATATGACAAGGAAACTACATTCCAATGAAGACAGAGGAATTCGAATCATTCCCAAGACAAAGGCTGAATTCACTCCAGGCGAAGCGAGATAAGTTCGGGAAGAACTTCAAGGCAATGAACATTCCGATGTGCGCCATCGGCTCAAAGGAATACAATCGGGTGTCCGCTGCGACACAGCAAAAGAAGTGTGGGACACATTGGTTAACACTTATGAAGGCACAAGCCGAGTCGGACAAGCGAAGATTAGTCAATATCTTCATAAATACGAGCTATTCAAGATGGAGTCGAAGAAAACATCACTCGGATGTTCATCCAGGTTTCTTGAGATTACCAACAATCTCAAGTCTCTAGGTAAGAAAATCACACACGAGGAAATGTGCAGAAAGATACTCGAAGTCCGCCCAAAAGAAGATGGGGTCCGAAGGTGACTGCCATAGAGGAGGCTCGGAACCTCTCACTCTTAAAGCCGGACGAGCTCATCGGAAAGCTTCTAACACACGAAATCCATCTAGAAAAAGAGGATGCTGAGGGCGGTTTCAAAAAGAACATAGCACTGAAAGCCTCGGAATCTAAAGAAGCAAATCCGAGCTTATCGACTCGGAAGACGATCCCATGGTACTCATTGCAAGAGGCTTCAAGAGAATAATGAAGCACAAAAGATGGGACAAAAGGCCAAAGGAAGAATTCTACAAGAAAGATAAAAGAGACAGAAAATATTCTTCTCCCTCAAAGTTATCTTTATCTAAGAATTCAGGTGTTTCGAGTGTGGCAGCAAAGACCACATAGTCAAGGACTGTCCGAAGAGGAAAAGGGGCAGAAAGAAGAAGAAGGCCATGATTGCAACATGGAGCGATGAGGACTCATCGGAAGATGATGAGGACTCGGACGACTCGAAGTGTTTGATGGCAATGTCCGACTCGGAAGCTGAAAGAGAGTTAGACTCGGACTCGGACAATGAGGAAACTAATCCTCAAGAGGTAATTGATTACTTCCTCAAATTCTCCAAAGTTGATTTAGCTCAATACATTTTTACTTTGTAAGAAAAGTCCAATTCGACTCTTCCCATTTCAAAGAACAACTTGAGTCAATTTCTTCGAGAGCACTTCTTTGAAGAACGAATTGGAAAAGCGAGACTCGACACTCGAGAGAACTCAAGACTAGGGCTCAAACTAATGAGACCGAGTCTAAGTTACTCAGGAAAGAAAATTAGCAACTAAAACGAAGCTCACTGAGTCTCAAGATCCGATTTTAAAATTTACTCAAGGTCAGAAAAACCTTAACATGCTCTTAGGATCACAATGTGTCTCCTTTCGAAAAGAAGGTCTTGGTTTCAACAGAGAAGAGGAATCCAATTCCTACTCAAAACTGTTTAAAATGATTCCAGAACTGTGAAGTTCGGGAAAGCTGAGCACGGTCCCATTCACGTAAATGAAAGAAGGACTAAGCCCGGAAGCTGTTTACAAAAAGAAACCATTCTCTCCTGTTTCAAAAGGAAAAGTTTTCAAAAAAAAGAGACACAGACTCGGTTCTCCGAGAGGAAGACTCGAGAATCGAGACAAAACCCAAAGTCATTCAAATCCGGGTTCCAAAACACCTTCTTCCTCGAAAAGGACCACGAGTAAGGAATGTTACTTGGGTTCGTTAGATAAAGTGAGAAGGGCTAGATTTTCTCTGTTTTGCGGGTCACTTAGAAAAGATCAAAAGGACACTGGTACCTTGACGGTGGATGTTCACGCCACATGTCGGGAGATGCGGGACTCTTTTCCGAGTTGGAAAGACATGAAGGAGGAAAAGTCACATTTGGAGATGATAGCAAAGGCAAGATAGTGGGGATTGGCAAGATTGGAAAAGGAAGCAATCCGGTCGATCCAGTCTACCTTATCAAGGGATTAAAGTATAATCTACTCAGCATCTCTCAACTATGTGACAAAGGTCAAGAGGTAAGATTCACTCAAACCAATTGCACTATTTCTGATGTCATTACCAAAGAGATCAAGCTTTCGGGTAAGAGATCGGGTAATACTTACATCATTCCTCTTTCGACCCAAGTCGAATTTATCTTGCTTAAAAGCATCTCTCCATGATGATTCATGGACTTGGCATCGTAGATTAGGCCATATTAGCATGCATACTATCAAGAAATTGGCATCTAATGGTCTAATTAGGGGTTTACCTAACTGTGTTTTTGAGAAACACAAAGTATGTGAAGCATGCACCGAGAGGAAACAAGTCGGATCTTCATTCAAATCTCTGAAGACAGTTTCCACATCCAAAGTGCTTGAATTATCGCATATGGACTTATGTGGTGAAATCCCTGTGAAGAGTCTCGGAGGTAAATCTTACATAGTTGTTATTATTGATGATTATTCACGATTTACCAGGCTGTGTTTTCTTAAGCACAAAAATGAAGCTTTCAAGGAGTTCGATAAGCTCTGCAGAAAAATTCAAGTTGAGTCTCGGACTCGAGATCCGAGAGGATTCGAACCGACCATGGAAGGGAGTTCGATTAGAATTCTTAGAGTTACGTGACAAAAATGGAATCTCTCACAACTTCTCAGCACCCAGAACTCCTCAACGAGAATGGAGTAGTAGAGAGAAAAACAGAACCCTTGAAGAAATAGCAAGGACGATGATGATTGAGCACAACTTGCCTTACTATTTACGGGCAGAGGCGATCAACACAGCCAACTACACTCTGAATAGATGCCTCATCGGACCCATTCCGAAGAAAACACCTTATGAGCTCTACAAAGGGAAGAAGCCAAATATTTCCTACTTCGGACCATTCGGATGTAAGTGCTTCGCTCACAACAATGGTAAGGATCACCCGACCAAGTTTGATGCTCGGTGAGACGAAGGTACTTTTCTAGGTTACTCCTCTCATAGCAAAGCTTATCGCATCTTCAATAAGAGAACTAACAAAGTGGAGGAAAGCATCCACGTAGTGTTTGATGAGCTTGAATAGGAGAAACCAAGTGAATCTTCATACTCAAAGCTGAAGCTCGGAAAAGATGATGACGAAGCCGAGTCTACAAAGACTCAAACTCAACACGCTCGGAATGAAGTCACTCGGAACGAGGAAACTCGGAATGAGACAATTCAAGAGCTCGCTCGGAACGAACAAGTTAATGAAGAGGATCACTCGGAAGAAGCTTCGAAGATCAAGCGGCTCAGCCCACAAACCTCGTAAATCAAAGAAGCTGGTAAAGCATTCAAATTTACTTCCGGTCATCCCCAAGAAAACATCATTTCGATATCAACGAGTGGGGTAAGAACTCGTTCCTCTCTTCAAAATCTATGTGCATTCACTGCATTCATTTCATTAACTCGAACCCAAAAATGCACTAGAGGCCCTTAATGAACCTGAATGGGTAGAGGCCATGCAAGAGGAACTCAATCAATTCGAGAGAAACCAAGTCCGGACTCGACCAACCGACCTTCCGACCACCCAGTTATAGGAACCAAATGGGTTTTCAAGAACAAACTGGATGAGGGTGGTGTGGTAGTTAGAAACAAGGCTAAACTTGTGGCTCAAGGCTATAATCAAGAAGAAGGAATTGATTGTGGGAAACCTTTACACTGTAGCCAAAATTGAAGCTATCAGAATCTGTTGGCATTTGCATCCAAGCATCCATATTAATTTATATCAAATGGATGTTAAGTGTGCATTTCTAAATGGTTTATTAAAGAAGAAGTCTATGTCGAAAAGCCTCCTGGTTTTGAAAACTCAGAATTTCCAAATCATGTTTTCAAACTTCAAAAGGCTCTCTATGGTCTTAAACAAGCACCTCGAGCTTGGTATGAAAGACTCGAGTAGCTTCTTGGTTCAAAATGATTTTAAAAGAGGTTAGATCGACAAGACTCTCTTCATAAAAACTAAGGGGAAAGATTTCCTTATTGTTCACATCTATGTTGATGATATTATCTTCGGTGCTACTAATGAATTTACGTGTCTGAGAATTTTCTAGGTTGATGAGTCAAGAGTTCCAAATGAGTATGATGGGAGAACTCAGCTTCTTCCTTGGGTTACAAATCAAACAAGACAAAGATGGAATCTATGTCCATCAATCAAAGTACAACAAGGAACTGCTGAAGAAATACAAACTCCAAGATGCAAAGCATGCATCTACTCCCATGAGCAGCGAGTATAAAGCTTGACTCGGACGAGAAAGGTAAAGCAATAGATCGAAACTTTATCGAGGTATGATTGGGTCTTTGCTATATCTTACTTCCAGCAGAGCCAGATATAATGTTCGGTGTTTGCCTATGCGCAAGATTTCAAGCTAACCCAAAAGAATCACATCTCACTGCGGTGAAAAGAATATTCGAGATATCTTGCAGGTACTCAAAATTTAGGTCTATGGTATTCCATAGACTCGGAACTTACTCTTCCTGGATACTCGAGACGCGGACTACGCAGGATATAAAGTTGATCGAAAGAGCACATCCGGAGCTTGCCAATTTCGGGTCAATCCCTAATATCTTGGCACTCAAAGAAGCGAGAATTTAGTAGCTCTATCAACTTCGAAGTTGAATATATTGCAGCTAGAGCTTGTTGCGCTCGAGATTCTATGGATTAAGCAACACTTGAAGGATCTTGGACTATTCCTCAACTCGGTTCCAATCAAGTGTGACAACCAAAGCGCAATCAGCATCACCAAGAATCTTGTCCAAGCACTCGAAAACAAAGCATATCGAGGTCGGATATCACTTCTTACGTGATCACTCGGAAAAAGGTGATATTAAACTTGAGTTCATTCCTACTAATTTTCAATTAGCTGATATTTTTACTAAGCCTCTTGGTGAAGATCGGTTTTGCTTTAGTCGGAATGAGCTTGGTATGTTAAATGCATAATTACGTGCTATTCCTATTCATTGCATAATTACGTGTTATGTGTTTTCCTTTTAATAACCATTAGCTCGGTTGATTCGGTGATACTTGGGCTGGTAGTTATTTCGTGTTTCGAGTCACTCGAAACCAATTTGAGTCAAACTCGGACGTAGAGAAACTTGGACTTCAAATTTTCGAAACTATCTCTAGAACAGTGGGGAGTTTCGGATCATATTTTCAAAATCTTTCTCTCTCTCTCTCGAGCGTTATGATCGAGATATTAACCGTGGATTTCTAACCGCTGAAATCTTAACCGTTGAAGAGAACCGTCACACCGGTCTTCGGTGGATCGATGGACAAGCCGAGTCGAACGGAGTTATACTTAACGGATAGTTGACGAGCTTCTATTTTTTATAAATAGCGCCTACTCATCTTCGTCTCGGTATTCTACATTCCATTTCTCTCAAACGAAACTTTTCGCGGAAGATTTCTACGTGAACAGTGATCTTTGAAGTTCTTCAAGCATCGTAAAGGCCATCCCTCGTAAGTTTCGATCTGCTCTCATCTTTTTCTACATCTTTTCGGTTCTTCTCTTCTACCTCTCCTTCTCTTCTCTACTCGAAAGTTTCATCTTTCCATCCTTCTCTCAAAATGCCTAAAAGAGGTAACCATCCCGACTTCCGAGTCTCCTCCTCTTCCAAAAAGTCTCGCACCAAAACGCCGTAAAGCTCAACCCCTCCAAACCCATTGTCACCCGAGCACCTTGCGTCTGGACGACAAGTTCTTTCCTACAATCAAATTCTCTTGGTTGGCTCACATTCAAACCACCGGAGCATATCACTTCATGTGCTTCAGCGAGTTCATCTATCCCGAACTCGTTTCGAGTTCTACACTCACCTTACCCACTCGGAAAATGTTCTAACCTCCGGGGTTCGAACATCACCATTCGCATCAACACCTCTCTCTTCCACCGCTTGTTCAAGGTCTCCTCTCTCTTCTTGAACAGCAACCCCATTCCATTCACTGAAGTCGCCAACGACTTCTTTGAAAAATACGCTAAAGAGTTCCCCGAGTCCGGAAAAACTTTTACGTGACTCGGTTGAAGTCGAGCTCGCGTTCGTGCTTTACGCGATGAGAACCTTTTTCTCACAGACATTCCAGCAAGGAGAACCCCAACTCCAAGCACCTCAAAGCTCTCTTTGACATTCTTGAGGGCTACGAAGTAGACCTCTTCCCCTCCATCATTGAGCGGATGGCCGCTGTGCCAGCTCAACTTCAATCTAAGAAGAACACCTCCCTTCCTTTCGGTGCTCTTCGACCCTTGTCTTCAAACAACTCCAAGTTCCTCTCCCCTCAAACCCAAACGCCGTGTCCGAGGCTGCCGTTGTTGTCGGTAAAAGGAACTGCAGGGTACGGATACCATGAAACTAACCCTAGTGTCCGGGTTCATAACTCAAAGCCGAGGCCTCCTTCTCCGCCTCGGACTTAGAAATCAACCCCTCTCTCTCTTCTATCTCCACCTGGTGGTGCTTCCACCTCAGGTGCCTCAAAATCTCTCTCTGCTATCTTGTCCACCGCTTTTATGGACAAGATCAGCTCCATGTCCTCTCGATTTTAGAGACATGCTCCGGTCTTTCAAACTTGTTCTCCAAAATCTGTCCATCAACCAAAAGACCGGCCAATCCCAAATCCGAGAGCGAGTAGTCTCTTGTTCTTGAGATGAGGGCACCTGGTGAAGGAGCAGCGAGGAGCTGGTCGAGCTCCTCGGAGAGAGAAGGTCCAAGGTGGCTCGGGACCATGATGACTCGGACGCGTCCGAAGCGTCTTCGAGCTCGAGTCCGACCTCCTCGGACAGCGGGGATGAAGAAGAAGAAGCTGCAGACGCCGAGGAACCTGCGGCTGAGGCAGGTCCTTTCGGGCAAGGGAAGGAACATCACGAAGAAGCGAGTGGGAACTGCCGAGGGTTAGCCTCGCTCCACAAGCTCGGATAGTCTGTACTCGGCTCGAGACAGCGATCCGGGTGGGTCGAAGACTTAGCTACACCAGCGGGTCGACAGAGCAGCCCCTCCAGCCTACCGAGGTTCCAAGGGAAGAACCCTCGATCCACTCACTCCGGGTCAGCCACTCGGAGCTGAGCCCCGACGATCATACCGGTTCTCCCTCCGCCGCGCTCAAGCACATCGTCAAGATCATATCGGCGCCGGCGAACCTCCACTCCCTCCTCCTCCACTCGGAAATCCCCTCTCCCTCGTAGGCGCTATGCACTCGTGTGACAATTCCACGATCCGCAGATTCTTCTTCTTCCGAGAGAGATCTTTCTTTCTTTCTTTTGTCCGGACATCTCATTTGTACCGAATGTCCTTTTCTTCCCTTCTTTCTATTATATTTTTTTTGCTGAAAGGCAAGGGGGAGAAATAGAGTCAGAAAACTTGTTGTCTTGTTTAGGGGAGTTTTCCCTTTTAATCCTGGCAATTTCTGTTGAGTTCAATGAATTAATGCTTTCTCTTACATGATTTCGTGTTTATAATCTTTTTGAGTTTACATTATTTCATTGCTAAGCATTTTTACTTTATGCTCGACTATATACCTCTTGCTCGATACACCGAGAATTCTTTACTCAACTTTCCTCATGAGCAACTACTCGGAGTCGATTTTTTTTTCACTAACAAAGTTTCTGTCTAAGAATGGAATGCCTTTCATAAAAAGGGGAGATTGAAGACTCGGACACTTCTCAACGCATTTCGAGTTGCATTAAATGAATCGAGTATAACCATCTCATACTTATAGAGTTTTGATTCCAAGGCATTCTCTGTATCTCGAAACTTCTTTGAGTAAAATGGTATCTTCTCTAAGTGATACAGCTTTTACTTCTTATATTTCTTGCTTATCCGTAAGTGACTCGGAAAACCGGTTCTCTGTTCGAGTCCCTCATCACTCGATTTATCGCAGATTGAATAGACTAGTATTTCGTCTTTTCTCACTCGGAATCCGACTTACGGTTATAAGCTCTATTATGTTATAGTCAGTACTTTTAGTATGATTATTACTTAGTCTATATCAAGTTTTTTCACTCCGATAATCTTTACGGAACTTGATCTTTCACTTAGACTAAATCGGATGGAATTCTAAGTATCATTGATATTGGACTCGGAAAATTCCATTCCTCTTCCGACTTAGATAATTAGTCTGTTTAATTATCATAATTATTTTATTATCTGTGTCTAATCTTGGACCAAAGTATTTCATACTTTGAGAACCAAAATTGTTTTACTTTTGTAGGTTATTTAAACGAGGATACACTTTTCAAATCAAAAAAGTAACCGGCTTCAAAACGTCAAATCACCAGCGAGACATGGCTTTTCACTTTCTCTACTCCAGTCCCAGAAGATAGTGTCGGAGCTGTCTGTTTCCAAATCTGGAAAACTGGAACGCCAAGCTTAACGGTGGTTTCCACCTTACCTTTCAAGACACCGCCAGTGGTTTTGGACTTCCAAGAGAGTTAAACCGTTATCGAACGTTCACATTACAATGGATACTTTCGAGTAACTCGAAAGCTTCATCAACGGTCACAGAAGACTCTCGGTTAGCGAGATGAAGATAACGGCTACTCTGCCTGGTTATCTATAAATAGAAGCCACTTCACAAGACTTGAAGATAGCCGAACCTATTGTTAATATAAGTACTTGTGCCAAGTCTTTGTATTCATCCTCAATCTTCTACTTACAACTCCTATTCTGTAATTCATTACCTTCGAGTTGTAAGATCTTGTACTCGATTACAAACTCTTTCTTACTTTCTTTGTAAGGTCCCTTAACTAAGCTGTAAGGGTAAACTTAGCTTAGTTGTCCCTAGCTGTAAGGGTTATCTCAGCTAGAATGTACTAGATCGAGATAAGGGAATTTACGAGTCTAGGAAAACTTGTATAGAGTTGTCTAAGGGAGCAACTCGGGTTCGATCGGTTCACGGTATTTTGTGGACTCAAAATAGTGGATTTGACTTCGTGCTTGGATTAGCACGGTTCGTGGTTTTCTCGCCCAGGAGGGTTTCCACGTAACTTCTAAGTGTTGTCTTTTTGAGTTCATTCTAGACTCGGATCGTTATACTTCTTCCGCTTGATCCGCTTATTTATTCTTGATAGCATTTTTGAGTCCATATATTTCGATCCTCGCTAACCGACTCGGAACCTGTCCTTGTCTCTTCTTTATCAAAAGAGTTAAAGGTTTCACGAAAAACTTCCATCACCCTATTCACCCCCTCCCTCTAGGGTGACTCGGACTCTCCCTGAGCAAACCTTCATCATCATCAAATTTAGGGTTTTAACAGTAGCTTGCTGAATTAGGCTTAGGGGTTTTGGGTTTACGTAGACGACTAAAAGCTGTCGTCCCTTATCTCCTTTAATTCTATATTTTATTTTGATGGCTCGATGATGAGATCCCGAGTCCTGTTTAAGGATTTGGATCACAAACCGTGTTTGACTGGTGCAACGGAAGCCAGTAAACCACAAAGAACCCCCAACACCAATGACGGTTTGCTCATGGAGAGTCTAAGTCACCCTAGAGCGGGGGTGAATAGGGTGGTGATGAGGAAATTTAAACAAACTTACATAGCTTTTGATTGGAAAGTGATAAACAGTTGAGTCTAAGTCTACATTGGACTCGAAATGCAAACACTAAGAAATACGTGGAAACCCTCTTGGTGTAGAAAACCACGGTCGGTGCTAATCCAAGAACCAAGTCAAATCCACTATTTTGAATCCTCAAAATACAAAGGACTGACTCTATCGAATTGCTCCCTTAGACACTTCTCTTACAATGTTTTCCTAGACTCAAAAGTTCCCTTATCCGATCTAGTACTTCCCGACTGAGGTAACCTTTACAATCGGGGACAATTGAGCTAAGTTAACCCTTATAAGTCAATCAAGGGACCTTACTCGGAAAGTAAAAGAAGAATGTGACTGATTACAAGACTTTACAACTCGGAAAATATTAAATACGGATCGGGAGTTGTAAATAGAAGATTGAATATGAAAACAATAACTTTTGCTCAAGTAATGTGTTTTGCAATGATGTTCACCAATCTTCTAGTCTTGTGAGGTGGCTTCTATTTATATCCAACTAAGCGAGTGACCGTTGAGTCTTGGTTTTGAACGAAGTCTTCACTGGTCGTTGTAATGGCTCTTCCGAGTCACTCGGAAAAATCCGTTGAGATGTGAACGTTGTACAATGGCTCTTAGCTCCGAGAAGGTGTTCTAGTCAACTGGAGTTGTCCGAAAAGAAAGGTGGAAACCACCATTGAGCCTAACGTTGGAGTTTTCTAGTTTTGGAAACAAATAACCCCGACACGATTGTCCGAGTCCTGTTCGAAGTAGATAAAGCTTGTCTATTGGTGATTGACAGCTAGAAGCCGGCTACTTTTGAATATCAAAAATGAGTTAGCCTCGTTTGAGTAACCAACAAAACAAAACCACTTTGGTGCTCAAAGTATAAAATATTTTGTTCCAAGATTAAGCAAAGATAATAATTGAATTAAAATAATTAAGAGCTTAATTATCTTAGGCCTAGAGAAGTGGAATTTTCTGAGTCTAATAATTAATATACTCAAATTCCCTTAGAGCCAAGGAGATAAACTAACTTAGAATAGGGAATTAACACTCGTAATTCTTTTTAAGTTGAAATAAGCAGTCAAAACACAAAATAAAAGTGTTAGAAAAATTATTTGAACATGCGATAGCTCGAGTGATGTCCGAGTAAGTCGAAACATCGGTGTAGAAGATATACAATAATGTGCTTTCGAGTCGATCGAAACGAATGAAAACTTATACAAGTGTTTCTATAATGCTCGGAATGACTTGAAATCAAAACCTAGGAGAGATGAGGTGTAATATCCGAAAAATTTAGGTGCTTGCTTAATAAGGAATTAAGATATTAAAAGTTAAGTTAAAAATTCGAAATTATTAAATTAAGTGAATAAGAATTTTTCCGAGTCGAAATTAAAACCCCAGCGTGATTTAAGTTAGTGGGCTTATTGAAATTAAATTTGGGCCCAATTTGTTAAAGTCCAAAGCAGAAAATTAAAATAAAAAGAAAAAAATGAGAAAAGGGTGGCTAGCATTTAAGGAAGATTAGTGGCATTTGGTTACAGTAATTAAGCAAGAGAGAGAAAGGGGTCCAATGAGAATTAACCACCAAAACCCATTAAGTGTTAAGAGGAAATGAAGAGAGAGAAATTGGGATTGAAAACATCGAGAGGAAAACAAAAGAAGTAGAACAAGAGCAAAGGGAAAGAGAGTTTGAGGGAAGCGAAGTAGAGGAAAAACGAGAGATTAAGAGGACGAGTGAGAGTGGTAGAGACCCGGAAGGGAAAGTCAGAGAGCAAGAACGAGAGAGGCGATAAGACTGAAGCGAACCGGATACGAAAGAGAGAAAGCGAGAATGAGAGGAGCGCCGGAAACATAGTAGAGCCAAGAGAAACCGAGCAAGAGATCGAGGGAACTAGACCCGGAAAAAGAAACGTGGGTCAAGGAAGAAGAAGGAAAAATTGACTGAACCGAAGCGTAGGAAAACAAGAGGGAGCTAGAGCAAAAACAGAACGAAGAAGCAGAGGGTCGGGAAAGAAAGAAGGAAGAGGAAACCAAGAGGAAGAAAGGGAAAGCAAAAGCGATGAATCGACACCAATTCAAATTCAATTCAAAACTGAAATTCTGAGAATCACTAAGAATCCAAGGTAAGTAATTCAATTCATCCTCTAAAGAAAAAACAAACTAGGTGGATTAAATTAAAAACCCTAAGTTATTGAAGAAGTTAGAGGCTTAAATTCACGAAATTAGCAACTCACGAATTGAAAAACATGTTGCGAATTTGGAGTTTGATTCATGAATTTACTGAGCATGATTATTGAGCTATATATTGAAAATTTAATGAAATTAGCTTAAGTAGAATTAGTGAGAAAAATTAGAAAATTGAATTAATGATTTAGGTGTAAATTTTTCAGTAATTAAGCCTCGTTGTCCGAATTATTGTGCATTCATAAGTTGCCTAAAATTCTTGAAAATTTTACTGTACCTTCATGATACTTTATAGCCATTTCCTGCAAATTTTGGTATGCGTTGGATGAGTAGATTGGAAGATATGGTATTTTGAGTGGAAATGTGCTGTTTTGGGCGAAATCGCATCTGAATGAACAATTGAGGTGAAAACTGAAATTTAAGAAGCTATACAAATAGATTAAGAGATATGTAATGATTAAGGAAAGTTATAGAGCCATAAACCACCTATGCGCGATATTACGCAATCATGAAAACGATAAGTTCGTTGATTAGAAATCCTAATTGATATTTTTATGTGATGATGTGTTTATCTTAAAGTATATCGATTGTAAATGACATAAGCATGCCTATATGAGTTGGATTGATTGCACTTAAGTTGGAACTTGCTTATGTGAATTGTTAGTTGTGAATAAGGTACGTATGAAGGTATTGAGCATGAATTATATGAATTAAGTGCATCTTATCAATAAGTAATAAGAAGATAATTAGAAAATAAGAAACATAAAAAAACTAAAGAAGGGAAAAAGGATTGTGTTATTGATCTAAGACCCCACGAATTAAAAAACCCTCTGAAGTTATGGCCATAGAAGTGTCTCGTCAAGCCGAAGCCACGAATTGAATTGCTTCCATGAATTCCTAACAGTATGCATCCTTCGAGTTTGAGGCTTCCCTCGAGGCCACGAATTATTATGCCTCCAAGAACCGAGCCCACGAATTATTTTGGCTCCAAGAACTTGGTCTTTAGAGCAGGACATAAATCTTCTTTCCATTCGAAACTAAGAATACTTAAAGAATTATGATATGAAGAAACGAATGATTGTGCATGATGAATAAGAAAGAAAGAATCAATGATTTATGAAACGCACGATTGAACTCAAGAAGAAGAATGAGAAGAAGAACGAATCCCGATTTCATAAGAAATAAATACGATAAGAAGTAAGATATGATTTACGTGATGAATTATTTATATGATGAATGATTATATGACGTACTTGCATAGAAAGAAGAATGAAGTATGTTTGGATTGAATTCATGAATAATTGATGTCATATGTGTCGCTACGCAAGTCGGTAAGTTTAGTATCTTACGTATCTTAAGCATGTATGATCCGAATCGCATGTTATGAATGAATAGTGAACTTACGTGTGTTTGTCAATGAATTAGGGTGCAAAGTGAAACTCGGGGTTGGGTTTTGGGTTATTCACTGGGCTAGTGGAGCTCATGACCTGGCCAACATTTCAGTACGAAGTTAAGACTCTCATGAGTGGCTTTTGGCTTTCGTAAATAGCGGACGGTTAGGAGATGTCGAACTCACTATATGTGTTTTCTTTCTTGTTTGTAAAGATGTTTGTAAAGATCGGTTGTATGTAAACTCAAGTTTTGACTATGAATATAAAATCCCTATGTGAATACTCCGAGCGTGTGGCTCGTTGAGTTTGTGTTGTGATTACTCCGAGCGTGTGGCTCGTTGAGCTTGTGTTGTTGATACTTCAAGCATATGGCTCGTTGAGTTTATGAATGTGTTTCGTGTAGGGTTAAGGATTTAAGCCTATGGGATTAGCCATATTACGAGAGGAAACTCTGCCGAAATTTTCAGAAAAACCTTTGAAAACCTAGAAACAAGCTTAGGGGTTCCTCTAGGGAACCACGACATGTAATACTCCTAGGGTGGGTCTTGGGGTGTTATATGAGGTTTATACCCGAGTCTTCATGTATTACTCAAAATGACTAAGAGTTAGAAATTGAGTCTTCGATCTCCCCTTTTAATGAAAGGCGTTCCACACTTAGATAGAAACTTGTTAGTGCGAAACATGAGTTTTCATTTTCACTATGCGGAACATATCGAACGAGGAGTGATGAGTGAGAAACATTCCATACTTATAAGATGCATTACGGATAATATCATCACTCATAACAGTTATGCGGATAACACTTTAGAGCAAAGAGATGAACAAATTATATCGGAGCATAAAGAGATAATTATAAATATCTAACCGAGAAAGAAGTAACTCGAAATAAGTCTGTTCGGAGAAAGAAAATCATTCATTCATTTTCTCAAAGAAAAGGGTGAGCTCCCCTTAACACAACATCAATATTTCCATATTTCTCCCCCTTGCATTTCATCAAAAGAGGGAAGAAACTATCGATTGAATACAACTGATGTTGGACAAAAAAATAAAAGAAGAAAAAAATTGACTAAGAAGGGGGCTAGGCTGTCGGGAGGAGGAAGGATGAGCAGGTGCGCCGATGTTAATATGCTTGAGAGGAAGTGGATGATCGTGGCGGTGGTAGCACAGGGATGTCCGGAATTGGTTCCGTCCTGGTCGTATGACCCCGGGGCATATCATCCTCAAGCTCATCCTCCTGGAAAACAGCAGAGGGAGGTGCTTCGACTTGATAGCTGTGGACTTACCAATGTCCCCATGTTCTTCCGATCCAATCGGATCTATATCCGAGGAGATCGGCTCCGGTTCGAGAGATGCCGCACCTTGTCCCTCAGCCGAGCGGCCTCCTCTTCTTTCTTCTCCTCTTCCTTTTCCTCTTCCTTCTCTTCCTCCTTCTCCTCCTCGAGCTGAGCTGCTTTAGCTGCAGCCTTCTTATTCAACCTTAACCAAGGGAGACTTGGCTGGGCTAGAGGACTCCTCGAAGTATCCGAGCTTTCGGGTCCTGAGCAGCCTTGGATCGGCATTCTTAGAGAAGTTGGAGCTGCTCGTGCTGCTCCTTGATAATGCCATTGAACTCGATCAGCAGATCTTGGTGCTCTCGGATCCGAGACTGGGCTATTTTCCGGTTAATTACCGGGCTTTGAAGGACAATTTTTAGAGAGCGGAGGGTGCTTCGAAGTTCTTCGGACATAGAAGAGAGTTTGTCCACCAAAACAGCGAGACTAAGTAGCGGACGCTGCAGGAGGTGGTTGAGAAGTGGAGGGATCGGCGGATGGAGGAGGGAGTGGTAGAGGAATCCGAGTCCGAGCGGGAGGGGTGAAGGGGGTTTTAACTCGGACCCGTGGGCCCGGACACTAGGCTTGACTTCCCGATATCCGTAGCCCGAAAGCTCCTTCCCGCCCACCACTATGGCAGCCTCGAAATTGCATTTGGATATGAGGGAAATGGAACCTTGCACTGTTTGAAAACAACATTCGGAAGGGCTCCAAAGGGAAATGGAGTAGATTTTTGGATTGATCGAGCATAGAAGCCATCCGCTCAAGAATAGCAGGGAAGAGGTCTACGTCGCAGCCCTCTAGAATATCAAATAAAGCTTTGAGAATCTTGGAGTTGGGATTCTCTTTGCTAGAGTGATGGAAAATAAAGTTCTCATTAAGAGAAAACAGAGTAGTCCGACCTCGGCTTTTATTTGAGTCACCGAGAAATTTTTCGTGACTCAGGCACCTCCTTGATGTACTTCTCCAAGAAGTCATCCGCAATGTCCATAAAGGGGATGTGATTGCTCGTAACACCCTAAGACCCACCCTAGGAGTATTACATACCGGGGTTCCCCGAGAGGAACCCCTAAGGCTACTTAAGATCTCAACTTAGGGTTAATAGTTTTCTCTTTGGTTGGTGGAAGCGTGTTTCTAGGTTTTCAAAGTTTTCCTGAAAATTTCGGTAGAATTTCCTCCGTAATATGGCTAATCCCATAGGCTTAAAGCCTTAACCCCGCACGAAACACATTCATAAACTCAACAAGCTACACGCTTGCAGTAAACACAACACAAACTCAACGAGCCACAAGCTCGAGTATTCCTATAGGGCTTTTATATTCATAGTCAAAACTTAGGTTCTTTACAAACATCTTTACAAACAAGAAGACAGAAAAACATGTAGTAAGTCCGACATCTCCTATCCATCTGCTATTTTTGGAAGCTAAAGGCAACTCCTGCGAGTCTTAGCTTCGTACCTGAAATGTTGGCGAGGTCATGAGCTCCACGAGCCCATTGAATAACCCAAACCCAACCCCGGGTTTCACTTTACACATTAATTCATTAACAAACACACGTAAGTTCGGTATTCATACATAACACGCGATTCGGATCATACATGCTTAAGACACGCGAGATATAAACTTACCAACTTGCCGAGAAGCACAATGACATCAATTACTCACGAATTCAATCAAACATATTTTCTTCTTCTTTCTACGCAAGTACGTCATATAATCATTCATCATGTAAGGCATTCATCACACAAATCATATCTTCTTATCGTATTAATTTCTTATAAAATCGGGATTCATTCTTCTTCTCATTCTTCTTCTTGAGTTCAATCGTGCATTTCATAAATCATTGTTTCTTTCTTTCTTGTTCGTCATGCATAACCATTCGTTTCTTCATATCATAATTCTTTAAGTATTCTTAGTTTCGAATGGAAAGAAGATTTATGTTCTACTCTAAAGACCCAGTTCTTGGAGCCAAAATAATTCGTGGACTCAGTTCTTGGAGTCAAAATAATTCGTGGCCTCGAGGCTTGCCTCGGACTCGAAGGATGCATACCGTCAATAATTCGTGGAAGCAAAATAATTCGTGGCTTCGGTTGACGAGACACTTCAATGGCCATAACTTCAAAGGGTTCTTTAGTTCGTGGGGTCTTAGATCAATAACACAATCCTTTTTCCTTTCTTTAGTTCTTTATGTTTCTTATTTTCTTACGAATTTCTAATTACGTCGACGAGATACACTTAATTCTTATCCATGCTCAATACTTTCATACGTAACATCTTTACAACTAACAATTCACATAAGGAAGTTCCAACTCAAGTACAATCAATCCAACTCCTAGAGGCATGCTTATGTCACTTATAATCAACGTACTTTAAGATAAACACATCATCACATAAACATATCAATTAGGATTTCTAATTAACGAATTTATCGTTTTCATGATTGCATAATATCGTGCATAGGTGGTTTATGGTTCTATAACTTTCCTTAATCATTATATATCTCTTAATCTAGCCATATAGCTTCTTAAATTTCAGTTCTTAACTCAATTACTCAATTGGTTCCGACTTTGCCCAAAACAACACATTTTCACTCAAAAATCCATATCTTCCAATCTACTCATCCAACGCATACCAAAATTTACAAGAAACTCTCATAAAATATCAAGAAGCTACGGTAAAAGTTTCTGAAATTTCGGGCTACACATGAATTCGCAATAATTTAGACAGCGAGCATAAATTCATGAAAAATGTGCACTTAAATCATGAAATTCAATTTTTTGATTTTTCTCACTAAACCTATGGAAACTATTTTCATCAAATTCTCAATATACAGCTCAATAATTATGCAAAAAATACTCAATCATCATTAAATTCATGAACTAGGCATAAATTACAACATGCTTTTTAATTCATGAGTTGCTAATTTCGTGAATTTAGGCCTCCGACTTCTTCAATTAACTTAGGGTTTCCAATTTCATGAATCAATTTCAAGTTCAATCCACCTAACTTATTTTATCTTTAGAGGATGAATTCAAATTACTTAGATTTGATTCTTAGAGGTTCTAAGAATTTCCGTTTCGGAGGGTTTTCGGATTTGGTGATTTTTCTTTACTTCCTTCTTCCTTTTGGTCCCCTTTTCTTCTTCTTGGCGCCCACTTCTTCCTCCTTCGCTCAAACTCTCGCTATCTCCCTCTGCTCTTTTGTTTTCGGGTTCTCAAACCCCTGGCCTCTCGGTTCCGTCCGCCCTCGCCGTCTCCCTCTTTGCGCTCGCCGGCCGCGCAAGCACGCCGTGCCCTTTCTTCGTCTTTGTTCCCCTTCGATCTCTCTTTTGTTCCCGCTCTCTAGCTTTCTCGCTTCTAGGTGGAACCCTCTCACTCTTCCTCTCAATTTCTCATTCTCAATCTTTGCTTCTGGTCCCTTCAATCCCTCGAACTCTTTGCTTTGTCTCTCCTCTCGCTTGCCTCTGCTTCTTCTTCGTCTCTCTTTCCTCTCGGTCTCCCTCTCGCTCTCTTTCCCTTTGCTCGCTTCGCTTCTTTCGTTTTGCTCTTCTTTTATTTCCAGTCTCCTCTTAATCCCTCTTTTTCTCTCTTCTTTACTTGATTACACCTAATAAATTTGCTGCCGAAACTTAATTGGACCCCTCTAATTATCTTTGCTTTAGTTATCTGCCGAGTCCTCTCAAAATGGCAGCCACCCACATTTCTCATTTTCGTTTCTTTTTCTTTTTACTTTAATTTCTGGCTTGGGCTTTCAAGTGAATTGGGCTCAAATTAGCTTCACAAAGCCCACTTAAATTAACCCATGCTCGGTGAAGACTCAAACTTTGCGGGTATATCATTCCGAGTACCATCAAGGAATCATGTAAAGACTTCATCTCTTGTAAGTTTTGATTACAAGTCATTCTAAGTGCTTTAGAAACTTTTCCGAGTGATATAGAATCTTTTACGAGTGTTACGTAAACTACCGCATATGTTTTTACTTAATTCGATCGACTCGTAAAGCATACTCTTGCTTATCCTTTCGCACATAGTTCGAGTCACTTAGACAACACTTACACTTATCACATGTTCAAACACTTGCTCTAACACACTTTAAGTCAGGTTTGACTTTGTATTCCATGTTCGGGTGAGTTACTGCATTAGTTCATCTCTTCTAAGTCAGCTCGTTTTGTTTTAACCTTATCTATCTAGATCAAACACTCTTACTCGTGATATTCTTTATCCCGACAGGACTCGGATGGAATTTTAGCATATTGATTTTTAGACTTAGAAAATTCCATTCTTTTTCGACTCGGATAATTACACACTTAATTATCTTAATTAAATTATTATCTGCGTCTAATGTTGGACCAAAGTATTTTATACTTTGAGAACCAAATTGATTTACTTTTGTAGGTTATTCAAACGAGGTTATCCTACTTTTGAATTACAAAAGTAACCGACTGCAAGATGTCACATGATACACGGTGACTCATAGTCCGAGAATTTGGTCTTTCGTGTGGGGCACGACAAGAGAAAAGTCCAGAATCCTCGGTGCCTCTCGGTGAACCAAGCGGTTTGAACCAAGAACACGTGCTACGAGGGAAAAGTTATCATTTCCATTGGCAATCAAGCCTAATTGGGCCCGCTAGGGATTTAGTGGAAGCCTATTACTAAAAGGGTTTAACAGGGGTAAAATAAATTTTTCCTAATGATCCAAAATAATAATAAACTATATTCAAAGTTGCTAAATGCGAGATGTCTAATGCAAGCACATTATTAAAACACACTACTAAAATTTTCAAGTTTCGCCCTCTTAATAAAAACTTCATCCCTAGTGGAGTCGCCACTTAGGAACCACGGCCGGACCGAGCTTCCCCACGAATGCTTGGCATTAGGGTTTTTAAAGTTCGAAAATGATTTTAATGTTTTTTTCATATGGTTTTGAAAGTGGGATGAACCTTTTATTATTATTTTCGAATTTTATTAAATTGAATTGATACAAATTAAATCAGATTTGAATGGTGGTTTTATTAACCATTTTGTTTTAGTAATTATTTTTTAGAAGTCCGGGGATATTGTTTCTTAACCGAAAAATGGAGAAAGTAGGGTTTCTATTTCGCCGTGAGGCTCTAGGGCCAAACCGGTGCGAAAACACCGGTTTAGACCCGAGCCCGCCTATCGACTACACGGTGCGGATGACAGCCTGCACCTAGTGGTGGCCAGCCCCAGCCAGAGGCTAAGGTTGAGACAGTCAATCTCGGCCTCCGGCCTCGCTTAGCGGATCCAAGTACCCCTTTTCACAGCTTTAGTAAAAACACAGTGGAAGCGATTTGAAGATAAATAAAGCAAAAGAGAAGTCGTCGATCGGTTTTTAAGAGAGAAAAACTAACAAAAACATAAAAGTAAAAATTTTGCTCTCTCGATCTTAATACGAGAAAACCAAGACCGAAAAAGGCTAAAAATTGACTTCATCGGTGTTTGAACTGCGAATCGGATTCGGGGCGAGGGTACGAAATGTAGGGATAAACCCTTCGGTTCCGCCCGTCCGAAGACGCCCATTACTAGTTTGAGTAGTGAATTAAAATAATGTAACAAAAGCAAGCAAGCAACAACAAATAAGAAAATTTAAAAGCAACCAAACATAATTATCAAAGCGGTAAAGAAAGCAAAACGAAAACGAAAAGAAAAGAAAGCGAAAGCTAAAAGATTACATAGGGCGGAGAGGAATTAAAAGCGATACATCATCTCGCTCCACAATATGGAAAGTGATAAAGAAAACATAAAAATAATTAAATCATTTTTAAGATTAAGTCGAGTGCCCTTTGGTTGTCCCACCTACCGATCTAGATCTCGGATATGGATCCGGTGATGTGACAATGGTGAATTGAAGGGGCTTTTTGTAAGTATTTTGTAGAGATGAGTAGGTATGTGAATGAATGATGGATTTTGTGGGTTTATATATGGTGAAATTGGAGACTAGAATGACAATAGGTTGAAAAGGGACCAAGAGATCATAATATAAAATGGAGTATTCGAGTAGCTTTTATGCGAATTTCAGAGAGTAACATTGAAGGTTGAACCATTGTCAAAATGAGAGCGAAAGCTCTCTATTTAAGGAGATGTTGGGTCAAAGAAATGACCTACGATTAACTCGGTCAGCCGTCCAAAAGCAACAACAAAACCGAGCCAAGATATCTTGAGACTAAATTGGATAAAGAGAAGATAAAATCGGGTTTACGACGCCAGCCACCGAGGGACTTCTAGGGTTTCATACCCTAGCGTGTTTCCAAAGGAGTCTCCAGGCAATACGCTGTGTTTCACTTAAAATCCGAGGCTGGCAAGCGCCGGCCATACGACACCGTTTTGAGGGATACAGCTCCTAGTCTCGTGTGGACTGCCTTGGATCTTAAACGCGAACGTTGATACCGGTGATCATGAAATACAATGCCTAACATCTTTTTGGAGGTCTTCAACTCCTTGTCCGATTGGACAAAAGTGAAATGCAGGATTTTGAGCCTAGAATTTACCGGTATGCGGCACTAGACTCCGTTACCTCTAAAGGCTTTGCCCAGGCTTGGACCGTCCAAAAGAAAAAGGGATTTTTGGATCGATCCAAGGAAAAAGGCTATTTATTTGGTGTTGGGGGTTCTTTGTGGTTTATTGGTTTATCGTTGTACCAATCGAACACGAGTCCGTGATCGAAATCCTTCAACAGGACTCGGGATTTCATCATCGGGCCAACAAATAAATAATAAGAGAAAAGGCATGACACTTTTAAGGTGTCTATAGTACAACTCCAATACGTCCCACGGCTTTACTTGTAGCCCCGAGTGCGTCGCCCGCAGAAAAAGTGCAACCCTCCTCTAAAAATGGCCAACCAACCAGAGCAAACTCCCATCATAACTTTATTTAAGGAATCTACCGCAAAGATAGAAGTTAAGATTGAGACCCGGGATAAGAAGATTGAATCAATAGTAGAAACCCTTGATCTCATACTCAAAGAACTAGAGAATAAATCAAAAGCAGGAGGATCCCACCCCGAACCTCAGCCTCAAGCCTTAGTTTGATCCACGTGTAAATCGAATAGAAAAGTTATTGCGTAAGTCATCAAGGTTCAATCACTACTATCTAGCCCCATAGATTCACCGTGCTTAACATCAAGTTTCATGGGATTGAAAACCCTTATCACCATGTGAGGAACTTTATAGGGGCAATGGCTTTAAAGAATGTACTTGGAGAACACATACCATGTTATCTTCCTATGGACGTTTAGTGATGACGTCATGAAATGGTACAATATTGTCGACCCACACAAGGTCACAAACCGGGAAGATATTTACGGAGAGTTCTTACATCAATACTCCTACAATACTCGATCTACCAGTCACTCTTCGAGACCTTGAGCTAATCAAGCAAGGAGAAGGTGAAAGCTTCACCGACTTTCTCGCTCGTTGGAGGGCAAAGGCTGCCCACGTGGCCGATCGACCTTATGAAAAGGATCAGGTTAGGCTCATCATCAAAAACCCGAAGCTTGCATATCATCAACACCTGAAGTTCTTGCCTATCATGGACTTCAAAACACTCGTACATGCTGGCATGCTTATAGAAGATGAGTAGACCTCCACCTAGAAGATCATCCAATGAGCATATCACTCATCAAGGATGCCAATAAAGTGTACATTTCCCTTTTTCATTCTATTCTATATCTATTTTATTTTCCTATTTTCAAAAAAAAAAAAACAATTTTCCTTTTTAAACTACGAAGGCCTCGATTTCCTCTATAAAGGATACGTAGGAAGCCCATGAGGTCCACCCCCAAACCTAATCTTATTCTCATTTGCAATTTCCCAAATTCAAAGCCACCCTTTGCCGTACTCGGAGGAGTAGAAATTTATCGGGAAATGCATCAAATCATAAGGAAGCATGTCATTCGACACAGCACCAAACCTGTCGAGTTCACGGTTCACCGCCAGCAATAATACATCGCAGTTCAAGCATCCTACTTTTCTTTAGGCTTTACTTTGTGGAGTAGGGGCTAAAGTGTAATTTTTGTCTTTGTCTTTTTGAACTTTTTGCATCATCTTAATAAAAGAATGCATTTGTTCTAGAATAGAGTCTTGTATACATCTCTTTTGCCTCGAGTCAAACTCCTTAAAATACAAAATTTAATGACAAAGCACTCTACAATGAATTATTCAATCAAGCAGCATTTATCAAGTCGGCGTCAAGAAGGTCACCGGCCTCGCCATCTTTAAAGCGATTCCATTAAAGCTCACCAACTCTCCAACATTCGAGAAGAGCTAGACTCAAGCACCCAAGAAGAATGTAGGGCTCATGATCAAAAAGGTCATACAACAAATCCAAGAATACTCGGAGGAAGACACAGATAGTCTACCATACAAACAAAATAGCTATTAGCACACAAACTAAAAGCTCAAAGTTAGAATGGGGCACATAACCCCAAATTCTCAACTAAGTCAAGTTCATCCGTCCCTATTCCGACGAAAATAAATAAAAGTCGAGCTTCGGACCTAACAGCGGTCAAGGTTCGGACACATTCTAGTCGAGTCTCGAGCCAAATAGTGGTCAAGGTTCGAGCACCCCTATTGAGATTCAGGCCCAACAATGGTCAAGGTACGGACACACTTCGGCCGAGTCTCGGACCTAACAAGGGTCAAGGTCGGACATCTTCGGTCGAGCTTTAGGCCCAACATTGGTCAAGGTTCGGACACCCCTTCGTCGAGCTTTAGGCCCAATCGTGGTCAAGGTTCGGACATCCCTCCATCGAACATCGTGCCCAACAGCGGTTAAAGGTTTAGACACCACGCCAAGACTTTAACACCGCTCTATGGCCAAGTCAAGGAAAAACATTTGAAACATGATCTCGGTTACAAATCATTTTCGAGTAACACTTAAAATTATTTACATTCGAATATTAGTTAACAAAACTGTTAGTGTAGAAAGTTTTAGCCAAGCTTTAGACCAAGTATACGGTCAAGTTTAGGCCTCTCATACAAGATTTAGGACAACAATCGAGCCAAGCTCGGGATACCTAGCCGAACTCTAGATCCAAGAAGCGGTCAAGTTCAAGCACCCCGCTGGACTTCGGACTTTACTATCCGAGTCAAGTTCAAGCCCCTCGCCAAGCTTCGGATTAAGTACATGGTCAAGTTTAGGCACACCAATCCAAACTTCGGGACTTTAATTAGCCAAGTTTAGGAACCGACCACTTGGACTTCAAACTCCATTAGTCAAGTCTAGGCCCCTCTATTGAGTTCGGTTCAAGAGACAACTAATTCCAAACGCAGTAATTCAAATCATCATCCGATGTGGCGCCAGCTAAACAAGTAAGTACCCTTTAGTGTCTAACCTTCGTCTTTCGGACTCGGTTAAAGTGGGGGCTAACTCGTAGACAACTAAAAAGTGTCATCCCTTTTCTATTTTATTTATCTTTTGGCCCGATGATGAAATCCCGAGTCCTATTTGAGGATCCGGATCACGAACGAGTACATGATTGGTGTGACGAAAGCCAGTAGACCACAAAAAACTCCTAGCACCAAATAAATAGCCTTTTGCCTTGGGTCGGTTTAAAAATCTTTTTCTTTCGGACGGTCCAAGCCCAAGTCAAACCGCCAAAGTCAACAGGTTTAGAATATCTGCGTTTCACCAGCGACCCACCCAATCACGAAGTTGAAGACATCAAAACGATGTTCGATGCCGTGTTTCATGAGCAGAGCATCAAAGTGTTACGTTTTGATCCAAGATAGTCCGCCCGAGACACGGAGCTTCCTCCCTCAAAACGACGTCGTGGCCGGTGCCTCTAACTCGGTTTATTTCGCCCGAAACGCTGTGTTTTGGCTAGAGAATCCCGTTGTAGCACGGAAAGAGTTGGAACACCCAAAATGGCACCGTATGGCCGACGCCCCAACTCCCGGGATCCGATTCTATCCCTTCATTTTCTAGACCGATTTTTCTAACTAATTCTGGTTCGGCTTCGACGGCAGGCTAAATTAAAACCATAGTTCATTTTATGACCTAGCCTCTCCCTATAAATAGAGAGCTTAGGCCTTTATTCCGCATATGGCTCAACCCTAAATGTTATGTTGTTGAAGCTAAACTAAGAGCTATTGAATGTGCCTATCAGTATTCTAATGTCTTGGTCTCTTTTCACCCTAACTCATTCAGTCCTAGTCGTGGTTCCTACAAGTCTACACTTGTATATTATTCAACTATTTCATTGAATTCACCGGCTTAGTAGGCATAAACAATTTGGGAAATTAGACGTGAGTTATGAATAAAACTAAACCATAGACTACATATAGTTGAACTAAGAATACAACTTAGTAAAACCTTATTTGTAACATATTTCTATCACATAAACATCGATAGGATGAAATTTTAATTTACATGGATATCAGTTTCTAAAAATTTAGGAAGATTACATTTAGATATGCATGCTAAAATTTGTAAATAAATGTGACCGTGGTAAGTGGAGTATTAAAAAAATGTTATACATGTTTATTTCTCAATAGTTGTATAATTTCTTGTAGTATAAAATGGATCCTTCCCAAAGTACAAAAAAATTGAGGGGATAAACAAGGATAAGTTGGCTTGCAGTAGAGGTGATCCAACTCTCCTTGCACGGGTCCAATTTGACATGCACGAAAATGTTGTAGGTGATCACGCCGCCGGCTTTATGAGTTATGTCGGTGCGGCAACCCACACATACGTTACGGTAAATGCACAGTCCCCAATTTAGTTAAGGACAATCTTTGGAATGATATTCTGGTAAATGCACTATATCTCAACTTAGAATTGCAACTTATTATAAATGGTTGATATGTACTAATACATATCGTTCTTGTGTTTTAGAAAACGTCATCTTAAACGTTAAAAATCTGATATCCCCTTAGTGAGACACAATACCCTTATGTCGGCGGCAGAAAAATTTAGAAACTTCAAATATCGCATTGCCGCTATTTGGGTTTACAAAATAAGGGAGATAAAGGCACAAGGTAGACCCCGGGAGGTATACAACTTCGTCACCGAGGAAGACTGGAGGACGTTTGAAGCATATATCTCCTCTTCGAAATACATGGTAATTTATCATTTGTTATATTTTTTCGATTTTAGTCATATTTACTGATATCTTCGTTGGTCTTAATTGCTTGCGTAGGCACAACGTGAAGCCAACCAAAAGAGGATTAAGAGAAATGTGTATCCCCATACGATGTCCCATAGAGGATACGTGAAGTTAGAGGACAAGTTGTACAAGCGTAAGCTTGAACAACTTCAAAGTGCATCCAATCAAGGTTCCATCACAGATACTTCACGACTCACTATCGAGAGGGATGAGCTGTGGGTCAAAGGAAGAAACAAGAAATATGGAACCTTCACTATGACCGAAGTAGAATCTATTGTGCAACGACTCGTGAGTTTTTTTACTATTTTGTTTATTTATTTTAAGAACTTATCGGTTTTAATATATGAATTTCCAAATGATAATTTATTTCCTTCTTTTTCACAGGCATCAATTTTAGAAGTCGCTAACACCACCGGGAGGAGGGACAAGCTAGTCTTGGGCCTAGAAAGAGATGAGCATCCTGGTCGTATTCGAGCCATCGGTGTGAGGGTGAAGATAGTTGAGCACTTTGGGGCTAGGAAGAAGCGCCCGTTTTTTCCAGCCAAGTGGATATAGAGGCCCAAATGGCCCAAATAGTCGCCCAAATGCGGTTCCAACAGTTCCAAATGTCCCAAATGGCTACATAGATGGAAGAGATGAGAGAACGTATGAGGGCGGAGATGAAGACCCGGATGCATGCCCGGATGAAGGAATGCATCATGGCGTACTTCAACAACTTGGGCATGCTGACACCCAACTTAGATGATTTACGTCTATTCTCATCCCATTTACCGGCGAGCGTGAGCGTGAGCTCACCAATCGACCAATTCAAGATTATGGTAGAGGTAATTCAGATTTTGCTACCTAATTATATTTACATGCATGTTTATATTTTGACTAATTGGTACATACTCTTGTTGAATGAATGGTGCATATTGTGTGGTTGTTGTTGAACTCCGGCGTGTGGCCATTAAGTAATTAGTTATAGTACGTTTTTTTTTTTTTTTTTGTTTCGGATGAGGTTTGGGATATACTCTTGTTGAATGAATGGTGTATATTGTGTGATTGTTGTTGAACTCTAGCATGTAGTCGTTGAGTAATCAGTTATAGAACGTTTTTTTTTTGTTTCGGATGAGGATCGGGATATACTCTTGTTGAATGAATGGCGTACATTATGTGGTTGTTGTTTAACTCCGACGTGTAGTCGTTGAGTACTCAATTATGTTACTTTTTTCGGATGAGGGCCATTATCCCGGAAAATGTCTACTTTTAAGGGAAACTCGTCCGTTTATTTTCGTGATTCTTACATAGTTTAACTTCTATGTCAAGGGTTATCCCATGATTCTAATTCTTATGCTTATTCTTATGCGATCGGCACAAGTGCATGCTAGCTTCTCATCAGTCTCCCCTACATCATGTTGTAGCATTAGGTGTTGTTTACGCATGGAGGCTAGATATCATCGTTCACGAGTCACCCCTTTTAGTTGATCAAGTGAGGGTGAGTGTGAGAGAAGTTCTGCAAGGGAAAGGCAACTATGAGTTGCCGATTCGGTCACCTGACCTCCACATTGTTGATGATGCGGTTAACACTTTTGTTCCTTGTCCAAGAGTTTGGTCATCCTCTCTAGCGTAATTCATTTTTGAAAATATTATATTTAACTATTGTTAATATCATGTATATATATTTTCTAATATGTGTATTATGGTCGAACTAGGATATCGGGGACATATCCGAGAGTGCGATGAAGGGCACTCCAACTCCCTCGGTTGGCACAAGTAAGTATTCGGCGGCGCTCGATCGTCGTATGAAGCGAGTCCCTCTCATACCCATTCACGAGTCCCGTATGGATTGGTGTTCTACTCTGCAAAGTCATGTGAAGACTTTGTCGAAGAAACAACATTGGAAATCCCAGCGTACGTCACGTGTTTGGCTTTTAACGGGGACAACGAGGACATGATCTTACATGTCTTCCTGGATGGCATAATGCAATTTTGGAGATACAAGAAATCGGTGTATCCACTATTATGCTTGACATTATGTTAGTTACTATATTCATAAGTTTGTTTTTTAACTGTTAATTTCAATTTCTAATTATATATAATTAATATGTAATAGGTGGCTTCACGAGATGGGAAATGAGTCGGTTCGGTTTCTCAACCCTAATTCCATTCAAGGAATTGGGTAGGGAACTAAGGCCTGATCCGATTATATCGAGAAAGTCATGAAACATAATGTGCAGAAAACATGTTACTTGGCGTCGTTCATTGAGGGGTAAGTGTACAAATAAACTTAAATGAAGTTTTTATGGGGTTACATTTATATAAATGTGTTATTTGTGTCGTGTAGCCAACACTAGATGCTTGCTGCCATATTTCCAAAAAGCAATATCGTGTATCGGCTCGATCCTCTGCGTTGGACCGTGAGGAAAGATATCAAGATCGTACTCGACTCATGAGTTCATACCTTAATCGTTTTATACTTTTTTGTTAATTAGCATTTTTTTAATTGTATGTTTAATTTGAATTTTATTTTTCCGATTGAAAAATAGTGCTCTAGCAATGTATTATTGTAAGGGAGGCGCGAGAGGTTCATGTGTGAGATCAAACCCACAAATTGTCCCCAGTAAAGGTGAGGTTCTCTTCATTAGCGTTATTATTTAATTTTTCATTTCATATTACTTGCTAGTTACATAAAGTACTAATGAATTATCCACATGTTGAGAATTTTATAATTTTAGTCCCACAACCAAAAGGGGAACGTGGAGTGCGGTTTTACATTCTCTACTATATGAAAGAGATTGTAACCCGACTTTGATTTAAAGAAATCTAATCCCAAAGAGATACTTGTACTTGATTTGTATTTGATTATGAAAAATTTAAATTTTTTAATATTCTTTTCATCTTAATTAATACTTGCACTTGAGATAATGAATATGTCTTTTACAACATTGGTCACAATATTTTCCGTGAAAGAACCCACCCACTCCCTATACGGATAAAGTGCTCAACGAGTTAAGACAAGGTTGGGCGGAGTTTATATATAGCCATATAAAGACATAGGTATATATTTACACTTATTTTTCATTATTTGATTGGTCAAGTTTGTGATTTACAGTTACATAGGTATATATTTACATAGGTATACAATTACATAGATATATATTTACTCTTTCTTCATTATTTTTAGTGTACCATATACAACTTTGTGTGATGAATCCGGTTTGTATATATTTTGGACAAGACTGTTGGATTCTGGTTTCTATATATTCTGAAAGAGTTTGTGAAAATGGTTATATATGCTATTTGTACTGTACGATGGGTAAGTAAACATAAAAAATAATTCTAAAAAAGAATTTACACCTATTACTACCGTTCTTAAGGAACAGTACGTAGTAATAGGTTTGAATTATAACCTAGGACTACGGTTGTTAGTCAACAACCGTAGTCATAGGTATGTGCCAAACATTTTGCCAAAATAGGCCATTTTGGGGCTAGACATATTACTACGGTTCTTAATGAAGAACCTTAGTAACATCTTAGCTTATTACTACGGTTGTTGGCTTACAACCGTAGTAATAGGTAGTCTTTAACTACGATTATGAATCGTAGTAAAAGATGTTCATCTACAAGTACAGCCGCATACACGACGTCGGATAATCGTAATTAAAGGTCTTTCGGAATCATAGTTAAAAATGATTCGATAGTAATATATATTTCACCCACTAATCAAAAACATGAGATGAAACTCAACTTTAAGAGTTTTTATTAAAATTTTTCAAATGAAATTAGTATTCTATCGAGAAAAATCATTAGTAGTGTCGGTACATATGCTGAAAACAACCCCCTCACCCCAAAAACAAATAATTAAAAAAAATTGTAACATCAACTGAAATACAATTCAATTGAATTATGCAAAAATAAGCAATCAAAGTTATCTATACATTTCAACACATTGCTTGATTTAGCACTATAACATAAGCTTCCACATACATTCAATTTGATAAACCCACCTTAATTGCAATCTTTGTATTCATGCTATATATATGATATATACACCAAAAGAAATCCAAAATTGATATAATATACTTCATCCTCTCGATAGAAAATGATGAGATGAAACCCGGTTAGGACATTCATCTCGCAGCTGATAATTGCATAGCTTCTTGCTCATCCATGGACTCATCCATCCAAGCAAATCGGTGCGTCATGAGAGACATCTGCAGCTCCCGATTTCTTGCTTCTTCGAGCTTCTCCCACTCTGTCCATCTCTCGACAAGCCTACTCCTTGCAACATCTTCACTACTTCGCCATCCTTGGCCGGTCCTCGGGTGCATTTTGGGTGCAAAGTAATGCAACCTGGACTATCAACTCTACTTCTTTGAGATCGTAGGACTTCAAGTTGCTATCCACTATGTCATGTAGCCGCTTTTCTCTCAATAATTTCTTGATCTACAACACAACGTTCCATACAAGCAAAATTTGAATGTCCTAGTTAAGAATAACAAGATTGCCAAGGAAATTCAATTTTCTATGCTCTAGAAGAATAATAACAACCACCTGGTGTAATGTAGAGTTTGAGGGATTTTTAGATATACGTAGCCTTACTCCTGAGAGTTTTCCTATGTTCTCTATTTGAAAACTCGGGATCTCGGTTCTCGAATCAAAATGCATGCTATAAGTCGTAAAATTATTTGGCAGCTATGTATGCGAGACCTTAGGGTAGGTTTTGGGGACTTGAGATCAAAAACCGTCTTCACCTTTGTACCGGGGAGGGTGGGGGTATATTTGGCTAGAGACAACATGTGATGATTTGTTTGACGTTCACCCAAGAAATATCGCACTAATCCTTTCCGAGAAGTGAAAACCAAACCAAACATTTCGTGATAACAATTTCCCTAGAAAATCGGACAAACAAAGATTTCCCTTGCCCGACACCCAAAAGTTAGGAATATATGATCCCATCCAACAAGACCAAAACAGAAAAAGACGAGAGAAACAACTTACATGGTCGAGCAACAAGTACATCCTCTTCCTCTTCAAGGCGGGAGAAATCAATTGCACGTTGACTCGTGACGAGTTCCGAAGTGTTATGCCATATCCAAACACATCGGTCTTTTCGAGGATTTCCCAGTGGACGATATTGCAGGGCAATGTGACCCATGGTTCCCGTACTTGAGTTGTTACATGAGTTAGTTTTGCATCTACCAATCTTGCCAACCCGAAATCGCCAAGAACGAGTTCAAAATTATCATCCGAAGTATATTTGCAGCCTTTAGATCACGATGTATGATTTTGGGATTGCAATGCTCATGCAAATACTCCAAGCCATGGGTCTGTACCAAATGCTACCCTTTTTCTTCTTGGCCAATCCGGACCTCGCTCACCTGGTTTCGAGTCCGTACCAGAAAAGGTTTTTTGTCCTAGATATGTCACACTTGCAATGCATTAAAACAATTTGCTAGTGAGAAAGTGAGAGCAAAAGAGATCACCTCTTAAGCGATAGGCTACACCGAGATTTTCCATGTACGGATACACAAGGATTTTCTCTCGAAGCGGTTGTACAAAACCCTATCAATCTAAGAAGATTCTTGTGAACTGCAACACTTATCAACTGGACTTCCTCGAGAAATGCAGCCTCTCCACCGGGGTTATGATAGGCTGTGAGGCGTTTACTGACCACCTTCGTGTTGTCCCTCGGCTTGCCTTTGTAAACCTTTCCGAATCCTCCTTGACCAATAACATTACTTTCACTAAAATTGTCGGTTGCAATTTGTATCTCTCGCCAAGAAAATCTTTTCACTTGGCCGAAAGAGATTTTGCATTCATCCTCCCCGAAAGACAGATATGACGTCAAAAAACTCCCAAAATTTTCATGCAAACTTCAAAAAAAAAAAAGTCGAGTCACACAAAAAGAAGTCTAAGAACACAATGGAAGGGTTTCAAATTGGTGCAATGATTCAAAGTCGTCATACCCGCAACATCTACAAATACTTCATTTCTAAATTTGTGCGGTTGGTGTCGTCGATATGTGAAGGCAGCCCCAATAACAAAATAATGAATGCACCACAACTTGCGGCGATCATGACAAGTTGAACTTTTGGTTTTCTTTTTGCAACTCCTGACACATTTAACATTTAAATCATGAATACTAAAATTCAACAAAAGATGCAAGTATTAAGAGGGGAAAAGGAGCCTTCCAATTAGAATGATGGAATATACCTTGAATAGAAGAGCTGGAGACACAAGGTCTCCGAAATCTTGCTCCACATGCAAGGTGGGTTCTGTGAAACTGGATGTAAAATTTGTGAAGAATTAATTTATATGTTTTGAGAAGCCCGAACTTAAAACAAGAGCTCCAAATGCAAACCAGAGTTACAAACCCGACGAATGCCACTAGCATAAGCATGAGGAATTTTCAAAGTAGTCGTGCAACATTTAAACGAGACAAATAGACTTATTTACTCGCTTACTTGAATGTTCGAGCTGAAAATAGGTGCAAAGGAATTGTGCCACTCAAATCATTTGAAGAAAGGTCCCTGCATATAGAAAACCAGCTGAGAAAAGCTGAGAACATCTTTTTCCACTCTCCCTCATCAAGAATTAAGAATCTTTCAAGAGAAACTTCGAGCTTATGGACCACGAAAAGATCGAAGTAATAGTGAATCGGGGATTACGAGATGTTTAAGGTTGGAGAGTTGCGCCCAGGAACCGGGTATAGAACCGATAAACTTATTATGTGAGAGATTAAGAGTTTGCAAGTTCACCAAGCTGTCCGGATAATCCGGTAAAGGACCCGACAGATTATTATCCCGCAATTCCCTGCATAGGTCAAATGTAATGACATGAAAGACTAAGAAATTGGGACAAGAAGAACTAAAATTCATGCGAAGTACCCAACCGCAATTCAAATACAAGTCTCGCTATCGGAAAAATGGTTCGGAAATTCAATCGGTGCTAACTAGATTAACCACTAAAGCTGTAGGCGGTTTTCTTTCTTCCCCGTATATTTGATTTGGCGCATAACCGACACGAGCATGTA
This sequence comes from Talinum fruticosum, assembly GCA_021018815.1. Lineage (NCBI taxonomy): Eukaryota > Viridiplantae > Streptophyta > Magnoliopsida > Caryophyllales > Talinaceae > Talinum > Talinum fruticosum. The sequence continues at coordinate 9,401,510 of JAITYX010000010.1, read as the reverse complement.
AACCGCAATCGTTATACCCCCATATATGAGCCTCGGAGCCCACCTTTTGGTGGAACCGCGGAAACTCCATGCTACGGGCTCGTAACCTCAAATATGAATTGCAACCTCTTTTACTTGGATTCGGCTCAAACCCATGTTGTAGTTTTTGAATACCCATAACGAATGACGAGTGTAAGTGTGTCAAGGGTCCAAGAACTATGTTTTTTCCATGTCCCCTCTAGGCACCTTCCAGGATCGGATTCACTGGCTGAAACAGCAAAAGGTTAGTCAGGAGTCCACCATTTTACGGTTCCCTCGGGGAAGGCCGCCGCATGAGAGGCACTAAGTTGATGGCTTAGTTAATCGATTAACTTTGCAGTGTAAGACCATTTTAGCAAATAGAAGGTTACAGATGTACTGTGTATCAAAGAGAGTGCTGTAGTGCATTGATATGAATCCTTACAAGCTAGTCAAGGACTTCAGCTTGGTTATGACAGGGAAAGGGTTCCAGAAAATCCAATAGATCCAAGGCTCCTGCACGAATACATTAAGCAAGCAAGTTACTCTAAAGAGAGTGATTTAACTCGATGACATCTACTGCAACTGAATAAAAAGGATCCGACAATCTGGAGCAAGCTGGTGTTGTAAAAAATCCCAACAGTCAAGAAAACTTACAAATACACAACATGTCCCTCCAAACATGTGACATGTGACCAGCCTGAGCAAGGGCTCACTTGGAAATAATTCCAATCACTAATTTGCTTTTTTGTATCATTCAAAGAACGCAAGAGCGCAATCAATGCTTCACCTGAACATCAACAGATGTAACAAGTTCACATTAAGGAACTGGTGAAATCCAGTATTCTCCATATATACACTGATTCATCATATTATGACACCACCACCCGATGCGGGTCCCAATTAAACAGAATCTGGTAATATTCAAATGTAAGCAATCTTAACGCAATCCTTATATTGTAATCCTGGCAGTACCGAGCATGGTGCTCCCAGCCACATTAATGTTCAGTTTAATTTTATATTCTTAGATTTTGTTTCTTTTTTTCTTTTCTGGAGAGTGTGTGTGTACCTTGCATTGTACACCAGGATAGTATAATGTGCCAACTTACCGTTGCATGTGGTAATTCTTTAGCGTTCTTCCCAGACTTAAGACGATCAAGGTTAAATTGATTTCTTAAAACTCTTAACTTGTCTAATAAATGAAAAAACTAACTTTTTAGGCAAATCTGCAGAATTGATTGCAGTCCTATTTACATCTTTGTTTGAAAGAGGGAGAAATGCCAACAGAAATGGCTAATTTCAGTCTGGTAGTATTTGAATCTTCACATGACTTATTTTGGTCAACTGCCTAGAATGTTCGATGTATAATAGCTGAGTTCCAGAAAAATCTAGCTGAATAAAGATGTGAGAAACAATGCCACTGGACAAAATGGAATAAAGGGAAGAACCTCTTACAAAATTTTCACCACCTAAATCCTCCACTTATTTCTAGGAAGAAGAATATCCATGCAATATCTATTTAAGGATGACCACCTATAATAGCAATTCGAGAGTTATGGTGGTCCTCACTGCTAAGTAGCTGAAGCCTATGGACCGCTTCAATGGACCAAAAAGAGTAGATACTCTGTCTTTTTAGATTTTTACTCCCTGCTTTAATAGCTTAGACTGCAAAGATCCCAAATTGCACTACTTAACTGATGGGATTGTTCGAAAATGATCCTAGAAAGATCAAGAAACCACTCTGAGGTGAATTCCTGTCATCTGCTAGTAGTAGTTAACTATGTAACTTGGAATCAACTAGAAGTGGCTGATATGGGTGTCAGTATACATATCAAACTCCCCATTTTCTGAAAAATGTGCATATTTTTGTCTAAAATAAAGTGTCAGCTGTGCATATCCATGTTGAAAACTTGAGTATTTGGCAGGGGTGTTTACGTTTGATTGGAGTGCCGAGATCATATACAACCAAATGTCTCATCTTATGCATGATCTTTTCTTTTGATTCGAGTACGACTAGTCAGAAAATTCCATTTTACAGGTAAGAACTGTCGCGGATGACATATAAGATCTGAAAGCATATGAGACAATTGAAGAGGACTCCTCAAACAAGAAAACATTATGTGATGGCAGAAAATAATCAACATGTGAAATGAAGATAAACCTAAAATATCACACAAATACATAGCTAGCACAGAAGAGAGAGGCTTATTTACATTACCTTCAACATCAGGAGCTGAGGTTGAGGAGCCACTTTGTACCAGAAGGATCAAAATGAGACATTTTAGTATTTTCCTTATCAGGTTGTGCTTGGAAAACTGAAAGTGACACCCACAGCTATCCTTAAAGTCTGAAGAACATTCAAACTGAACTTCTTCACCTTCAGGCAATCAAAATAGATCAACAAAGAAGAATAAAACAATTATTAAGCAGAAATCATGCTCTGTCTACCAGGTCAATGATCGGCTACAGATTATGCAGTACCTTAATAACCATTCGATCAACATGTATCCATTAATGTACATATAACATCCCTCAAATCTAATGCCAAATACTTAACAGAAAACCCAAAAGTTTGACAAATTTAATACAAAAATGCCAAGACACAAAATATCAAACATCAATAAGAGTGACAAAAAGAATATACAGACACATATATACTTAATGAACATTAATTTACGGGGATGAAGAAGAAAAAACAAAGGAAACCTACTTGGTTCGACCATGGCTGGTTGTTGAACCTCTCACAATACAACGGTGGAAGCCAAGAGAATAAGAAATAAACGACCATAATCAAGAATAAGTGAATATGATGATCAGAATGATTATGAGATAGTGCAAGGGACCCACAGGTCAATCAAATTCAAAGTAAGATAAATTATAAAACTAAGCAAAAATAAAGGGAGAAAAGGAAATATGATTTAAGAAAAGTTCGTGGGAGTGTGCCTAAATGTGAAGGGAAAGGCATTCTAAAGACAGAGGCAAATGGGAGTATGCATTGTAAGGCTACTTGGGCTTTGGTGGCCAAGAATATGAATATATGAATATGAAACCCACTCAATAAAAATGCTCTCTTTACTTTTAATTCTTTATTATTAGTGTAGTCTTATTCCTAGTGCATTTTTATTGAGCTTCCCTTTTACATCTCTCTCTCTCTCTCTCTCTCTCATATCAATGCCTTTTAAAAGCTCCAGCACTGATGCTGATATTACAGGGCATTCAAGCAGGCAAAAGCTTCTCTTAGCTGATGTAATCATATTCCCTGTTTGGATAAACACCACCACCACTACTGATTTCTCCACCCCAATAATAATGACTATTATCACCTCAAGGTGATCTGCATTAGCTACAAAGCTCCAATTCTCTTTCTTCCCCCTTTCCCAAAACTTCAGTAAGCTATAAATGACAAAATGACAGTTAAGATATTTTACCTGCCATCGCCTACGTAATGATCCTCCAACAATTTTCCATCCACAGGGATTAAAACCTAAATTAATGTAAAAATTACATTTTATCACACAATATGTGTTTACACTAGGCATGCTATAAACATGACTATAAGCATAAAAATCGGCTCTTCAAGTGATAGCAACATGGATCGAAGTGATGGGTGATGCTTAATTAATCGTCACTTGTGGTGAGATAATCAAAGTGGGTTCCCAACTATGATGACAATTCATTAGGCGTGGCGAATCGAAGCTTTTTGCACTATTTTATAAGATTGTATTTCTTTCTGAAATGCCTTCAATCGATTCTCTCTCTCTTTCTAAATCTAAAGGGGATTCCAGACAGAGGGAAGACAACATAAATTGGATAAAAATTGAGGAACATTTTGTTTGTTTGTTTAAAGAATGAAGAATAATCTTTTTTTAAAAAAAAGTAATCATTAATAGAAGAATAATTAAGTTGAAATCAATTGAAGGAGAAGATTGTAAAGCCTGTTTGGTATGAAAAAATAATTAAATTTAGAACTTCAGGACCCTGATGTTTGTTATGATTTTTGGGAAAGAAAATTTATGTCTGAAGGTTTCTCGGGATTTTAAGTTGGCCCAAACGTAAGGAACTTCAAACCCCCCACCCAGGGGATCAAGTTTCAACCCTGCAAGGATCACTCACAATAATTTTAAAAAGATATGTTCAAATTAACTTCTACTGATAATTCATAATGGTACATAATATCTAATTATTAACTTTAACAACTTATTCAAGATCATTGTGAAGTGGTGACCGTGGCTGCTTCAAAGAGGATGGAAGCCAGATGGCCGGTAAAAATAGCGGAAGGAAAAGCTGCCCTTTACGGCCTCAACCTGGCCCGACTCTTTGGCTACGAGAGAGTTACGTTGGAAACTGATTGCTTGGTTCTGTTCACCGAACTGAATTCTCATTCTGAGGCTCGGTGCGAGTTCAGTTTGCCGGTAGAAGACTTATTACATTTCAATAGTAAGTTTGACTCCTGTTTGCGGAACCATGTCCAACGAGATGGGAAAGTTGTAGCCCACTCGCTGGCTCGGCTTAGTTTGTTAGAGGCCGAACAGATTTGGGTGGAAGGATATCTCAGTCAAATCGCTCCCGTTGTGACTGCTAATCTTTTATCTATGAATTAATTTTAGCATTGATTCTCCAAAAAAAAACTTTAACTTATAATAACTTTTAACTGTCATAACAGCTAACTTTTATAATAGTTATAACTGATATTATAGCCTCATAAATTATTATTATTATTATTATTATTATTATTATTACTATTATTATTGTTATTGTTATTATTATTAATATTAATATTCAACGGTACAAAAAATATATACATTGTAATTGATGAATTTTCTTTTATTTTATGAAATACATATTAATGAGACCTATTTTTCACTCCAAAATATTCATTAAAAAATACAATGATAAAAACTTATAACAGGACAAAAATTAATTGATTAGAAAAAAATAGTATAAATATTCATTATTGACCAATATATATTATTTGTGAAATATATAGAAAAAATATCACTAACATCATATTTAAAATTTTATAATAGTTGATAACAATTGACTGCTAACTTTAACGGTTTATTACAGTAATAACAGCAATGATAACTAGTTTTAGCATGTGAAACTCCAGACCCCTAAAAAAGGAAAATAATTCCCAAAATAATTTGCCTCATTCTATGAGAGAAAGAGGAGAGATTGCAGACCCAGGCAACTCGAACCCTTGACTGCAATGGGGGTTGTCGCTGGTCGGCGAACAACCGTCGGCTAGCGACGAGGACGAGGAGTACGACGACGCCACTGCGGCATTGCCACCGTGACTGCTGCTTCTCCAGCAACGAGGCTTATTTTTCCGATTTTTTCATCTGGAGATTTCTCTTTTTTTCGATCTTCCTTTTTATTTGTCAGTCTGCTACACCAATGGTGAGATTTTTCTTCGGTCTTCTTCAATCAATCAGGGCAAACTTCAATGGGGTTAAGGGTTTTTGTTTTGGGCAATCTTCAAACAATGTTTTTTATTTTTGGGCAAAGGATCTTCAGACAATGTCCAGGATAAGCATTCTGATGTTAGGGACAAACATCAATCAATTTGGGGTATAAACAGTGCGAGGCCTACATTGTACAAGATTGCAAATTAAAAATGAACGGGGAGAAACATTGGTTTTCTGTCTTGAAGGATTAATCATTCTCATTTGTTTTTTCTTTTATCAGACGAATGAGAGAGAGATTTTCGTGTTAGAAATTAAAAATTAAAATACAAAACTAGTTTCATTACATTCCACAATTGGCAAACAAACAAGGAACATTATAAACTAGTGGATAGATATAAGAATTTGTCGTTAATTTGTCCGAACATTATAATCCCTTCTAGACTAATATTGACTGACCCATTGGCAAAAAGTGACTCTAGGCTTTGGACCTCAGCATATCATGTTCTACTTTTTGGTGAAGATTTTCTTTATTTTTTTGGATCACTTTTGGTGAACATTATTGAAAGAAGAAAAGTTGTGAGTAGAATTGTTTTTTTTCTTTTTTTGGAAAAGCTTTTGTGAGTAGTTTCTATTTGAGTTCATAACTAGTAGTTGGGAAGCGAAACAACAATCTTCTGTTTTAATTCCGATTCAATGTATCCGAATTAAATAAATCTAAAAATTGTTTTTCGATTTAGCTCACAAGTTTAAACCACACAAAGCTTTTTTTTTTTCAAATTATATTTAAAATAAAAGTATATTCTAAAAAATTAATGAGTTTACAAGTTGTAAAAAAACAAAGATAGAAAGATGCATAAATAGTTATTACAAAATCTATATACACTCGATATGGAAATTTTTCGAAAACCTCTAGTTCATCCATCACGTCCTACATCAACTCTCCCGATTAACGAAATCAACACAATATCAATCTAAGCCATCATTCACATGAGGTCGGGTAAAGTCTAAGCTCATTAGGTTAGGGTTTCCTACTTGATTATAATGAAAAGACTATTTTACCTCTCATTTATTTCTTGTACAAATACTCACCAAACTTTGGCACAAACCCTATGATATCACAACTCCCAAGAAAGTCATATCACTCTTAACTAGCTCATTTATTCCTCTACTAAGAGATAAGTCATTACTTTTCCAAGTAAACTTGCACAAATCCCAAAAAAACCCTTTTGCGCATTTCAAGGGAGATTCCCTTCGACTTTCGATTTTTGTCGAACTAACTTGAGCGTTGGAGGGCGTTTGCCGGGATCTAACCTCAAAGTGTGCCTTTTGCAGGAAGAAGCAAGCTGTCATGAAGAGCTTGCCCACTTGTGTCCATTCGTAGGGGTTGAGATAACAAATTCACTCTCTTCGACTTATCATCCACGTCACATATTTTTGGTTTCTTCCCAAAACATTTTGGCCATATCATTCTTGGCTAAGTCGGATGAAGACTCGCCAATCGGGTCATGATTCGTCCCAAATATTAAGCATAGGACGAATTCATATCCAAAAACTAGGTGTAAAGATACCCGGTGGTTATTTCCTCCTGCTCTTCTTCGTTTATAGAGCGGAAATAAAACATCGTTCGTGGAGGATCTTGGGAAACAAAAGAAGGCCACGTATTGTAATGAATTTGTGGCATAACCCGCTCACCAAGATACCAACAATAGCCAAATGTATCATCAAGCAAAATCCTCCTTTCACTCAATGCTCGAGCTATGCCTAAGCTTGGAGGAAGCTGAGTTTTGGTCCAAGTATAAAAATTAGCCTGCAGATACAAGACCTATGAGGAGACAAAAATTGGGCTGCAAAAGCCCGGTCATTTGGCCGGTGCCGACCACCACGAGTCGTGCCCACAGGCCCACCACGGACCATGGGCTGAGGCAAAAACTGGACAAAAAAAAGGAGAAATTTTTGGGTCATTCTAGCTCAAAATTTCAAGCTCAAATATGACATATCGTGGCCACGCGTTGAGGGCGGACCTCAAATAGGCAATATCATGTGCCTTTGCTATCGGAGGTGAACTTTGGCCCATGCTACATAAGTCGGGAAGAAGGATGCTTCCTTGAACCGGGTGAAAGATGGGAAAAGTACTTGCATAACCATGGCTGCAAGTTCGCATAGCAAGTAAGATCCTTATTCATGCAAGATAAGATGTTCAACAAATTAAAAGAAGGGGTCAAGCATACTCAATAATCTTCCACAAGCCACATAAGAGCATATAATTCAACAAGTCCTTCTCAACTGTTGCGTGCTTCACCCCGAAGCGCCAAGCTCCTTATAAGACAAGCGTAGCCGAGCACACCTCGGTTAAGGTCCTTAATTTTGTCCAAGTCCACTAAGTTCACCAAATAGTGGACATACACTTTGGTGGCTTGATCCGAGAAAATGGATGTGCATAGCATAAGGGTTAACACTATCCGGATTTGTTGTGGAGTATTATTCTCCGTACTAAGAGATAAATCCTTACATTTTTAGTAAATCTGCACAAATCCCAAAAAAACCCTTCGCACATTTCAAGGGAGATTCCCTTGATTCCGACTTTCATCAAACTAACTTAAGCGTCGGAGGGCGTTCCCCATATCCAACCTCGAGGCGTGCCTTTTGCAAAAGGAGTAGCCTTCACGAGGAGCTCGCGCACCCAAGTCCATTAGCCGGGGTCGAGATAGAAAATCAACTCTCTCGACTCTTCATCCATATCACACATTTTAGGTTTCTTCCCAAAACAACACCTTTAAAAAATTCAAATAATATATTCTTAAACCACAAAAATTTCAATCATATGTGTGTTTTGTGAAAATCATAACCAATAGAACTGGTACCAAGAAATTAAGAACCATTACTAGAAACTGTTTGATCAATTTTAATCGAGTTCTAGAATATCCGGAATGCTCCTACTTATATTCATGGGTGAAGTTAAAAAATTTGTTAAAGTTTATATAGAAAATCCATAAAATGGAGACTTATAAAAATTAATTAATACTCTTAAAATTCAAGGATAATGAAAAGGGGATACCAGTAAATAAAATTTCTAATTCCTCCACTTATTCGTTTTTTCATCAAATGAAAATATCTTAATACAAAGTCATAAATGATGTGTGACTTTTACTCCACCCCAAATGTTGTCACCCCTTGAAAGACCGGTAAATCAACAAGATTATGTGCCAGTCAATTACTCTCCCAAGAAAAAATAAACAAGCATCAAATTCATTATCTACAACATAAATGGTTTTCCAAGCTAAGAAAGTATTAGACTAAAGTTATGTCATTGCTAATCTTTTTATTTAGCTTTATCTCGAAAATTATTTTTCGACTTAGGTCGCAAGTTTAAGCCACACAATTTTTTTTTTCCAAATTATACTTGGAATAAAAGTATATTCTAAAAAATTAATGAGTTTACAGGTTGTAAAAAACAAAGATAAAAAGATGCATATATAGTTCTTACAAAATTTATATACAACTCGATATGACAATTTTTAGGGAACCGCTAGTTCATTTGTCACGTCCCATATTAACTCTCTTAATCAACAAGATCAACACAATATCAATCTAAGCCCTCATTCACATGAGCCCAAGTAAAGCCCAAGCCTATTAGGTTAGGGCTTTCTACCTTATTACAATAAAATACTATTTTTTTCCTTATTTATTTATTTTATAAATACTCACCAAACTTTCGTACAAACCCATGATATCACAACCCCCAAGAAATTATATCACTTTTGGCTAACTCACTTATTCTCTCTACTAAGAGATAAATCCTTGTTTTTCGGTAAATTTACACAAATCCCAAAAACCCTTTTCAAGGGAGATTCCCTTGACTTCCATCTTTCGTTGAATTAACTTGAGTGTCGGAGGGGCGTTCGTTGGGATTCAACCCCGGGCGTGCCTTTTTGCAGGAAGGAGTGGTCGTCACAAAGAGCTCGCCCACTCGAGTCCATCCGCCGTGGCTGAGATAACAAATTCACTCTATCCGACTCATCATCCATATCACACATTTTTGGTTTCTTCCGGAAACATTTTAGCCATATCATTCTTAGCTAACTCACTTATTCTCTTTACTAAGAGATAAATCCTTATGTTGAGAGAAATAATACCGCAAGTGCACGACGTAGTTGTAGCTAGCCGGCAAGCATGGGTCGTGTCCACAGAGAGTTGTGTTTCAAATATCAAAGCTAACCTAAACTTTCTAATCTAGGTAAATACTCAATTCGACAATGATTTGGTTTTTGGATTCAACTACTAAAATAACTAAGAAAGATCAATGAATAACAAGCCTTAGATTGGGATTTATCACACTACTATGCCCGAAATCAACATCAAATACCGCTTGAGATTTGCCTTATGCTAGCGAGTTTAGAAGGGGAGACACCAAATTAAACCTATCTTCGCCTACTTTCGAAGGTCAAAGACTAATCTTACACAATCTAATCACCTATTTTCATGGGATTAATAAAGAGCAAAATCACAAAGAATGCACCTCACAACCCCCATTAAAACCTTGATTATTTTCATATCAAAGTTCTAATCGTTCACAACGTCATTCTAGGTAAGTTTTCATCTTTCGATGTTCACAAAACCCTAATAAGAGCAAAAGAGTCCTCTTTCGAGGTAATCAATGAAAAGGTAATGAACGAAGTGAATTCTAACCTAACAAGCATAGAACAACTCAATTGGTACTCAATTCATGATTATCAAGGCATAATAGGGATCAATCCCAACCTAAGTAGAGAAATTAGCCCCTAAATATGATACTAAACAATTGACAAAGATTGGGGAAAATAGCCGTAGAGAAACGAAGAGAAATTGTGAAGAAAAGACAAAGAGAAGAAATTACAATTACCGAATAAAAAGTTTGATGCAATTCAATCATAAAAACTTGAAGTAGATAAACAATAATGAGTGTTCTTGAGTCTCCTCTCGAGCTCTCTCGAAAACCCTAACTAAATCTCTACATTATGTAATAGAATCCTTCAACAATTACAATTAGGAAACTTAAATAACCACCGAAACAGTAGTTGCACGGCCGTGCGAAAATCGCATGGGGTATAGTGCGAAAATCTGCTGCGAGTTCGCACAGTGCATCTGTGCGAAAACTCTGTGCTCTCTGCCTGTTTTGCACAGCCGTGCGTATTCCGCACGGGGTGTCGTGCGCGTCTTCAACTTCCGTAATTTGTCGCACGGTCGTGCAAGATGTGCACGAGGGGCCGTGCGGCCTTCCTTCACTTCGGGCCTTTCGCTCGATGATCCGCACGGCTGTGCGGCTTCGCACTGAGGGTTGTGCGACTTCTCTTGATGTGTTTTAGGCTTCTTTCTTGCCTCCTCTTGGGCCCGAACTCTTCTTTTCATCGCTTTTCATCAAATTAACCTCAAATCTCTCAAATTTAAGCCCAAAAACCTATAATAAAGAGATTTACGAGCTTAGGTGACGATAAAGAGAAAGTGAGCAAAATCTAACCCAAAACTAAATAAATATCATTGAAATCATCTCGGAATTGGGTTAAATAATGCCTTAAAAACCGGCAAAAACGAGGTCTAACACCTTACCTTTTCGGTAAACTTGCACAAATCTAAAAAAAAAACCCTTTGTGCATTTCGAGGAGATTCCCTTGACTTCCAACTTTCTTCGAACTAACCTAAGTGTCGGAGGGGCATTCCCGGGATCCAACCCTGGGGTGTTCCTTTTACAAGAAGGAACAACCATCACAAGGAGTTCACCCACTCAAATCCATCAACCGAGACCGGGATAGCAAATTCACTATCTCTGACTCATCATCCACATTACACAGTTCCAGTTTCTTCTCGAAACAACACCTTTAAAAAAATTCAAATAATATATTCTTAAAAGACAAACAATTTCAATCATGTGTGTGTTTTGTGAAAATCATAACCAATAAAACTGGTACCAAGAAATTATGAACCGTTACTAGAAATTGTTTGATCAATTTTAATCCAGTTCTAGATTATGTGGAATGCTCCTACTCATATTCACGGGCGGAGCTACTCGTCTCGCAATGGTGTTGGCAAAAAAAAATTGTTAAAGTTTATATATAAAAATATTTAAAACTTTATAAAATGGACACTCATAAAAATTAATCAATACTCATAAAATTCAAGAATAATGAAAAGGGGATACCACTAAATAGAATTTCTAACTCCTCCACTCGATTTATTTTTTCGTCACATGAAAATGTCTTAATACAAAGTCATAATGATGTGTGACTTTTACCCCACACCAAATACTGCCACCTCCTTGAAAGAATTGTAAACCAACAAGATTATGTACCAGTCAATTATTCTCCCATAAGAAAATAAACAAGCATTAAATTCATTATCTACAACATAAATGGTTTTTCAAGCTAAGAAAGTATTATACTAAAGTTATGTCATTGCTAATCTTTTTATTTTATTATTAAACAAGCAAACAAGTGATTCATTGAGTACAAGACATTAATTTTGATTACTAAATCAAGATGTTATAAGATTTAAAAGTGTGACATAAAAGAGCTTATTTAATGTCTTTAGAATATATTTTTATCTTTTACCATGAGCATAATTAATGTCCAAGACCCCTTCATCTCGATTGCAAGCTCCCTTTTGCAAAAAATTACACAAAGATACCTTAAGGTATGGTGTAACTATTTAGTTATGAAAAATTACTCGGAGGTATCCTAAGGTATGGTGTAACTATTTACAAGCCCTTCATGTATGAAAAACTACTCCTACATACCCTAATATATAGTGTAACTATTTACAAGCCCCTTAGATATATAAAAAAAAAAAAAACTAGTTGTAGGTACTCTTCTTTTTAGTGTAATGTTTTGCGGATATACAAAAAATTTATTTTACCCTTAATGAAGTCCACGAAAAATTAAACCAAAGTGTCTTAAATGTTTTTTTATGTCAAAAATCCCCTAATCTTTGTTTATTTGTTTGTTCATTAGTTCCGATCTCATCTTTTCTCTGTTCATCAATTTTGCAGATATATGAAAAATTACTCATAGGTACCCTAAGGTATAGTGTAAATATTTACAGGCCTCTTGGGTACGAAAAACTATTTTTATATACCCTAAAATATGGTGTAACTATTTACAGTGTCTTTAAGGTATGAAAAATTACTCCTAGGTGGTAACTTTCTTTTGGCGGAATATTGTTGAATTAAATTGCTGTTGAACTCGAGAGAGAGAGAGAGAGAGAGAGAGAGAGAGAGAGAGAGAGAGAGAGAGAGAGAGAGGAAGAACAAACGAACAACGATGGGAGAGGAACAAAGAGATGGGAGGGAGGGATGGACAAAGAGGTTGAACAGACAAGAGAGGAAGAAGAATGAATGAACTTGGAGATTGGGGGAGAGGAGAACGAACATAGAAGAGAAGAGAATAGAACGAATATAGAAGAAAGACAAAATGAACAGAGAAAATAGGAGAGTAGAACTAATGAACAAATAAATAAACAAAGATTAGGAAGTTTTTGACGTAAAAATATTTTAAGACTCTTTGGTTTAATTTTTCGTGGGGTTCATTAAGGGTAAAACTTAATTTTTCGCCCTGCAAAAAACATTACACTAAAAGGAAAGATACCTAGAATTAGTTTTTTTTTTTTATAACCGAGGGGCATATAAATAGTTACACCATACTTTAGGGTATCTAGATTAGGCTTTTTATATCCGAATGGCCCGTAAATAGTTACATCGCACCTTAGGGTACCTATGAGTAATTTTTCATAACAAAGGGCTCGTAAATAATTACACCATACCTTAGGTATTTTTGTGTAATTTTTGTCCCTTTTGGATAGTAATGGATAGAGTTGAAGACGAGTAAGTCCATTTTTGTTTTAGATTATAAGAAAGGTCACAAAAAATGATACTATACAATTACAATACAATAAGTTATGAAAGAAGGACCTGAATATAAGACTTAGAGTCGGTTTGAATTAATATTTATAAAATAATTCATTACAGACTAACAGGTACAATAGCTCATGATAACTATAACAATTACTCACTATAACCGCTAATAATAATAATAATAATAATAATAATAATAATAATAATAATAATAATAATAATAATATTATTATTATTATTATTATTATTATTATTATTATTATTATTATTATTATAAAAAATTATTATATTTAAAACTTTAATTATTAACATTATAATAGTTCATAATAGGTATAACAATTAATCATAACGGTTATAATCGCTATAGCAAGTGATTTTAACCGGTGAAATGAGTAGATTCTTAATACATCCAGTATACATTGGGGTTTCTCTTAGGCTCCCACGCTTGACCGAGGAACCAATATGTCATTGGCCAATCCATTTTTTTGATCCTTTTGCTTGATGGATAAACATGTGGTGTGAAACATAGTTGCTTGAATGCACCAGTCCTCTCAAACCTCTAACCTATCCCAGTGTATAGAGGGAAGAACCTTTGAGTAGGAGAGCGCGAGAGAACAATACGTCTTTTCTCTTTGACTTTTGGGGGGGCGTTTGTGTGGATACACTATAACCCTATTTCCAAACATTTGTTTACCGACATGCATGTAACATTTGTCAAATGCAACCTAAATCATAGGTCATTCTATTACGTATATAGTTTAATAAAATTGAACTTATATTTTCGTAGTAAGGGTATAATCCTTTACGAACAACAGATATTTGTAGTAAAAATGCTCCCAATAAGTGTTATTTTAAAAAATTGAACTTATATTTTTCTTTTTATTGGAGTGAAATCCTTATCATTTCAATCAAAATTTTGTTGATAAACATCAATATTTTTAAAAATATGTGTATTCGAATCTAACATAAATTAATTAACGTTTCCTTATTTTTATAACTTTTAATTGGAGAGGACAAGCTCAAAAGATAATCATCACACATATCTTTAAAGCTTGTAGTTTTTTTGTAATCACCTTAAAGAATTTATAGATAAATACCAGGGTCGTACCCCTTACTATGCAATAAAAATTTAATTATTAGATTATATAAGTTATTATAAATAGTAAATATATATGTCTCTTTATTTTTTTTATTTTGATTAATATAATTTTTATTCTTAATATCTATTATATTTAATGTTAATGTGAATAGTCTCAACATTAAATTAAATTAAATTAAAATTGTATTATATTTAATGTTAATGTGAATAGTCTCAAATTTTATTCTTAAAATTTTTTTCCTACGTGGCATCCTGCGTAACAATTTACATGTCGCTTATACATTACTTCAACTCAACTTTATATATGATAGTTAAATTAATTAAATAATATTATTTTTTAATACCTCATTAGCCCTTTTTTTTCTTTTCAGTGCAAACAAATTAGCAGGGCTTGAATCTAAACCATAAACCAAAAACCTAAAAATTCAAATTTCGAAGTCGGATTTCGTGCTAATTAATCTCACTACTTAAGTCTTGCACAACTTTCTCACATCTTTAGGGCAATGCATTCGACATCATACAATCGAGTTTCACCCCCAATATACAATTTTATTTAAAACAAAAACACTACATAATTAAGTGTTTTTTCCTTCTTTTGGGTCGATGATTTGGGTAAGTTTTATATCAAGAATTCTGAGATGACTTTGAAGTCAACATACTATCTAAAATATATCTAATTTGTTGGGTTGATTTTTTATACATTGTATCACAATTTTTCGAAGCAAAGTTGTCCGGTTGAAATTAAATGCGCAATGTAATCAGTGGTATTTGTAACATTCATGTTTTAAGTTTAAAGGGTATTGTATGAAATTGTGTATTAGAGTATATTTATCTTGGATATTCAACCAAATTCAACCATCAATTTAAATCTTGTTAGGGTCGAATTCGATATGCAGCGGAAGCGAAAAAAGTAATTGGATTAGAAATGTGGGAAAGTTGACAAATCAACAAATAATAAGTAAGGTAATGTGATAATGGACACATAAGTTTTACGTGGAAAACCTAAATCTAAAAAGATCACGGACGACAACAATATAATCCACTAATATGACGAGTGAGCATAAGGTATGAGTTATATAAGATCAAAGTAAACAGAAGAGTCTCTTCATCTAGGTATGTGGAATGGTGAGAATAATCCTAAACGGTGCCAAGGGGCACAAATTGATTATGGCATATGTAACATTTAACTAGCTAAAATAACCTAATATATATAGAAAACCTCTAAAAAACCCTACAAAGTCTTCTAATCGCAAACTGTTTAGAGTTCTATATAAAATTTTTGGGAAGATGGTTATAATGAATATAGAATGGTCTAGAAGGGTGAATGTCATTAGCGAAATACTTGGATTTTTCTTTTCCCCAAAGACTAATTATTATTTGTCGAGAATTTAAGATTTATGGATCAAAAATTTAATTTCAAGGTTAATATTATACTCCTTCATTCCTAAAAAGTTGTCAAACTTTGAAAATATAAAAATTTAAGGGAACGTCATTTATCACTCAAATTTCAAATAAATGGTCACTTTTTTACTATATATAGAATTTTTCACAATGTTTTTGGGACATCCAAAATAAAAACTTTTGACAACTTTTATGAAATGGAGGGAGTAATATTTGTAATTTTTCTTAATTATCCAATTTGCTTCCTTGAACCTTCTTAACTTCTAGTGTAAAATAAAAAATGATAACGAAAATCTAATTTAATTAAAAGATTTAAGATTGAATCTATCCAAATCCTCAATTCTGATTATTGATCGAGATTCAAAATACTTTTTCAGTTTTAAACTAAAAAATTCACGAACAAGATTTGGTGAAAATATTGAGTTTGCAAACAGCTCGATTAATGAAGACAATCAAATGATTGACTTTAATAATTGTTAGGCTTTGACATATTATGTTCTTTTAAAGGTAGGAGAGGCCATTTAGATTGGGAAAAAAGCAAAAGAGGTATCCATTATTTTGCCCTAAAGTTGATGATAGTTGTTATATATATATATATATATATATATATATATATATATATATATATATATATTAACATTTACCTCCCTCGAGGTATTTGGAAATCATTTTTACACCCTTCGGTATTGGTATATATTTTTACCCACCCTGATCGGAGTAGTTAATATTTGAGTTATACATTGACCATTGTTCTTAATAATAGAAAATATCCAAATACAGTGAATGTGCTGATGTGACATAAAAAAATGAGGTAAAGTACCAAAATTGCCCTTTTTGCACTAAAGCGCCAATAACTAATGGGGGTAGCATAGTCATTTTATTTTAAAAATTAGGGACAAACTTGTCCTTTTACATTTCCGATTAGCCTCCTACCGTTTTTTTATCTTAAATATTTTTTATCTCTCAACCTAGGGTGGGTAAAAATATATACCAATACCTGAAGGGTGTAAAAATGATTTCCAAATAAGTCGAGGGAGGTAAATATTAATATCCGTATATATATATATATATATATATATATATATATATATATATATCCAGAAAATAATAATTAGGGAGCCAAACTCAATATTATCATAATTTTATTGAGACTATTTTTAAATTTATTAATTCATAGATTTTTTTATATGTGTTTCCGCGTATGACATAGCTAATTCACGTCCATTTATCTTAATTTTTATCATTAACTAAGTAATTTAATTTATCAATCCAATATATAACCCTTTTTTACACAAAAAGCCTAATCTATAACACTTTTAAAACCAACTCGTATAAAACAACTTTTAAGTATTCTACGAAATTAATCTAATCATGAAAAAACCTTAGTCTCCTTTGTCCCCTTCTCTCTAAAAAATCCTACCTCCTTTTTTTAGGGGATGCCATTAACTTTTTGTCAATGGTAAGCCCCAATCTCTTTTTTTTTAATATATTTTATCTACTATTTTCTCTCCATTTGTGAGGGTCTCTCTATACTCTTTTCGAATGAGTGGTATTGTTTCTCACTTTTGATGCGATTCTATCGGTTTATTTTCATAGGTTTATGGTTATTTGTGGTTGAATTGTTAATCGATTGTCGGATCGGTCCGCAATGAGAATTAATTTTTCAAATTCGGATTACTGCAACAAATAAATTTATTTAACAGGAAGATATACAAAATTTGTGGATCTCCGCGTTAAAGGCTGTATGATGAAACAACGATCGAATGGAAGAGGCTTTCGGAAGAGTTTCAATTAGTTCTCATTGTAAATGCCGTATGACTTTCAATTAATGAAATTCATCCATTATTCTTAAAAAAAAAAAAGTATTCTACAATTGTTTAAATTCCCAACAAGATATGAAAATAATAATGGGTTCATATATAAATTCGAGAGAATTATCTTTAATATTGCCCGATTCTTCATATAGCAAGAAATCAAATTTGGTAGTTAGAAATTGATAAAATTTGTAATAAAAAGTTATTAAAATTTATTGAAAATTCTATCATAGTTGATTTTTTTTTCAACTATAATAATTGATAAATCTGAATTATTAATTTAAAATGAACAATCTCAACCATTGAAAATTTTTACCTTTGACTGGTATAACAAATTAATAACCTCGTGTCTCTTACATTACCCCACCCATGATCCCAACTTCGCCCACCTATCCATGTTTTGTTCTTTGTGCTACTAACCCTCTCTTCTCACCTCCAAGACCTCCATGTTGGAAAATAACACAATCATAGCAAAAATTGGAGAGATCTTACTTAGAGCGAGAATGTAGAAAATAGACGAAACCGATTCACCATGGCGTGATGAGAATCACCGTCCCGAAAGTGATTTCGCCCGAGTAGGGATGCAAACTCTCCGATGGCAACCACTGCCCAGGATTACATGGCTCTAAGATATCTCGTGCACTCTTAATATCTCGGATGGAGGTAAACGACCATGCCCAAAGAAACAGTTTGTAGAGAGAGAGAAGAGAAAAGATAGGAGAGGAATTTTTCGAGTATATAAACAGGAGAGGAAAGCTCCATTTTTATAGCAAGTAGTAAGAAGGAGGAGCCTAGCCTTGGAAAACCACATTTTGATAAATACACAATCAGGTTTTGGAAGACTACAAAATTAGTTTCGTAAACCGATGAAGTTTCGTAAATAGTAGAAGCAATCGGTTTAGTCAAATATAGCTCGTTGGAAATAATTTCCGAGACTTTAAAACGAATTTTCAGTAAAAGATTAAGCCCCAACCCACACCCTCGCCCGAGCCCGGCCCGCCCGACCGGACGGCAGCGGCGGCGCGTGCGCGCGTGTGTGGTATACCAAGCCCACCCTTGGCTTCTTATTCAAAGTCACTTGGGAAAACCCAAGTATCAAAAGTAGTGTAAACTACTCAAAAACTTTTATGTGGGACAAAACCTTTTACAAAATTCTCCAACTACTTTGAAACTTTTCCAACAATCCCCCACAAGGTTCAAAGTTCATTTTTTGAAAACATTTAATTTGGACAAGGAGAGATTAATGCATAAGTGTTAATATCTTACGATTTGAATTAACATTTAGTGATAACAAGCTTGAGATAAACACTCTACCAAGTGAACTAAGTCCGGAATTTAGTAGGAAGTTATAAATCTGCTACTTAGTCATCAAAAGGTCGTTTTATGCTCCGTGATTTGCGCCTTATACTGGCCATACGCCCAGCCTAGTTCTCATGGATGCGTTAGGAGATGGACCCACCAGTCTCCATAGGAAGCATCCATACTTCTACATCTCACGTAGGTGAATTCATCAAGTGTGTATGTAACGCCCCCAAACCCCATAATCACCAAGTTAACCATAAGGACCGATTAACTAGTAATTAGCGCAGATGGAAAGAAAGGTTAAAGGAGTTACCGCCTCTCCAAACAAGGAACAAGGCAACATCCAATTAGATTACATGCAATACTTGGTAAGGTCCGAGTTTGAAAGTAAAACGTCCGACGAAGAACAACATAAGCAAGGAGAATTAAATACATGTCGTCAAGGTAATGACTTAAAGACACAACCAAAACAACTCAAAACACGACAAGTCACCACCACTGTGAGCCCCTAAGACACTTCGATCAGTAGACAACCTACTTCTTGCTCCCTTCCGGAGTAGTTTTACCTCAAACAAAATAGATAAAACATTTCGAAATAATGAGCCAAAGCTCGATACGCTTATCCATGTACTCGTAAGTAATTAAATGAAGATATATGATTTGAGCGCATGCATTTCAATTCATTTATAAATCGAGACAGGGAGAATATAGTAAAACAATTATTAATTTATTATCCGAGTGGCTCTTTACGATCATCGATTTCCCTAAATATGAGCATACCTGGATCGATCGACAAAGTCCGGTTGATAATGGCCAAATGTATATATGGGTGTGATCACAAGTCCGATCACGCTGGTATGATTGAGATGGACGGGCCACATAATTAGGTGACAAATAATATTTGAAATGGTTCATTTCATTAAGAAAACCATTTGATATTGTTATGTATAAACATATGGGTTTTCGTAAGGTACAAGCAATAAACGTACCTTAAACTCGCAGTGATATCCTTCCTTTGGTCCCTTTGGAGTTGCCGACTCGGATGAACGACGTTGATGGTTTAACAAAATAAAGTGTTTCATTAGTATATTTAATACTTTTAGTAACTAAAGTTACTATCTTATTATTATTGTTGCTATTATTATTACTACTGTTATTACTTATATTATTTCCTTATTGTAATTTCCTATGACTAGATGAATTTAAATAAAACAAAAATTTTTTGTAGATTGTTAAAGCGGTTGGTTAAATTTTATAGGTTGAAGTTTTAAAGTAACACTCGTCGCTTAGACCAACCCCTCTTGTTACGCAATATGATCATAAGGTTCACTTGGCCGTTTCTCCATAAAACACCTAATGTGTTAATCGGTCACTTCTCAAATTAAGTCTCTTGCTCATCTAATTATTTAATCCTCCAACGTTGCTTAAATCTTCACTTGACTACCTAACCCAATTCTTATAAATCCCCTAAGTTAACATATTTCCTCTAATTTCTCCAAATCATCAAATTCGCTAATTTTCTTTAACTCTTTAATCGTCAAATTTTGCTAATTTTCTTTACCAAGCACAATTACTTATTCACTTATTTCCTTTAAGTCGCTAAAATCCTTTATTTTCTTTTGGATCGCTAAAGTCACTTATTTTCTTAAATCATCAACATCATTTATTTCCTTTTATTTATCTCAATCATCCAAATCACTTATTTTCTTTAATCCCTCAAAATAACTTATTTTCTTTAATCTTCTCAAAACTACTTATTTGCTTTAACTTCTTAAAATCATCCAACTTACCTATTCTCTTTAATTCACATTTTTAATCCACATGCTCATAACTCAACATGCATGCCTATTTCTTTCTTAAATCAATACTTAATATCATATTCCTCCAAAATTTTCCAATAAGCTTTGAATCATCACAAAATCAAATTTTCTTCCCAAAATTTATAATTCACAATCATCTAACTAATGACCTAATACAACATAATCAAGAAATCTAAATAATTCATACAAGTCCAATTTTTTTCTTTTTCTTTTTCCATGAACATCCAACCACCTAAGGCCTTTTTGGTCTCTTTCACCCACACAATCTCATAAACTCGATTTTACATAATAATTCCTTGTATGCAACATCTAACTAATTATTTCCAAAAATTAAAGGAATTGATTAGTTGAAGGTTGAGATTTTTACCCAAAACCCACAAGAAAAATGAGGTTTTTATGGTGGAAGGGATGGCTGATCGGAGCTCCGGTGATCTGGTGGTGATTGGCGGCGATGGTCGGTGGCAGCGGGCAGGCGGCAACCGGCGGTGATGGTGGCTGGGCTGATGGCAGCAGGTGGTACCAGCAGTAGGCAACAGCTGCAGGCCGGAGAAAACACCGCGGTGGCTAGCGGCAAGTGGCTCCGGTGACGGCGAACGGCGTTGCTGGTGGCGGTGGTCGGTAGGCGGCCGAGCTGGCGATAGAGAGGGTGTTGAGTGAGGGAGATGGGTTTTTTGGGAAAGGAAACAAATGATGAAGGTTGGGTTTTGATAGACACGGCAAAACCGACTCGAACCGAACGGGTCAACCCGAACGACCCGAAACCCAAACCGAACCGACATCCGAAACAGCTTGAACCGATTTTGACCCGAAAACCGAAATGAACCGACCCGAACTGAACCGACCCGAAATGACCCGAACCGAAACCGACCCGAATGCAAAATGACCCGAACCGAAACCAAACCGAACCCAAAATGACCCGAATCGAATCGGATCCGAATCAATTTAACCCGAATAAAAGTGACCCAACCCACATTTTTTTTTGTTGGGTCTCTCGGGATGGACTTTTGTGCCTATAGTGGTATAATTTTGAATCGATTTTGATCCAAAAAGTGACCCGATTACGACTAGATCGAAATTAACCCGAATCGAACCCGAACAAGATTGACCCGAAGTTGAACCGAACCGAAGTTGACCCGAACCGAAACCGAATGAACCCGAACGAGATCGACCCAAAGTTGACCCGAACCGAAGTTGACCCGAACCCGAAACCGAACCGGACCCGAACAAGATCAACCCGAAGTTAACCCGAACCGAACTAACCCGAACCGAATGACCCGATTGCCAGGTATAGTTTTTGAGGTTTTGGGGCTTAAATAGCCAAATTTGAAACCTAAAAATTTCTTTCTCCCCAATCTGAATTCTAGCTTCCTCTTTTATTTTATTTTTATTTTTATTTGCTTGGTTATTGGGCCCTCTACTCTCTACAAGCCCAAATAACCTAATAGTCAAACCCAAGTTAAAAGAATGTTGATTTTAGGAATTCCCGACTTGAATAATTATTACAAACCTTAGGCGTATGAATTATTATTATTATGACTTCAATAATTTATTATTATTATTATTATTATTATTATTATTATTATTATTATTATTATTCCTTGAATTATCACAAAGCATAATTTATTTGATCATTCATTTATTTATTTCTTTACTAAGCGTCGCTATCATCATCCGAGTCCTGCAACACATAATATGGTTACTTGCACAAGTATATAATATACATGATAATGAGGAATGAAAGTGTGAATTGAAATGCACGCGCGCTCATTAATATTTATTAATATTTGTTGATGTATTGGATTAAGTTCGGGGTATTACGGTGTGCTACCTCACACCTCCAATTTAATGGATATGAATTCATTAAGAGCTAAAGCTCAACCTAGACAATCATTGTAGCAAGCACCCATACACACCATAGGGAGGGATACAAAAGGTGCTACAAAATCACTGATGGCTTCGTTAGTACCCTTGGAACTTGCCTTTCGGCTAAGTAGGGATCCACCATCATGATTCATTCAATGGGTCTCATTCCCATCCCCTCGATGTGTCGATGATTATTTTCTTACAAAGGCCTTTTGTAAACGGATCCGCAAGATTTTTCTTGGACTTTACGTAGTCCGGTGATATCACACCGGTTTCTAAAAGTTCCTTGACAACCTTGTGTCTAAGGTGAATGTGCCTTTTCTTTCCATTGAAAGCCTTATTTCTAGCTACTGCGATACCTACTTGGTTGTCACGAGTGTAAGGCAACAGAAGGAGCTGGTTTCCACCACGGAGGAATATCTACTAACGAGGTTTCTCAACCGGTCAGCCTCACGACCAACCATTTCAAGGGCAATAAATTCAGACTCCATAGTAACATAGCAGTACAAGATTGCTTAGAGGATTTCTAGGATATAGTGCAACTAGCTAAGGTAAACACATAACCACTACTTGAGTTGATTTCATCATTATTAGACACCCAATTAGCGTCGGTATACCCTTCTAGTATAGTAGGAGTTTTACTAAGAAGTAAACACCAATTAATAGTACCTTTTAAGTACTTAAGCAATCTTCACAAAGCATTCCAATGTTCATTATTTGGATTATGAGTGTATCTTCTAAGTCTACTAACAGCATATGCAATGTCAAGCCTAGTGTAATTCATGAGAAACATAACACTCGCCAATAACTTTAGCATATTCAGATTGACACACAAGAGTACCTTTATATTTCTTTAAGTGCATACTAGCACCATAAGGTGTTTTTACAGGTTCCACATCAAATGAGTTAAACTTTCTACGTACTTTCTCAATGTAGTGAGATTGAGATAAACTTATTCCCTCCGGAGTTCTTTTAATTTTAACTCCTAGAATCACATCAGCCTCACCTAAATCTTTCATTTCGAATTTAGAACTTAGAAAAGATTTAACTTCATTTATGACATTCATGTTTGTGCCAAAGATAAGCATGTCATCCACATATAGACAGATTATTATACATCCATAAGAATCATGCTTAGAATATACACAAGTGTCAACTTCATTAGAAATAAAACCAAAGGCGGTGATAGTACTATCGAATTTTTCATACCATTGTTTGGGAGCTTGTTTAAGTCCATGCAATGATTTAACAAGTTTACATACTTTGTTTTCTTGACCATGCACAATAAAGCCTTTAGGTTGTTCCATGTATATTTCTTCATATAAATCTCCATTTAGAAATGTAGTTTTAACATCCATTTGATGCACATACAAATCATGAATTGAAGCAATAGCAATTAAAGCTCTAATGATGGTAATCTTAGTTGCAGGAGAGTAAGTATCAAAGTTATCAATCTCCTTCTTTTAATTATAACCCTTAACCACTAGTCTAGCTTTATATTTATCAATTGATCCATCATCTTTGAGTTTTTCTTAAATAACCATTTACTTCCAAGAGGTTTACAACCTCTAGGAAGGTCGATTAGAATCCATGTTATGTTATTAAGTATAGACTCAAGTTCATTATTGATAGCTTCTTTCCAAAATATTACGTCAACAAATTTCATTGCTTCATCATAAGTTTTAGGATCTTCTTCAATGATATACACAGAAACAAGTTCATCACATAAAATATCATGCTCGATCAAGAATGTAGTGATAAAATCAGGACCGAAAGAGAAATCTTTTCTAGGTCTTTTACTCCTTCTAAGTTCATCTTCAGTGCACGATGAGGTTGAGCGAGTTGAAGATGCAACACATGTAGAAGATGCATGTAGATCATGAGATGCACATTTAAGTGGGAATACATGTTCAAAGAACTCAACATCTCTAACTTCCATGATACTACCATTCATATAAGACCCGTTTCCACCTTTAGTAATAAATCTGTATGCAACACTTTGATAGGCATATCCAATAAATAATGTAACGATAATTTTTGGTCCAATTTTATTTCTTTTAAAATTCGGTAGTCCTACCTTAGCAAGACACCCCCACATTTTTAATAATTTTAAGTTAGGTGGGTAACCTTTCCAAAGTTCATATGGGGTTTTGTCTAGTTTTTTATGTGGTACGCGATTACGTACATGACAAGCGAGATAAGATAGCTTCCCCCACATATTATTCGATAAGCCGAACTTATCAACATAGCGTTCATCATATTTTTTAAAGTTCTATTTTTCCTTTTAGCTATGCCGTTTTGTTGAGGTTTATAGGGAGTCTGTTCTTTCGTGAATTATTCCATTTGCTTCACGAAGTTTTTTAAGGATGTGGGATCATATTCTCCACCTCTATCACTTCTTAATCTTTTAATTTTTCTATCAAGTTGATTTTCAACTGCAACCTTATATTTTAAAAACATTTCTTCAACTTTATTTTTAGTGTTTAGGAGATAGACCATGGTAAATCGAGAGTAGTCATCTACGAATGTGATATAATATCTCTTTCTATCTCTACTCATATGATTTTTAAAATCTCCTACGTCACTATGGATTAATTTGAGAAGTTCAGTTTGTCTTTCAATTGATTTGTGAGGTTTTTTATGAAATTTGCCTCTACACAAATTTCACATTTGGTAAATTCATTATTGGTTAGATTAGGAATCAGGTTTAATTGTTTTAACCTTTTAACAGAAGCTACATTAACATGTCCTAATCGAGCATGCCACAAATCCAAAGATTCCACAATATAAGCAGAAAAGGATCCAACATTTTCATTAAGTTTTTCGCAAACAGACATCAAGAATTATAAGACCAAAGTGATTACAAAACCCTTTCCCTACAAAATCTCCATTTCTAGTAATAATAACTCGGTTTCCCTCAAGACTAATTTTAAGATTTTCCTTAAGAAGCATATTACTAGAAATTAAGTTTCTACGCATGTTAGGTACATAAAGGACATTAGTGAGGGTAAGGATTTTTCCAGAAATGAGTTTAAGAGAAATCTTCCCTTTCCCTTAGATAGAAGCGGTAGCAGCATTCCCCATGAAGACGTTTTCTTCGTTGGTCTTTTCAAAGAATTGAAAGAGGCTTCGTTGGAGCAGATGTGCTTGGTGGCTCCGGTGTCGAACGCCCACTCTATCGAATTGTCGGCAAGGTTAAGCTCGACACCATGGCTATGATGATGTCCGATTCAACAAGGTTGACTTGAGCTTTCTTCTTGCTTTTGCTGTCCTTAGCTTTGTGACCCGGCTTCCCACACTCATGACACTTCCCGGAAACTTGTACTTCTTCCCTTGGGGCTTGTGGGGATTTGATTGAAAGGATTTGCCTTTGTTCTTAAATCTGTCATCATAGGAAGATTTTTGTTCAACCAGATTAGCCTTAGATGAACTGGAATAGTTGATAATTCCTTTGTCCTTGAGATGGTTCTCTTCCTCAATTTTCAGATGTCCAATTAAGTCTTCTACGGTTAAATCAGTATCCTTATGCATAAGTTGATTCCTATATTCTTTCTAAGAAGATAGCAGTTTCTCAATCGGAACAATAGCAAGGGTCACATCACGGATTTTTAGTCCTTTAGAAGCAATTGAGGCACACGAGGTTTCCGTAATTGTGAATCGATCTATTATCGATTTATCATCCTCAACTTGGAAATTAAGCCATTTACTAACATCATATCTCATAGACCCAGACATCATCATTACCATATTTCTTTTCAAGAGTAGACCAAATATCATGAGCGAGAATTAAACTTCATGTAAATATCTAGAAAAGCATTGTTCATGTAGTGGAGCAACATGCCTTTACATGTTCTCGTCATCCTTAACAAATTTTTCATTATACTCGGATATGACATTAGCATCGGTTTCGTCAGGAAATTTGTTTTTCTCACCCAAAACATGAGCTACATCAATCTATTCAAGATAGAATCTCATCCTAATAGCCTACCGTTTATAGTACTTCCGATCTAAAGTTTCAATTTTTGACATATCGGTATGGTAAATTTGCTCATTGCCATGATTGAATTAAATCACTTTCGGATTGCTAGAAAAATAACACAATCACAGCAGAAAATTGGAGAGATCTTACTTTGAGAAGAATGTAGAAAATAGACGAACCGATTCACCATGGCGTGATGAGAATCACCGTCCCGAAAGTGATTTCGCTTGAGCGAGGATGCAAACTCTTTGATGGTGACCACTTGCCTAAGATTACACGGCTCCGAGATTTCTCGTGCACTCTTAATATCGCAGATGGAGGTAAACGACCATGCCCAAAGAAACAATTTGCGGAGAGAGAGAAGAGCAAAGATAGGAGATGAATTTTTCAAGTATATAAACAAGAGAGGAAAGCTCCGTTTTTATAGCAACAATAAGAAGGAGGAGCCTAGCCTTGGAAAACCACATTTTGATAAATACACAATCGGGTTTTGGAAGACTCGCAAATTTAGTTTCGTAAATAGCAGAAGCAATCGGTTTAGTCAAATATAACTCGTTGGAAACAATTTTCGAGACTTTAAAACGAATTTTCAGTAAAAAGATTAAGACCCAATTTCCGAGACTTTAAAATGAATTTTCAGTAAAAAGATTACAACCCAACCCACACCCTTGCCCAAGCCCGAGCCCGGCCTGGCCCGGCCCAACGAATGACAAGCAATGCGTGCGCATATATGTGGTATACCAAGCCCACCCTTGGTTTCTTCTTCAAAGTCACTTGAGAAAACCCAAGTATAAAAGGTAGTGTAAACTACTAAAAAATTTTTATGTGGGACAAAACCTTTTACAAAATTCGCCAACTACTTTGAAACTTTTCCAACACTCCATAGTCGCCCATCATTATATCTAGAAGAAGATGATGAATTCATATTTTCAATGCCAACCTTCAATAGATTTACCCTAATATTTTTTAATTGCCAATCATTTAATGTCACACAAGAGAAATACATAAGAGCTCAAAGTACTAATTTCCAATTCAGATCCTCTTCTCCTTGTTTCACAGATGGATGAAATTGTACGATGTATTACAGAAGAAAAGCACACAAATAAATTCCTATAAGCATACCTAATATCAATAGAGGTGACAAATTGATGTTTTCGATTTAAGATATCCAAGATATGATTTGGGGGATTTCATTGAAGAAGAGCAAAGGAGAGAAGATAAAGACCAATTAAGCTGAAAAGTGAAAACTCAAGCCTGAACCCAATTAAGTCCTATAATCCAAGGGAAATATTTGGCCTTGTCATTTCCATCAATTCCATACCCAGCTTTGCCAACTGATTGACCATTCTTCATGCAGTAGCTAGGGCCCAGTTGCTCTTCGGAGGTGGCAGATGTAGTAAGAAAGAGAAAGAGAGGGGACAGAGATAATGTTTTTCAGTTTTTCAAAGGAAAAAAATAAAATATTGAAGTTATAAATTACCTGCTATAGCAGGTAACTTAAAATTGAAATAATGGCGAGGATTTGCCGCTAGTAAAATCAACGGCTGTTAGATAATTTAATTATGGTAGTTAAAATTTTTTCTAACTATGAAAGAATTTTGTAAAATTTATAACCTAAAATAGAGTTTAACAAATTCATTGAAATTAACTACAAAGGAACAAAATAGGCAAAAGAAAATTTTACTCAAAATAAAATCTGAAATGAATAAATCGAAGTCAAATGATAGTTAAATTTAATGGACTTTTAAATGTTTAATGAGCAAAATGTGCAAGACTATTTCCTTGAGAAGTAGACTCGACAAAATTGACCCGAACCGAACGGGGTCAATCCGAACGACCGAAACCCAAACCGAACCGACATCCGAAACAGTTGAACCAATTTTGACCCGAAAATTGAAACGAACCGACCCGAAATCTAATGAACCCGATTCCGACCCGAACTAAAATGACCCAAACCGAACCAAAAATGACCTAAACCGAATCAAACCCGAATCGATTTAACCCAAATAAAAGTGACCCAACCCACATTTTTTTTAAGGATGGACTGTTGTGCCTATTGTGGTACAATTTTAAATCGATTTTGACCCAAAAAGTGACCCGATTAGAAATTAACCCGAATCGAACCCGAACGAGATTGACCCAAAGTTTACCCGGACTCGAACAAGATCGACCTTAAGTTAACCCGAACTTAATGACCCGATTGCCAGGTATATTGAGAAGTACAAAATAATCTCAATTGAATAAAAATGTTTATAAGGGGGACTTGAACTCATGACCAATTTTAAAATATTAACTTATAAATATTTACTTTATCAACTATGTTATGCCTTTTTTGCCTAAGTACGTGAACATTAAAATTATATATATTTATTTTGCCCCTAACAGATATAGAGAGAGAGACAGAGATTAGGAATATTAGTACGTAATACGTACAATAATCAAACTTTCATGTCAAATTACATTAACGATAGTATTCTAAATGGTGTATTGAACCGAAATAGTAAACATTTACAATCAGTATGAAAACAATCATAGAGGCTAACTCTACCATTCTTTTTTTTAAAAAAAAAGAAATTTTATTAATGAAAAATTATATGACATTTATAAAAATAAAAAGTTTAACAAAAATAAATTTAAAATATTAAAATAGATCTTTATTTTGATAAAATCAATGATAAATATACTTTCGTCCGACTTTATACTTGTAACATCAATCCGACCACAAACATATATGTATTTTTCAAATGTCCACGAGCTATAATATAACGTCATGGAATAGATCTCTATCTCGTTATAATAAATCCAACCTCGAAAGAAAGAACCTCAAGGAAACATACCTTCATCGAGCCACATAAAAACCTATTGTTAAATTATTTTCAATCAAAATCCATGAAACTAATTGATAAAAATATTAAAACCGTACTCTATAATCAAATTAACAATCTAATAAAATTTGCACGCTTTGAAAAAAGTAATAATTTGCACAAAGGCGAGAAACAAAATTCTCATAAGCGAGGAGAAACTTTAAGTCTCACAAAAAGAAGAGAAACTCAAATTCTCATA
The DNA here is from genome assembly GCA_021018815.1 of Talinum fruticosum. Classification (NCBI taxonomy): domain Eukaryota; kingdom Viridiplantae; phylum Streptophyta; class Magnoliopsida; order Caryophyllales; family Talinaceae; genus Talinum; species Talinum fruticosum. The sequence goes on along the minus strand of JAITYX010000010.1, from coordinate 9,371,885 downwards.
ATTAATTAAGAGTATCGGGAGTGAGGCTAAGTACAACAATGGTTAGGAAGAAGAATTCGTTCCAAAGTAATTGACGTATGAACAAATTTTATTCGTGACACGTATAGATGAATAAGCTAACCTTTAATAAAAAATCTAACTACCTCCACATCATTTGAATTGGAAAAAATAAAAACGAAAACAAGTGCTGGACCTAATAAAGACAAAAAACATCATGCAATATAACTAACCTGATGTGTTTTTAAGGAACTTGGATGTTTTTTGTCACTAGTCCTCATCCGCAACACTCTCCTATGAAAATTGGAGTGTTTAAAAGCATCAAAGGTAGGGCTTCCAGCGGGTCGGTATTCGGGTAATAACCGACCCAACCTGTGTCGGACACCACAAGCGTTGCAAAGTGTGCCTTTACCCAAAGGACCCTCTCTCCATTGTGGTGTCTTCTCAGTTTGGCAATGAGTGCATCTCCTCAGATTTGGCTTTGGTACATCATCATCATCATCGCCTTTAGCGCTAGTGATAATGCTTTCTTCGAAAAAATCTCTCCCAAATACCAAATCTTCCAATGAACCTCTTGCCCTTGTCTCCCTTGTCCTTCTCCCTTTTTGTCGTATTTTGTTTTGAGGGATTTTGAATCTCGTAGGAGTGTGAGCCTCAACTTCGTTCATTGAGAAATCTATCGAATTAAAATTGTCATTTTCCTCGTCACCATATGGTGAGAACTTTGATGACGTACGCTTTGAAGTAGTATGACTTTTGTATGTGCTCGGTAGAGTTGCACACACATTGACGATCTTGTCGGTTTTAATTGTGCACGTGTTAACCTCATTAAGAGACCTTGGCTTAAGAGGGTCCTTGAGAGGATCCAACTTCAGCTCATGACGCTTTGTTTCGACTTGAAATGTAGATGACATGGGCAAAGTTTTGCACATCTTAACCTCACTTAATTCTGTTTCCATTTTAACAGAATTTAGTGACGACATAGGTAAACTTGTCGTGAGTGGAGTTGTCTTTTTAACAGGACTCAGTGACGGCATGGGTAGATTTGTCGTAGTAATAGGACTCGGTGACGACATAGGTAGACTTGTCGTGGGTGGAGTTGTCGTTGTAACGATAGTTGCCATGGGTAGATTTGTTGTTGTAACATGATTCAACGACGACATAGGTAGACTTGTTATGGGTGGAGTTTTCGTTGTTGCGAGACCGGACATGGGTAGATTTGTCGTTGTAACAGAACTCAGCGACGACCACAACACGGGTAAATTGGTCGTTATAACAGGACCCAGCGACAACATCGTTTCAATAGAACTCAACGACGACATGGTAGAAATTTCCGTTTTAACACGACTAAGTGACGACGACATGGGTAGAGTTCTGCACATCTCGACTCTTTTATCGGAGCTTATAACTTCAACAGGGTCCTCACTAGGCTGGTTGATATCGGTAGAAGCATCCACGCATACACAGGAAGACTGACAGTGGACACATCTACACATCCCAAGATCCGGTAAGACGTGAAGGGGGCTGTTGGTATCTTCGATATCTACGAGCTTGGAAGAGCCAGCAATGTCCCTGTCAAGCTGAAAATCAAAATCCCAGTTTGGAAGGCGATGATCTACGACTTTGTCATCCTGCAAAGATATAAGATTTTCACCAAAATCAAAAACCCAAGGCAAGTCCTCCAAAGAGTCTTCAGGAACACACAAGGGGTTTGCTAAATAATCCTCACACAGCAATGCGGATTGTTGTTGTTGTGGGTCTAACTCATGCATTTGCACATAGGTTGATGAAGACGGGATTTTAAAATTTAACACAATAAACACGTTCGATACCGAATATACTTATAGGGCAAAAAGGATCAAGAAATTGAGAACAATTCAAATTCTACTATGAAACCAATTACGTAAATTATGACAAAACCTAGGAGTCGTCATTGTATTTTTTCCTTAGTTATCTCTTCATTTAATTAACCGACACATAACTTCATCCGAAATTTAATCAGGAGGAACGTGAGTGGCATGGAAATGATAGTTATCCTCTTTTATGTTTGTGTTTTTGGGGTGGGATAATACTATTTTAGTAAAAATTGATTAATTAATTTTCTATTTTTATTTGATCTTTTTGGACTCAGTCAAAAAGCCTTGCTAGACAAGGATACAATACAATATATAATTTCTTTTTTTTTATTAGTATCTTTCTACTTTTGTGTGTGATTCCTTTTTTAGAAGGCTGAGAACAATTAGGAAACTCTTCATCCAAATGTATTTTACTCTCTTGAAAAGAAAAACAAAATATACCTTAATAAAGTATCCTACAAAATCTAGGATGAATATCTCCTAACTTATTTTCAAAGGGAAAAAATTAACTCCTTATAACCAACAAATTTAAAATATTAAAATAAATTATTTTCTCTAACAAGTTAATGGTGTAAGTATATCATTCTTCACACTGATCGCATTCTTCAATTTGAATACATGTTTTTAATATTATTGAGTTATATGTCTTGTTCTATGAAAAACTAAGAGTTTGGGAGTAATTGTTCTGATCTCTTTTCCCTTGAATCATTGTTATATATATAGTGAATGTAAACGAGTACAATATATCAAAAACTCTACAAAGAGAATTATACATAAACACAAATAGCTATCCTATTGTAATGCAATCATATACAATACCATTTGACTCCTAAATGAATACAACTAGTCTAATACTCCCCTCAAGTCAGGTTGTGAAGATCCGCAACACCCAGCTTGCCAAGTAGATAACGAAATTGTCGATCCCCAAGTGCTTTAGTGAAAATATCAGCAAGTTGCTCTCGAGTGGAAATATAGCAAGTAGTGATCTCACCCGCCAACAACCTTTCCCTAACAAAGTGACAATCAATCTCGATATGCTTGGTTCCCTCATGAAAAATTGGATTTGTTGCGATGTGAAGTGCAACTTGATTATCATAGTACAATTGAGCGGTAGGAATTTGTACCTTCAGCGACATTAACAAGTTTCGTATCCACTCCACCTCACTAGTAGCATTAGCCATAGCACGATACTCAACTTCGGTAGACGAACGAGAAACAGTAGGTTGCTTTTTCGTCTTCTAGGAAATAGGTGCCAATCCTAAAGTAACAAAATAACCGATAACCGAATGTCTAGTCATAGGACAGCTCACCCAGTCTGAATCATAATAGACACGGAGACAAAGATCATTAGATGTAGGCAAAAGGATCCCTTGACAGCAGCAAGATTTGAGGTAACGAAGAAAATGGATAGCCGCATCCCAATGGCCTTGCCTTGGATCTTACATGAACCGACTAAGTATACGTACTAAATATGTGATTTCCGAGCGAGTGATGGTGGGATAGATTAATCGTCCAATCAATCGCAGGTATCGACTAGGATCCGAAATTGGGTCTCCCGTATCCGATGCAAGTTTGTGTTGTTGTACCCTAGGGAAGGTACTGGGTTTTCACCCAAGCATGCCTGTCTCGAGCAAGTATGTCAACTGTATACTTACGTTGACACATGAATAGTTTGGTAGGTGAACGGGCAATTTCAATCCCCAAAAATACTTGAGTTGCCCTACGTCCTTTATCTTAAAACATGTATGCAAATAGTCTTTAGAGGTGCTCGCAGAGAGATGTGTCATTCCGGTAAGAACCAAATCATCGACATATACTAGCAATGCTAGAAACTTATCCCCTTTGGTGTAGGTGAACAAGGAACAGTCTAATGAAGATTGTTGGAATCCATATTCTCGTGGTGCTGCGGCAAGTTTGAAATACCACCGACGAGGCGCCTGTCGGAGTCCGTAGAGAGACTTTTGAGTTTACACACTACATGAGGTCGTGAAGTGTGAAACCCCGGTGGAAGTCTCATGTAAATGTCTTCATCTAAATCCCCGTGCAGGAAAGCATTGTGTACATCCATCCGATGAAGAGTCCATCCTTTGGCTACTCGCTAAAGCTAGGAGGTTGCGTCATCGTAACCATTTTAGCAACGGGAGCAAAAGTTTCGTGGTAATGTTCTCCTTCGACCCGGTGGTTTCCTAGAGTGACAAGTCGTGCTTTAAACCGTTCAATTGAACCATGTGCATTGTATTTGATTTTGTAAACCCACTTACAGCCGAGGGCCTTTTTGCCGGGAGGAAGCGAACCGAGTTCCTAAGTGTTGTTGGCCTTAAAAGCGTAAATTTCAAGTGCCATTGCCTCATGCCATCGTGGGTCTTAAACAGCTTGGAAAAATGACGAGGCTCATTACCGGAGGTAATGGCCGCTAAGAAAGCATAGTGTGCAGCGGAAAATGATCATATGCAACAAAGTGAGAAAGGGGATGAGGATTACCCGAAGAAGCATCATAGGGCGTGTTGAGGCGGGGGTGTCGGAATGGATGGCATGGCAAACATAGTCGCGTAGATGTGGTGGTCGTCGGTGGTCACGTTGTGGCCTGGCTGAACCGATTTTGGATGTCAACTCCTCCTCACTAGAGACGTGGGCTAGATCGGTCTCTAGGGAAACATTGCTAGGTCCTTTGGACAGGACCATTGTGGCTTGTGGTCGGGTTGGGGATTCTGGGTTTTCGAAGTAGGAAGAGATTCGGAGGTACATGGGTTGTTGGGCTGCTGGGAAAAATAGAAGATAGCTCCGATTGGGCCTCCGGCTGGCTGTCAATGGGAATGGGAAGAGCAGACTCGTTAGTGATAGCTTTGTTAGATGCCCGGGAGAGAGAAGCTCCCGAGGCTGATTGGGTCGATGCGCGAAGCCCACCCGAAATGGGAAGGATGGTGAAAGGCTCATGTGGACATGGGCTGCTGGAAGCCAAAGGAGATTCGTGGTCCGGAAAGTATTGGGCCGCTGGATCATGTGAGGCAAGGTGAGGTTGTGGAGTGGATGAAGGGCTAGGAGCAAAAGGGAACTTTGTTTCATAAAAAACAACGTCCCGTGAAACAAATATTTTCTCGGTTTCAAGGTCATATACACGCCACCCTTTTTGTCCGTGAGGATATCCTAAAAAATGCACCTAGTAGCTCGAGCATCAAACTTATCCCGATTACAGTCGTGATTGTGTACATAACATAAACACCCAAAACGCATTGGTTGTAGGAAGGACTTTAGCCAAACAAAACTTCATAGGGACTTTTAAAATTATCCAATTTTGTAGGTGCGATTAATCAAATATGCAGCTGTGAGTACACACTCTCCCTAAAACCGAATAGACAATGATGCTTGAAATCTTAATGCTCTAAGCAACACTTAATAAGTGGCGGTTTTTCCGTTCTACTCGACCATTTTGTTGAGGTGTATCTACACAAGAAGTTTCATGAAGCATGCCTCTTTCAAGCAAAAATTTTTGCAATTCTCCCTTAAACTCAGTCCCATTATCACTTCTTATTCCTTAAACTCAGTCCCATTATCACTTCTTATTCTTTTAACACACGTCCCAAATTGGGTTTTCACCATATAACAAAATTGCACAATATGTTCATATGTTTCCCTTTTATCTCTAATCAAGTACACCCAAGTAGCACGCTATAATCATCTACTATGCACAAAAAATAATGACAATCGGAAGAGGAAGATGTATGATATCGTCCCCACAAGTCACAATGGATCAAATCAAAAGGTTTACTTGCACGAGAGTTACTTATAGGAAATTTGTGTCTAATTTGTTTGGCCCTATAGCATACATCGCAACAATCTAAACATTCCTTATTCAACTTGAATTCACAAATAGAAGATAGAGAGGCTAAACTACCGGAGGATGGATGTCCTAAGTGTTGACGCCATCGTACGGAGTTGTCCTTCTTCGATGCCACAAGTGCCGAACCACCACGCATGTTCTTGAAGAAGTACATCCCATTGCCTGGATCACCCGCTCCAATTAGCGTCTTCGAGGTAAGGTCCTGTATAACACAAAAATTTAGCTCGTAAGGGACAACACAATTTTCATCAATAACCAATTTTTTAGTTGAAATAAGGTTGCATTTAAAACTTAGTATGTATAGGACATCCTTCAAAAATATCAGGACCAAGTTTCAACTTGCACTTCTCTCCCATCTAGTTGACCAATAATTATTGGTGGCGATAATGTGTACATATTGCTGAGGACTTTAAGATTAGAAGTCATGTGATGGGAAGCCCGGTGTCTAAAACCCATCCGGTCGAAAATTCGAAATCTACTTACCACTAATTTTTCCACCTTTTCTTGCTTCTTCCTTTCTTTAAAAAAGAATATAATTGTTCTACTCGGTGAGGAAGTAAAACCAGCAAACCCGGAGTCTCCTCCTTCTCCACTAGCCCTTTCACCTCCATGGCTTCCTGTCTCTTTGCTCTAGCCTCCACTTCTCGCATGGGCACACCGCTAAACACTAGATCCGAGTTTGCCGAGTTGCGCGGCCGTTCGCTCCCCCGTCTCGTGTGTTTCGGTACTCGTTCCCCTATCTGCGTGTTTCCGGTGCTCGCTTTCCCGAATTACCAGTGTTCCAGTTTCAATTTGTGCTTGGAATTGTTTCGATGGACCTCCTATTTCCCCAATTGGGGATATCCGACGAGTTCGAAGCATTGGTGGCGTTCGTGGCCCGTTTTCCGACAGTGGGTGCATTTTGGGCAATTTGCGGTGGTTGTCCGGTTGGTTTGCAAGACTCCGAACGCCGCTCCGTCCATCGCTGTCCTCGCCGGTCCGCAAACTACTCGCTGTCGTTCTTCTCGACAATGGCTGCATAGGCTTTGTTAAGGTTGGGCGAGTGGTTCGGTGTTGAGAATCATTGATCCGACGGTATTGAACTTTGTCGAATTTAGACCCATAAGAAATTTGTGGGCTTTTTCTTCTTCAAATATTATGTTGACCTCTTTTACAGACTCTGCATTTGCAAGTGCAACAAGTGCATCTATTCATAGCTTGGTAAGTACCTAACTCATCCCTTAGTGCCTTGAGTTTGGTGAAATACTCGATCACCGAGAGATCCCCTTGTTCGATAAGGGTGATTTCTTGCTTGAGTTGGTGAATCCGAATGGTGTTACCTTGTGAATAGCGTTCCTCCAAATCTGTCCATATAGCATAAGCGAGTATCCGCGTATGCGACGGATCCGTGGTGATTCTTGTCCATTACATTGTAAAGCCAAGCAATTACTATTGAGTTTGCTTTCTCCCGTGCATCGGCTTCGGGGCATTAACATCGAGTTTCGTAATTGTTCCATCAACGAGCCCGAATTTGTTTTGGATTTAGGGCATTAATGCAAATTGGAGACCAATTTCCATAATTGTCTTCGTTGAGTACAATCGGGCTGATCACATCCCGGGATGATCAACCGTATGATAAATGTCATATTTGCATAAGATTTCATAGGAAGTTGCTTGTCATTTTTGGGGATTTATGTTCATATTTATGCACTTTATGCCCCATTTATACTTTACACTCGGGTTTTATGTTTTTGGTCTGTTTCCACAGACTTCCTAATGATTTAGACCTAATTTTTAGTCATATTTTCAGTCCAAAGCTATTTTGAATTTATGTTTCTAACGTCCTTATTGAAAGAGCTTTCCAATGACATATTATAAGCTTAATTCGTTGAGGAACGGAAAAGATATGAGTTGGAAAGTAAGAAGGGTGCGGTAATGGACACTTCTTTACTCTCTGAATTATGTTTTTTCCCACACTTATGAAGCAAGCATAATGATGAAAGAATTAGAAACTAGACTTAATGAGCTTTCCGAAAAATCAAGAATCGCATCATTTGGACATCGGACGAAGAAGTTATGACTAAATCAATTTGACGCATGCCTTCCAAAGAACAAACACGGGCGGACCGTTTTGGAGGAAACGGCCTGTGTTGGAGGTCGGGAGCATTTACATCGAGAACGGGCAGCCCGTGTCGGAGGACACGACCCCTTTTCATCGTCCCCGTCCAGTTTTGACGTGCCAGCAGCCAACACAGGCAGCCCGTGTCGGAGGACACGACCCGTGTTGGAGGTAAATTATGCCGAGACAATTCGGTTTTGACAGTTTCGGCTCTTGATTGCTTCTTAATGGCTTATCTAAGCTGATTTTCGGCCATTCCTGCAGCAATCCAGTCCAATACCCTCCATAGTTCATCCTTCATTTTTCCTTCCTCCATTCCTTCACATCAAACCAAAAACTTTGAAGATCGAAGAAGAAGATTGAAGCGAGTTGCGGATTCCATTTGAAGTCGAGAGATTCAAGTGGAGCACTTCAATCCTATCATCTATTTCTTCATTTTGCTGTTTGAGGTTTGATTCCATGTATTGGATTTTAGTTAAGCTTTAAATAAACATGTGTGAGTAGTTTATTTTTTCTAGGGATTTGTAATCCGAAACAATGTAGTTTGATTAGTTTTCTATGATTTGTGCTCGAATTATGATTTTGATTCAATAAAAGGTTGTGTTTATCATGTTCATGAGTGTTTTGAAGGCCTAGGATACTTGTGTTTAGAGATTAATCTATCATGTACTTGAAAAGTGAAATAAAATAATCCGACAACCAACCTTTCTACCTAATTTTTGAAATTTAAGAAAAGAATAGTAAATTAGGGGATCACTTTGATAATTTGAAATCCTTAACTTTGATTAACTTAAAAGGCATACGAAAGTTGTTTGATAGGTTAATTAGAGCAATTCTATTAAGCATCGAAAGAGCGGTAGAATTTTGTGATTATCGATCCTTGATTTATTTGAATGAATGATTGCACAAATTATGTTTAAATAATCAAACCCATTGTTAGGAAAGCAAATCCCTAGATGTTTTTACCCATTGATTTAAGTCTAGATTAATCTTATTAATTTCAATAGTTAAAACTAGTTTAGAAAGAACCAACTTCAAAAATCCGATTTGCTTAGCAATTGAGTAGAGGGCTAGTTTAGTGCGTTGCTAGATTGAGTCCTTGTGGGATGGACCTTGACTAGCTACAATTTATACACCGCGCGCTATGCGGCCTGTCAAGTTTTGGCGCCATTGCTGGGGACTCTATATTTAGTAGCCATTAGACAAATACTCTCAAATTGACTAAGTGTTTATTTTCTTTTGCTGTTTTGATTGCGTTGGTAGTTTTGTTTTTGTTCTTGCTAGGTACTCTCTCCTTGCATGCAAAAAGCTTAATTATTTGAGTTTGATCCTGAAATCGAGCGAACCTTCCGCTCTAAACGAAAGAAGCAAAGGTTAGAGAAGGCTAGGAAGAAGCGAAAAGAAAGCTCTAAGCCAAAACCAAGATGGCTGGTGAGGAAAGAAGGACTTTTAGGCAATATGTGACACCTAATGTCACTAATCCACCCACGACCATCAATGTCCCGAGTGTAGCAGCGGATGACTTTGAGTTGAAGAATTTGCTCATCAACTTGGTGAGGGCCACTCCTTTCCATGGCCTCCCTAATGAAGACCCCAACCGACACCTCCGTATTTTTCGCCAAGTATGTGATACTTTCGAGGCGAACGGGCCTTCACCGGATGCAATCAAGTTGCGATTGTTTCCATTCTCGTTTGAAGGAAGGGCATGGGAGTGGCTAGATTCTCTTCCGGCAAACTCCATCAGCACATTTGATCAACTTGCAAGTGCCTTCTTGGCAAAGTACTTCCCACCAAGCAAGTTGACCGGTTTGAGGAACCAAATTTCCACCTTCGTTCAAGAGCCGGAGGAGACGTTGTATGAAGCATGGGAGCGGTTCAAGGATCTCCTTTGCTAATGCCCCCAACATGGATTTGAGCCATGGGTCCCCATTCAAGCTTTCTACAATGGGGTTGATGATCACTTGAGAGCCACCATTCTTGCGGCGGCGGGAGGAAACATCATGAGCAAGTCCGTCGATGAGCTCCACACCTTGATTGAGTAGATGGCGCTCAACAGCTTTCAATGGTCCAAGCCCGTTCCAAGAGAACGGGAGGTAAGTTTGATGTTGATGTAGTTTCTGTCTTTTCTGCTAAGATAGATGCTACAACTCAAAAACTGGATCGTTTGAATGTGAATGTTGCCCTCCCCTTCCATGTGCTTCTTGCAATTCATATGAGCATGAGACCTTGTTTTGTCCTATGGGTATGGCTAGTAGTGCACCGATCGACCAAGCCAATTTTATTGGCAACCCGAACCTAAGGCCAAACTTTGACCCCTGCTCAAATTTCTATAACCTAGGATTGAGGTATCACCCTAATTTTTCCTATCGGCACAACAATCCCATGGGTCCACCACAAGTCCAAAGACCACTCGCCCTGGATTCCAAAGACGTACCTAACCCCAAGTGCCCTAAAAGTCTAACTTGGAGGTCATGATGGAAAGCATGCTTTTGACTCAACAAAAGCAAGATGAGATTATCAACCAATTGGCTTCTAAAGTTAAAATCTTAGCCACTCACAATAAGATGCTTGAAACTCAAATTGCTAGCCAAGCTAGCTCTTCCTCTAGCCTTCCGGGTAAGCTTCCTAGCTAACCGGTGCCTAACCCTAGGGAACAATGTAATGCCATAACTTTGAGGAGTGGGACACAATTGGCGGGGCTAAGGGTGCTAGTAGTGAGCATGTGGTCATTCATGTGCAAAATGAGAATGATGAGAATGATGTGAGTTTGCATGATGTTGTGAATGAGGAGGTGTCTTGACTCTCCAAATAACCCTTAGTTGATGTCATTGTGCAAAATGAGAAGGAGACTCCTAATGACCAACCAAAAACTCCAGAAAGAATTTACATTCCGCCTTCACCATTCCCACAAAGAATAGCTAAGGCTAATCTTGATATGCAATTTGGGAAGTTTTTGGAGATGCTTAAGAAATGCAATATGAACATTACCTTCATTGATGCTTTGACTCAAATTCCCTTGTATGGTAAATTTTTAAAAGAGATCCTCTCCAAAAAGAGGACATTGAATGAGCATGAGACTTTTGCATTGAGTGAGGAGTGTAGTGCGGTAGTCCAAAATAAGCTTCCTGAAAAGCTTAAAGACCCGGGTAGTTTTTCCATCCCATGCCCGAGAGGGAATATGTCCATCGATCGAGCTTTATGTGATTTGGGGTCAGGTATGAGCTTGATGCCCTATTCTTTATATAAGAATTTGGACATAGGTAAGTTGCGGTCACCACCATTTCTCTTCAATTAGCGGATAGTTCCGTGACATATCCTTTGGGTATTTTAGAGGACATTCCAGTCAAAGTTGGTGATTTCTTTGTGCCTGTGGACTTTTTAGTTCTTGATATGGCTGAGGATACCCGCACTCAAATCATTCTTGGGAGGCCTTTCTTGGCTACTGCTAGGTGTAAAATTGATGTGAAAAAGGGTAAATTGACCTTTGATGTGGGGAGCATCACGCTGAATTTGAATTTTTAAGAAATATGATGTTCCCCTATTTCGCTGAATGTTGTAGTGTTGAAATAATTGATGAAGTAGCATGTGATAAACCTTTGCATGAAGGGCATGAACTTGTCAATGCTAAGGTGGTGGAGGTTGACAAATTTCCTCCGCCAATGTTTGGTAAAGGCATGTCCTATGTGTTTAATGACGTTTGTTTAAATGAGTGCATTAGGTTGAAGCTTGCTTTGGTTGAAGCTCCATGCATTGGAGCTCTTGATTTGGACCTCAACTGGAAGGTCAAATGTGATGGTGGCCTGTCTGATGGTGATCGCCCACGACGAGAGTGATCCTTGATAAGAGTATTTGGAGGCACCTTGTTTTACAAGAATACGACTTTGAAGTCCGTGACAAAGGAGGAACGTTTCTTGAGAAGTCTTCTTTCCTTCCGGTTTATCCTCTTTCCTTAGACAGATGATTGGAGCTGGGTCTAGCTAATGACCTTAAAGAAGCGCTGCTTGGGAGGCAACCCAAGGTGATTTATTTTTCTTTTTTTTTTTAGTTTTTAGGTAGTTTGCATTTTTCATGAAAATTACCATTATATGCACTTGAAGAATGATTGTTCTTTCTCCTTCCATCACATTGATTCTTAATTGCATTGAGGACAATGCTTTGTCCTAGCATGGGGGAAAGGTTTTGCATTCATGTAGTGCATGAAGAATGATATATATAGTCGCATTTGCATCCATATAGTTGCATATAGCTGCATTTACTTTAGTTTAGTATTCTTAGTTTTCTTTTATTTGTCTTTTGTTTTTAGTTTCTTTTTGTGATTTCTAGATTTTGCGTTTGCATTTAGGTTGCATGTAGAGATAGTTTTTATTGCTGTAATTTAAAAACATTAGAGAATAAAAAAAATTAAATAATCTGAAAAAAAGAAAAAAATTAGATTAGACTTTAGGTTAGTGAATAAATCCTCCGATGATAATTCTTAGGCTAGGTAGTTTTTCTTTTGACTTTGTTTAATCTTGTATAACTCGTTTGTGAATAAAAGTTTTTGAAAAAAGAGTTTGTAAAAGAATCTTGGTTTAGAATTGCACTTTGATAGAGATGATTGATTATCCTTCTTAATCTTTTGATGTGAGATTGGCATGTGGAACATCTTAAATTAGAATTGATTGTTGAGCCTTAACCCGTGAGACCACTAAGCCTGAGAAAACTAATCATTTTTTTTAGTCTCATTTTTTCCATGTGTGACTCTACCTTGGTTGCAATCTCTAGGACTTGCTTTGAATCTCTTTAAAACCACAATTTGTATTTGCATTGACAATGTGATAGAGGCATTCAATTGTTGATTTTGTAAGCTACATGAGCCAAAAAGCCACCCTTTCTTGTATGAATTACCACTTTTAGCCCTTTTCTAGCCTTTGACCATTTTTTTGATTGAACCTACATTAACAAGCCTTGGCCAAATACATTTCTCCTACACTTAAGCCATTGCTTGGAGTGTTTTGAGTGTGATATGGGTTGATTGTGGTAAATTTTGTGGTTTCGTGGATGGGGAATAGTTGTGAAATTCAATTCTTGAACTTTTCTCCACTTGTGTAGTCTCATTTAGGTTGAAAATTGAAAACTTGCCTAGTATTATAAATTTGTTGATTTTCCATTCACAAAAAAAAAAAAATTAGAAAAAAAGAGAAAAAGAATAAAGTGTTTTGGCAATAGCTTATGTAGATTTAAGGCGGTTTCCAATGGGTTTTTCTGGGTTTATTTTGAATGTTTATGAATGGGTAGTATTGTATATATGAGATATTTGATGAGTTAGCTCCAAGTTTGGCTTTTAGCTCCTCATTACTCAAATAATTTTGCACTCCTACCCTTAACCCCTAGCCCCATTACAACCCTTGAAAAGACCTCTTGATTGTCATTTGCACTTTCATACTCATGGTGGAGAGTTGAGATTTTTAGCAAACATATGGTAGATTGTTTCTTTGGTGAGAGTATTGAGAGAACTTTCATTGTAATATATTTTCAAACATATGAGAGGAGTGTTTCCACTTCCCTAAAGTGAGGTTTGCTCTCAATCTTTCTAATTTTGTGCTTATACATGTCCTAACTTACTATCATTGGAGATTAAAGGTGATTGATTTGATATTGATTGTGTGATTCATAGAAATCTTTTCAAAAACTTCCCTCTTACTTGTGCTTAATGGTTTTAATCACTTTCGGGCTATTATTGGTTAAACTTAGTTGTTAGAGAATTCTATTGATGCTTACCCGAGGAGCGTGTCTAAATAGATTTTGCTTTTTCATCTTGAGTCCTTTAATTTTATTTATTTTATTTTATTTTGTTTTGTTTTTGTTTGAGTCTTGTATTTGCTTGGGGACAAGCAAGGTTTAAGCATGGGGGACTTTGATAAGTGTCATATTTGTATAAGATTTCATAGGAAGTTGCTTGTTATTTTTGGGGATTTATGTTCATATTTATGCACTTTATGCCCCATTTATGCTTTACACCTGGGTTTTATGTTTTTGGTCCTGTTTCCACAGCTTCCTAACGATTTGGACCTGATTTTTAGTCATATTTTTAGTCCAAAGCTATTTTGAATCTATGTTTTTAATGTCCTTACTGAAAGAGCTTTCCAATGACATATTATAAGCTTAATTACGTTGAGGAACGGAAAAGATATGAGTTGGAAAGTAAGAAGGGTGCGGTAATGGACACTTCTTTACTCTCTGAATTATGTTTTTCCTACACTTATGAAGCAAGCAAAATGATGAAAGAATTAGAAACTAGACTTAATGAGCTTTCCGGAAAATCAAGAATCGCATCATTTGGACATCGGATGAAGAAGTTATGACTAAATCAATTTGACGCATGTCTTCCGAAGCAACAAACACGGGCAGACAGTTTTGGAGGAAACGGCCTGTGTTGGAGGTTAGGAGCATTTACATCGAGAACGGGCAGCCCATGTCGGAGGACACGCCCTTTTCATTGTCCCCGTCCAGTTTTGACGTGCCAGCAGCCAACACGGGCAACCCGTGTCGGAGGACACGACCCGTGTTGGAGGTAAATTATGCCGAGATGATTTGGTTTTGACAGTTTCGGCTCTTGATTGCTTCTTAATGGCTTATCTAAGCTGATTTTCGGCCATTCCTGCAGCAATCCAGTCCAATACCCTCCATAGTTCATCCTTCATTTTTCCTTCCTCCATTCCTTCACATCAAACCAAAAACTTTGAAGATCGAAGAAGAAGATTGAAGTAGTTACGGGATTCCATTTGAAGTCGAGAGATTCAAGTGGAGCACTTCAAGCCTATCATCTATTTCTTCATTTTGCTGTTTGAGGTTTGATTCCATGTATTGGATTTTAGTTAAGCTTTAAATAAACATGTATGAGTAGTTTAGTTTTTCTAGGGATTTGTAATCCGAAATAATGTAATTTGATTAGTTTTCTATGATTTGTGCTTGAATTATGATTTTGATTCAATAGAAGGTTGTGTTTATCATGTTCATGAGTGTTTTGAAGGCCTAGGATACTTGTGTTTAGAAATTAATCTATCATGTACTTGAAAAGTGAAATAGAATAATCCGACAACCAACCTTTCTACCTAATTTATGAAATTTAAGAAAAGAATAGTAAATTAGGGGATCACTTTGATAATTTGAAATCCTTAACTTTGATTAACTTAAAAGGCATACAAAAGTTGTTTGATAGGTTAATTAGAGCAATTCTATTAAGCATCGAAAGAGCGGTAGAATTTTGTGATTATCGATCCTTGATTTATTTGAGTGAATGATTGCACAAATTATGTTTAAATAATCAAACCCATTGTTAGGAAAGCAAATCCCTAGATGTTTTTACCCATTGATTTAAGTCTAGATTAATTTTATTAATTTTAATAGTTAGAACTAGTTTAGAAAGAGCCAACTTCAAAAATCTGATTTGCTTAGCAATTGATTAGAGGGCTAGTTTAGTGCATTGTTAGATCGAGTCCTTGTGGGATCGACCTTAACTAGCTACAATTTATACACTCGTGCGCTTGCAGCCTGTCACCGTACTTAGGAACTAAGGAGATGCAAAGTCATTCATTACTTGCTTGTTGTCTTTGTTTCTTGTCAATAATTCTGAAAATTAGCGTTTTAGAGCTCGATACCATGAAAAACTAAGAGTTTGGGAGTAATTGTTCTGATCTGTTCTCCCTTGGATCATTGTCATATATATAGTGAATGTAAACGAGTACAATATGTCAAAAACTCTACAAAGAGAATTATACACAAACACAAATAACTATCCTATTGTAATGCAATCATATACAATCTCTACCATTGACTCCTAAATGAATACAACTAGTCTAATATTCTACAATAATTTTTGGAGTAGCATTTAGTAATTTAACTAAGTTAAAATTTTAATTAGGTAAATATTAATGTTTAGTAAGATAATATTTCGGGTAGCGTTTAAAATAGTATATTCATAACATTTTAAGTAGCGTTTCGGAAACATTAATAATATTAACTTTTCACATCCAAAGAGATGTGCATCAAGGTGGAAAATTCTACAAAAATGACTCAAAATTAGGAAACCGAGAGGATATATATATATATATATATATATATATATATATATATATATATATATATATATATATATATATATATATAAAGGTGTTCATTCATGATAGAGAATTTATATGTACATACGACTCAATCTGACTAGGACAACCCCTAGCCATACATACTCAACTTCGGATGGAAAAATTTGGCCAAATGATGGGCCGTCGTATTACCATCTCTTTTAGCATAATTCCAATTAGACAACGAAAAATTACTTCTAACAAAATGCAAATCATCAACAACTAAACCAAAGTCTCTAAGAAAAGATAAAGGATTATTCACTCTTTGAATTAAGGAAAGACAACATGATTCCATGATGACTTTCTCACAATAGAATATCTTTGATAATTGAACTCCATAAACAAACCGCATTTGCTTCTGCTATAATCGTAGGCTAAGTTGTTATGATCCGCTTGACTCGCCGCAAACACTACCTGCCCCTTAGTTTGTGTGTGTATTTGCCAAAATTATATATCTTTTACATTCATTTACAATAATCAACTATCTCAATCGCTACATATGTCGAACGCATAACTTTAACCGTTTAGTTAAATAGGAAGTACTTATAATGATTGTCGTTGTATGATAATCACTATAATAGGAAATTATTAACCGTACATGTGTCATATTAAATTTTAACCATTCATTTTTTAAATTTGAAAAAAACAATTAAAACTTATATTTTTATTAAAAAATTATTTGTAAATAAAAAGAAAAATAATTTCTTTTAAGACTTGTTTGGTTGCTTCAATTTTATCAACATAGGTTAAAAAGCAAACCTATAAATTCTAATGAAGAATAAGAAAAACTAAGATTGCTATCAACCCTTTGCTATTGAAGCTCAATTTTTCCAGCCAAACTCCTTCTACCTCATTGGATTTCGGTGAGAGGTTGAAATTTTCGACGAGAAAGATTGAGAAGCGATGAGAAGAGGGTAGGTCGCCACCCCTTACTCGCCGCCAGCAACCACCCCTTCCTCCCGGGTCAACCAACCCTCCTAGCCGGTGATTGGCGGAAATACATTTCGGCGTCACTGGACAGCACCACAAGAAGATGAAAAAGATGATTCAATAAAGGTTTTTTACTTTTATTTTCTTGCAATAATCAAAATATATAATGAATAGGTAAAAGTTAAAACATAAGGAGTGGCTAGTTGGTAAGTGTAACCATGTTGCTTGGAGAGGTTAAGAGTTCTAGTTCAATTAGCAGCATTTTGGGATTATTTTGTTTTCTTTTTTCTTTTTTGTTGCGTGTGATATTATCTTTAATTTATAAATATTACCTATATTCTAAAAATAAATCCATAATAGTTTTATAAATATTATCTTTAATTTATTTCACCTATAATTTAGAATTTTTTTATTATTTTATTATTTCTTTTTTGTTGTATGTGGTATTCTAAAAATAAATCCATAATATTTTTACAGATATTATCTTTAATTTATTTGAAAATCTTCTACTACCATTCCAACTCTTGACCTTCCCAAAAGTAATTTTGAAAGGAGTTTTGTATTTTACGCGAATGATTCTTGAATGCAATTTCTTGAGAACTGCCCTGCAAACATGAATATGTTTTAAAGAAGCAAAACTTATTTGAGAAAGTGAATCGGATCTCGAGAAAGTGAATTTATAAGGGTGACACGTGGTGTCATGTCTTCCTTGATGTTAAATTGATGTGAGAAAGCTATTGAAGTGAATGTGATGAATGATTATGTGCAAATTATTTTGAATTAACCGGCTACGGATCGTTTAGCATACCGAAGTGTTCGAACTGGGGACGCCTAGCTAGAAATTTCGAGGGTTTTACTCGATTACAACTAATTGCTTGCCTCGAGACACAACTCTTCCTCTCAATTAATTAACATAATAAGAGTAGCATGAAGTTTTATTTCAAGATGGCGGGGAAGTTCAATGGAAATACTCATCTTTTAATAATTTAGAAAACTTACAATAGTAAAAGATATGATTTAAATATGTTTGTCAATAATAAGTCACAAATAGATATGTTAGGAAAAAACTAAAATAAACTGTATTTGTCACACAAAAAAATGATCTGTATGTTTTGAGACAAACAAATTTATTCGAAGTCGATGAATGTGAAATCGTGCTTTTAAATGATTAAAGAGTTCTAATCTTTACGTTGCAAGAGAGTTCATTGAAAGTATATAGATTTGTATTATGTTATTATGTTTTCATCAATTTCATTATTATGAGTAGTTTGTGTAAAGAATTTCCATTTTAAGGGTACAAGACTCCGGTGAGCCCGTGGTTTATTGCTCACCCCCACAAATTTCCCCCTTTTCCCCAGAGTGTTGCAGGTGCATTCTCAGGAGATGTGTGCATTTCTTATATTTCTAAGTAATGTACTTGTAATTTAGTTTATGTAGTTTGTACCAAATGTATAGTAAACCATTTAGATCGTTTTAAGTTTTATTGCATGATTGGTTTGACTCCAACGTGTGGCCGTTGAGTTGTATACTCCGAGCGTGTGGCTCGTTGAGTTATGCTATGCTTTTTATGCAGGGTTTTAGGGCTTTAAGCCTAAGGGATAGTCCATATTACAAACAAAACTCGCCGAAATTTTTAGAAAATCTCAAATTCTTTTGGAAAACCACCTTTATTACTTTTAAGTTGGATTTAGACAACCAAACCAAAACCAAAAAGAGCCTTGGGAGTTCCTTTAAGGAACTCGGCGATGTAATACTCCCAGGAGGTGTTTTGGGGTGTTACGAGCATGGTAGCTCCAAATGGACCGGGTCGTGGCCTGAATACTAGTCGACCGAAACTACTGGCGCCTGCAAACTTACTACACTGACGGAGTTGCGAACGCTATTGTTTCTCCCTATTATCTAGAGTGGATAATAGAAGTGAATCCCGAATGACGGAAGGCACTAAGACTAAGAGATATGAATCCTAAAGAAGTTGTCCTTACTACTGCCGCTCTACAAATTCCCGAAATAAACCCTCGGGTGGCTGCACGCACCCATCAAAGAGAAACTGAAGCCAAAGAAATTGAAGAAATGAGGGTCCGCGAACCCAAGAACCAAAGGAACGCACCCGAGACAAATGAGCCAAGTCTAGCGATCCTAAGGGAAAGAAAGTAAAAATAAACTAGGGCTTAGACTCTTAGGATAGAATAAAAGAAAGGAGGATAAGTTTTGCCTCTTTAGAATAGTGTTTATTTTTATTTTACATGTAGTATGCTTGCAAATAGATTCCTTATATTAGCTATGTATTTGGTAAATAGGAGGCTTACCTTTTATTGAATAAAAGTAAGTATTATGCTATACTTTCATATTTTTCTCGCTCACTTAGAGGTAAAACGGATAAACTGGATAGCCTAATTGGACCGTCTTAAAAAAAAGTAATAACAGACTACCTAATTGATCTATCCAGCAAATAAATGAACCAGGGAAAACCAAAATAAAAGGAGAAAACCGTGGCCCGGCCAGCCCACCGTTGGCCGAGTGGTGGTCGGCGCCGCCTTGGCCTAACCTCGATTAGGCTGGGCTTGGCCTACTACCTAGGAGCATGGTAAGGGTAATACTTCTTCAATTGATCTAAATTGGTGTACTTGGAAAATCTCTTCTCTGTCCAAATCAGTTAATTTTACTACTCCACCAGGTAAATTCTAATTAAGTATAAATGGGCCTTACCAGTTGGGCTTAAACTTTCCTCGCGGGGTCGTGAATTGGTGCTCTTATCTCTTTGAGGATTAAATCCCCAATTTGCAAGTGTCGAGGCTTAACCTTCTTATTAAATGCCCTGGATATACGAGCTTAGTATATTTGGACATTATGTAAGGCGTTGAGGCGCCTCTCATCCAATAAAACTAACTCCTCATAACGTGCTTTGGCCCATTCGGCTTCCGAAATTTGACTCTCAAGCAATTATCCTTAACAAAGGAATGACAATCTCAATTGGAAGGACTCCTTCCATGCCATAAACTAAAGAATAAGGCGTTGCTCCCGTAGAGGCTCTAATAGAAGTTCTATAACCCCACAAAGCGAAAGGTAATTAATCTGGCTAATCCTTATAAGTAATCGCCATTTTCTCCACTATCTTCCGAATATTCTTATTAGCGGCCTCAACTCGCTCCATTGATTTGAGGGCGATATAGGGAAGATTTGTGATGCTGGATTTTATACTTATCCAATAAATTTTCTACTTCCTTCTTAAAATGACTACCATGATCACTTATTAACTCGTGGGGCACTCCATAACGGCAAATAATATTCGGGTGATGAATTTGGCTACTGTTTTGACGTCAAAGTTGCATAAGAAGTCTGTCTCTACCCATTTGGTGTAGTCGATTGCTACTAACACAAATTCATGACCACCTGTTCCTTTAGGAGTCACCTTTTTGATAATGTCTATTCCCCAAATTGAAAATGACCAGGGTGAAGTTAGCGTAGTAAGAAATGATGGGGGATGGTGTTGTAGATTTGCATACACCGACACTTATGGCATCTCCCAACAAAGTCATGACAGTCCGATACCATGGTAGACTAGTAATAACCAAGCATCTCGAACATTCCGGACTAACATCCTACCATTCATATGAGGTCTATACTCCCCACCATGAATCTCCTCCATAATGCACTTTGCTTCATGTTGATTGACACAAAGTAAGTTAATCCCAGAGTTAGTTTTCTTAAACAATTGCCCCCGATTAATGAAGAATTGGGAGCCAGCATCCCGATGGCTCACTAAGCTCTAGGTGGGGAGTCCAACATATATTCTTGCTTGTCCAAATACTAATAAATATCATGATACCAACTCGTATGGTCGGTATTAGACACTTCTAAGGTGCGGACATGTGCGGGCGACTCAGTCGCTCAATGTGAACGGGCATTGAATGAATGCCGGTAGGGATATTCATCATAGATGCTAACTTAGCTAATGCATCCACAAATTAATTATCATCCCTAAGAAGGTAAGTGCAAGAGATATTCTCAAACTGTTTAGATAATTCCGCCAAGTATGCTTGGTAGGGTGCCAAGGCTTCACTATGTACCTTCCACCTTTGTGAAATTTTGTTGATGATCGACTGGAATCACCAAAAACCCTAATACCCGACCCCAATCTCTATTGCATCTTTAAGTCCTGTGATACAAGCTTCATACTCTACAGTGTTATTGGTGACCTCGAAGTATAGTTTGACTCGAAATGGGAGTATGTGCTCCTTCCGGCGAGACTAAAAGAATCCCTACTCCAAAGCCCTTCCGGTTGAAAGTGCCATCGAAGTACACTCGTCCAAACGTCCACCTCTACTTGTAAAATGTCTTCATTTGGAAAATCAAGGTGTTCGGGTTGCGATTTAGGCACATGTAAATCAGGTAAGAATTCCGACACTACCCTTCTTTTCATCGCTTTTGAGGGACGAACTTGAGTTCGAATTCTTATAGCATGACGAGTCCATCGCACTATCTTACTGCTGATAGTCGGTTGCTCAAATATGTACTTAATAGGATCCATAGGTACTACCACATGTACCATGTGGGCTAACATGTAGTGTCCGAGCTTCTTGGTAGCCCGGACTAAAGCAAAGATGTTTTTTCTAATGATTCGTATCTAGTCTCGTAATCCAGGAACTTCTTGCTTAGATAGTAGATCGCACGTTCTTCTTTCCTGTCTTGTTGAGCTATCATGGCTCCCACGAGATGTTTCCGTTGTGGTGAGATATAGAAGTAAAGGTTTCCCTTATTGGGGTGGAACTAACACTTGGAGGATTAGCTAGGTACTCCTTAACCTTCTCGAATGCTTGTTAGCACTCGGTATCCCAAATTGGCTCGAATCATTTCTTTAATTTCTTGAAAATGGGTTTACGAGACCATAGTCGGTTTTGATATGAAATGACTAATGTACTGCAAACGTCCTAGGAAACCCCTTATCTCTTTCTCCGTGCTTGGTGGAGGGATCTCTTGAATGGCCTTGATCTTAGATGGATCAACTTCAATCCCTCTAAGACGAAAAACATAGCCTAACAGTTTACTAGAGGTTACTCCAAAGGCACACTTTTGAGGATTAAGGTGCATGTTCTACTTCCCGAGTCTATGGAAGAATTTTCTCAGGCCGAGTAAGTGACCTACCCTATCTTTGGATTTTATGATCATATCATCTATGTACACTTCGACTTCTTCATGGATCATATCATACGAGTATTGTTGTTGTTGTCCTCTAATACGTTGCACCAGCATTTTTAAGCCCAAATGGCATCACCACATAACAGTAAGTTCCCCATTGAGTGATGAAGGTCGTTTTCTCCTTGTCTTGTTCAGCCATCTTCACCTGATTATATCCAGCATAATCATCCATGAACAGAGTATAGCATGACCCGCTGTATTATCTACCGAATATCAATATGAGGCAATGGAAAATCATCCTTAGGATTGGCCTTGTTTAAATCCCGAAGTTGACTCGAGATACAAACCCTGTCATCTTTCTTCGGGACCAAAACTATATTTGCTACCCACTAAGGATAGTGAACTACCTTCATGAACATAGCCTCCAACCGCTTCCGAACCTCTTCCTTAATCTTTAAGGCCCATTTTGGTTTCATCCTCCTCAACTTCTATTTAAGCGGCTTAGCATCCTCATAAAGCGGAATTTTGTGTTCTCGCTATACTCGGATCTATACCCAGCATGTCTTTGTAAGACCATGAAAAGACATCGATAAATTCCGTAAGGAGGGAAGTGAATTGCTTCAACTCTTCTGGATCCAAAGTTTTCCCAATCTTAACTTCTTGGGGTTGATCAACCGACCCCAGATTAATTGTTATTGTTTCCTCTATTATTGGTGAGCGATTTTCATGATCTTCCATAACTTTTATTACTTCTTTAGGAATTTCTTGTTCACGATTAGAGGCAAAACAATTAAGAGCAAGAGGAGGCAAGGAGTAAGCGGAAATCACTTTATTGAATGAAGTAACGAGTACATCGGACTCGAAATAGAATTGGAAATGACAGAATTAGGAAAAGAACTAGAAACAACATAAGAAGAAGTACAAGCCCAAGCACTAGACTCGGTGAAAGGATATGCTCCTAGGCTAACAGGAAATTCCTGGCCCTCCTCGAGCATCAATCCAAGTGACACACTTGGACCCTTCTATATTAGCATCCGTGATAAACCCGGACGGATTGAACTATGGGTGCAACATAGCTCACGACATGCATCGAGGCCGAGTTCCCTTCTAGATTACCCTCTTGTTCGAACAAAAGACTGAAAAGGTTGTTTTCGGCAAGATCTGTCCGATCTGTTATAGACTGTCCCTCTTTGAGGAGGTAAGCTGCCTCCTTTTTCCGAATATAGTAGTCATTAAAAATTTCTAAACCAGGTACTAGGATACCTTTTTCTTTGATGTAATAGGGCTCGGGAAAACCATAATAAGGGAAATTGTCTCCTTTTTGAAGGTTTGCTCGGGGAGAGTCCGAGTCACCCTAGAGGGGGTGAATAGGGTGATAGAAAATTCTTCTCGGAAACACACTCTTTTTCTCGAAAAGAGACAAAGACAGTTTACGAGTCTAAAAGCGAGGTCGGAAAAGTTTGGACTCGAAAGTAGTGAATCGGAAGAAACAAGAACGATAAAGCGATCCGAGTCTAGAATGAACTCGGAAGGATAACACTTTAGATTTTACGTGGAAATCCTCCTGGCGCGAGAAAACCACGGCCCGTGTTAATCCGGACATGAAGTCAAATCCACTATTTTGAGTCCACAAAATACCGTGAACTGGTCGAACCCGAGTTGCTCCCTTGGACAACTCTATACAAGTTTTCCTAGACTCGAAGTTACCTTATCCGATCTAGTACTTCCTAGCTGAGATAACCCTTACAGCTAGGGACAACTAAGCTGAGTTAACCTTTACGGCTTAGTCAAGGGACCTTACAAAGAATGTAAGAAGAGTTTGTAACTAAGTACAAGACCTTACAACTCGAAAGTAATGAGTTACTGAAAGAGAGTTGTAAGTAGAAGATTGAAAGTAAATACAACGACTTTTCTCAAGTATGTGTATTAACAATAGATTCGGCAATCTTCAAGTCTTGTGAAATGGCTTCTATTTATAGATGACCAGGCAGAGTAACCGTTATCTTCATCTGCTGACCGAGAGTCCTCTGTGACCGTTGATAAGAGCTTTACGAGTCACTCGAAAGTATCCGTTGAAATGTGGACGTTGGACAACGGTTTAACTCTCTTGGAAGTCCCAAAACCATCGGTTGTGTCTCGAAAGATGCGGTGGAAACCACCGTTAAGCTTAGCGTTCTAGTTTTCCGGATATGGAAGCGGACGGCTTCGACACAATCTTACGGGACTAAAGCGGGGAAGGTGAAAAGCCATATCTGCTGGTGATTTGACGTTACGAAGCCGGCTACTTTTGTAGTTTGAAAAAGGTGTATCCTCGAATGAATAACCTACAAAAGTAAATCAATTACGGTTCTCAAAGTATAAAATACTTTGGTCCAAAGTTAGACACGAGATAATAAAATACTTATGATAATTAACCAACAGATTATCCGAGTCGGAAAAGAAATGGAATTTTACGAGTCTAATATCCATGATACTCGGAATTCCATCCGACTTAGTCTAAGCGAAGAATCAAGTGCGATAAGGAATATCGAGGGGATTAACTTGATATAGACTAAGTATGAAATGAACTACGAATGCTGACTATGCAAACAATAGAACGAGATAACCACACGTCGGATTCCGAGTAAGAAACGGCGGAATCTTGGTATATTCAACATGCGATTAATCCGAGTAAGGATGGACTCGGAATAAAGAACCAGGTTTTACGAGTCGCTATCGAAAGCGATAAATGAGATAAGTGAAGACCGAATCACTTAGAGAAAATACTATTTTACTCAAAGGAGTTTCTAAGACACGAGAGAATGCCTTGGAATCAAAACTCTACATGTATGATATCGTTATACTGATTCCTTTTGCATAACTCGAGAAAAGTATTGAGCGAGTGTCCGAGTCTTCAATCTCCCCTTTTTGATGAAAGGCATTCCATACTTAAACGAAACTTTGTTAGAGGAAAATAGATTGATTACGAGTAGTTTTCGCATGAGTAAGGCATATTGAATAGATCGAGCAATATATAATATATCGAGCAAAATAAAATAAAGTATGCTTTAACATTAACTCGAGAAAATAAAGAACTCGAAATTAATAATGAAATGCATCAATTCATTAGAAATTAAAAAAAAATTACAAGGGCGGAAAAACTCCCCTAAACAAGACAACCAGTTTCGACTACATTTCTCCCCCTTGCCTTTCAGCAAAAACAAAATATCACAAAGAAGGGAGAAAAGAACAAGAAATACACATAAGTTGTCCGGAAAAAAAAATTTTGAAAGAAGAAAATCCGGAGACAGCGAGGAATTGTGACTCGGTGCATAGCTCCTACGAGGGAGGAGGGGATTTTTGAGTGGAGGCGGAGGTGCGCCGGCGCTGATACGATCTTGACGATGTGCTTGAGCGCGGCGAAGGGAGAATCGGGATTGTCCTCGGGGGCTCGGCTACGAGTGGCTAACCGGAGAGAGTGGATCGAGGGTTCTTCCCTTGGGACCTCGAGGGCTGGAGAGGGCTGCTCGGGCGACTCGCTAGAGGAGCGAGGTCTTCGACCCACTCGGGCTCGCATGCGAGTCGAGTACTGACGATTTGAGCTTGGGGAGTAGGCTGACCCTCGGCGGTTGCCACGGCCTCTTCTTCCCTTTGCCGGAAGGGCCTGCCTCGGCCGTAGGTTCCTCGGCATCTTCTGCTGCATCTGCGGCTTCTTCTTCTTCTTCCTCATCCCCACTTGTCCAGGAGGTCGGACACGGGCTCGAAGACGCTTCGGACGCGTCCGAGTCATCCCGGTCTGAGCCGCCTTGGACCGTCTCTCTCTAAGGAGCTCGACCAGCTCCTTACGCTCCTGGACCAGCTCCCTCATCTCAAGAACGAGAGCTGCTGCTCTCGGATTTGGGGCTCGACCGATCTTTTGGTTGATGGTCGGACCTTAGAGGACAGAACTTGAAAGCCACGAGCATGTCTCCGAGTTCGAAGACATGGAGCTGATCTTGTCCATGAAAGCAGGGGACAAGAGGGCGAGAGAGAGATTTGGAGGGGCTTGAGGTGGAGGCACCACCAGGTGCGAGAGGAAAGAGGAGAGGGGTTGATTTCGAGTATGAGGAGGAGAAGGGGGCCTCGGTTCGAGTTGTGAACCCGGACACCGGGGTTAGTTTCCGGTATCCGTACCCTGGAGTTCCTTCTTGCCGACCACAATGGCCGCCTCGGACACCACGTTAGGGTCGAGAGGAAGAGGAACTTGAAATTGTTTGAAAACGAGGGTGAGAAGAGCACCGAAAGGAAGGGAGGTGTTCTTCTTGGTTTGGAGTTGAGCTGGCACAGTGACCATCCGCTCAATGATGGAGGGGAAGAGGTCGACTTCGTATCCCTCCGAGGATATCGAAGAGGGCTTTGAGGTGCTTGGAGTTGGGGTTCTCCTTGCTAGAATGCTATGAGAAGAAGGTTCTCATCGGCGAGAAGCACGAAGCCTAGCTCGACTTCAAGCGAGTCACAGAAAAGTTCTTTACGGACCCGGGGAATTCTTTTGCGTACTTTTCAAAGAAGTCGTCGGCGACTTCGGTGAAAGGGATAGGATTGCTTGTTCAAGAAAAGAGAAGAAATTTTGAACAGGACGGTGAAGGAGGGAGGTGTTGATACGAACGGTAATGTTACGAACCCGAGAGGTTAGAACATTTTCGAGTGGGAGAGATGAGTATAAAACTCATAAACGAGTTCGGGATAGATGAACTCGCTGAAACACAAGAAATGGTAGACTCAGGTGGTTTGGATGTTGGACAACCGGGAGAATTTGGTTGTTGGGAAGAATTTGTCGTCTAGCGCAAGGTGCTTGGATGACAACGGGTTTAGAGGGGTTGAGCTTTACGGCTTGTTGGTGCGAGGCTTTTTGGAGGAGGGAGAAACACGGAAGTCGGGATGGTTTCCGCGTTTAGGCATTTTGAGAGAGAGAGAGAAAAGATGAAGCTTTTCGAATGAAAGAGAGAAGGAGGTGTAGAAGAGAAGAAAATAGAAAATGAAGAAGAGAAAGATGAGAGCGGTCGAAACTTACGAGAGAGTGAGAGAGAGCTTCTTCGATGCTTGCGAGACGATCAAGAGCGACTGTTCACGTAGTAATCTTCCGCGAGAAGTTTCTTTTGAGAGAGATGGAGTTTTAGAATACCGAGATGAAAATGGATAGTCGTTATTTATAGGAAATAAGCGCGCCCGTCCACTATCCGTTAAGTAACTCCGTTCGACTCAGCTTGTCCATCGGTCACCAAAGACCGGTGTGACGGTTCTCCTTCAACGGTTGAGAAACAAGCGGTTTGAAATCTACGGTTACGATACGATCGCGGCGCTCGAGAAAGAGAGAGAAGAAGATTTTGAAAATATAATCCAGAAACTCTCCATTGTTCTAGAGATAGCTTCGAGAGAATTTGATGTCCAAATTTCTCTACGAGTTTGACTCGAAGGTTTAGTGACTCGAAACACGAAATAACTATCAGCCCGGTATCATTGAATCAAGCTGAACTAATTGTTATCAACACGAAAGCACATAGCACGGAATTATGCCATAAAAGTAACACATAATTAAGCATTTAACATACCAAGCTCATTCGGATAAAACAAAATTGATCTTCACCAAGAGGCTTAGTAAAGATATCGGCTAATTGAAGATTAGTAGGAATGAACTCAAGCTCAATATCACCCTTTTACGAGTGATCGCGTAGAAGTGATACCGACCTCAATATGCTTTGTTTTTGAATGCTTTGGACAGGATTCTTAGTGATGCTGATTGCGCTTTGGTTGTCACACTTGATTGGGATTGAGTTGAGGAATAGTCCAAGATCCTTCAAGTGTTGTTTTATCCAAAGAATACGAGCGCAACAAGCTCCAGCGGTAATGTATTCGGCTTCCACGAGTTGATAGAGCTACGAGTTTTGTTTCTTTGAGTGCCAAGATATTAGTGATTGACCCAGAAATTGGCAAGCTCCGGATGTGCTCTTTCGATCAACTTTGTATCCTGCGTAGTCCGCGTCGACTACCCGGTCGAGTCGGTTACGAGTCTCCGGAGTACCACGAGACCTAGATTACGAGTACTGCAAGATATCTAAAAATTCTCTTCACCGCAGTGAGATGTGATTCTTTTGGATTAGCTTGAAATATTGCACATAAACAAACACTGAACATTATATCGGCCTGCTTGAAGTAAGATATAGCAAAGATCCAATCATACCTCGATAGAGTTTCGATCTATTGCTTTACCTTTCTCGTACGAGTCAAGCTTTATCTTGCTTGCTCATAGGTGTAGATGCGTGCTTTGCATCTTGAATTTTATATTTCTTCAGCAGTTCCTTGGTGTATTTTGATTGATGAACAAAGATTCCATCTTTGTCTTGTTTGATTGCAACCCAAGGAAGAAATTGAGTTCTCCCATCATACTCATTTGGAATTCTTGACTCATCAACTCGAGAAAATTCTCGGCACAGAAATTCATTAGTAGCACCGAAAATAATATCATCAACATAGATTTGAACAATAAGAAAATCTTTCTCTTTGGTCTTTATGAATAGAGTCTTGTCGATCTGACCTCTTTTGAAATCATTTTGAACCAAGAAGCTACTTAGTCTTTCATACCAAGCTCGAGGGGCTTGCTTAAGACCATAGAGAGCCTTTTGAAGTTTGAAAACATGATTTGGAAATTCTAAGTTTTCAAAACCAGGAGAGCTGCTCGACATAAACTTCTTCTTCAATAAAACCATTGAGAAAGGCACACTTAACATCCATTTGATATAATTTAATATGCATCTTTGGATGCAAATGCCAACGGAATTCTAATGGCTTCGATTACGGCTACGGGTGCAAAGGTTTCCCCACAATCAATTCCTTCTTCTTGATTATATCCACTGAGCCACAAGTCTAGCCTTGTTTCGATTATCACTCCACCCTCATCCACTTTGTTCTTGAAAACCCATTTGGTTCCTATAGCTGGGTGGTCGGAAGGTCGGTTGGTCGGAGTCCGAGACTTGGTTTCTCTCGAATTGATTAAGTTCCTCTTGCATGGCTTCTACCCATTCAGGTTCGTTAAGGGCCTCTAGTGCATTTTGGGTTCGATTAATGAAATGAATCCGGTGAATGCACATAGATTATGAAGAGAGGAACGAGTTCTTACCCCACTTGTTGATATCGAAATGATGTTTTCTTGAGGATGATTGGAAGTGAATTTGAAGGCTTTACTAGTTCTTTGATTCACCAGGTTTGTGGGTTGAGCGGCTTGATCTTACGAAGCTTGTTACGAGTGATCCTCTTCATTGAATTGTTCGTTACGAGCCAGCTCTTGAGCTGTCTCATTACGAGTTTCCTCGTTACGAGTGACTTCATTACGAGCATGTTGGGTGCGAGTCTTTGTAGGCTCAACTTCGTCATCATCCTTTACGAGCTTCGGTTCGAGTATGAAGACTCACTTGGCTTCTCCTGTTCAAGCTCATCAAATACTACGTGGATGCTTTCTTCCACTTTGTTAGTACGATTATTGTAAATGCGATAAGCTTTGCTATGAGAGGAGTAACCTAGAAAAATACCTTCGTCGACCAGAGCATCGAACTTGGTCGAGATAATCCTTACCATTGTTGTGAACGAAGCACTTACATCCGAAAGGTCCGAAATATGAAATCTTTGGCTTCTTCCCTTTGTAGAGTTCATAGGGTGTTTTCTTGAGAATGGGTCGATGAGGCATCTATTGAGAGTGTAGTTGGTTGTGTTGATTGCCTGCGCCGAGAAATAGTAAGGCAAGTTGTGTTCAATCATCATCGTCCTTGCTATTTCTTCAAGGGTTCTGTTCTTTCTCTCTACTACTCCATTACGTTGAGGAGTTACAGGTGCTTGAGAAGTTGTGAGAGATTCCATTTTTGTCACAAAACTACGAGAATTCGAGTAATCGAACTCCCTTCCATGGTCGGTTCGAATCTTTTGAATACGAGTGCGAGACTCAACTTGAATCTTTCTACGAGCTTGCTGAACTCCTTGAAGGCTTCATTTTTGTGCTTAAGAAAACATACCCAGGTAAATCGTGAGTAATCATCAATAATGACAAGTATGTAAGATTTACCTCTCGAGACTCTTCACGGGGATTTCACCGCATAAATCCATATGCGGTAGTTCAAGTACTTTGGATGTGGAAGCTGTCTTCGAGAGATTTGAATGAAGATTTGACTTGTTTCCCTCGAGTGCATGCTTCACATACTTTATCTTTCTCAAAAACACAGTTAGTGAAGGTTTGCTCGGGGAGAGTCCGAGTCACCCTAGAGGGGGTGAATAGGGTGATGGAAAAATCTTTGCGAAAACACACACTTTTGTGCGGAAAAGTGACCAAGACAGAATCCGAGTCTAAACACGGGGTCGAAAAGATTGGACTCGAAAGCAATGAATCGAAGAAGCGAGGAGCACTAAAGTCGTGCGAGTCTAGAATGAACTCGAGAAAGAGGACACAGAAATTTTTACGTGGAAACCCTCCTGGGGCGAGAAAACCACGGCCCGTGTCAATCCGGACACGAAGTCAAATCCACTATTTTGAGTCCACAAAATACCGTGAACTTGACGGAACCCAAGTTGCTCCCTTAGACAACTCTATACTGATTTTCCTAGACTCGAAGTTACCTTATCGATCTAGTACTTCCTAGTCTGAGATAACCCTTACAGCTAGGGACAACTAAGCTGAGTTAACCTTTACGGCTTAGTCAAGGGACCTTACAAAGAATGTAAGAAGTGTTTGTAACGAAGTACAAGACCTTACAACTCGAAAGTAATGAATTACGAGTGGGAGTTGTAAGTTGAAGATTGAAGTAAAAATACAATAACTTTGAACAAGTAAGTGTATAGACAATATGTTACGAAACCTTCAAGTCTTGTGAAGTGGCTTCTTCTTATAGATAAGACCGAGGCGAGTAGCCGTTATTTCCATCTGCTGACGAGAGTCCTCTGTGACCGTCGAGAAAGGCTTTACGAGTCACTCGAAAGTATCCGTTGAAATATGAACGTTGGACAACGGTTTAACTCTCTTGGAAGTCCCAAAACCATCGGTTGTGTCTTGAAAGCGAGGTGAAAACCCTTTGTTAGGCTTGGCGTTCCGGTTTTCCGGATATTGAAGCGGACGGCTTCGACACAATCTTACGAGACTAAAGCGGGGAAGGTGAAAAGCCATATCTGCTTGGTGATTTGACGTTACGAAGCCGAGCTACTTTTGTAGTTTTGAAAAGATATCCTCGATTGAATAACCTACAAAAATAAAACAACTTTGGTTCTCAAAGTATAAAATACTTTGGTCCAAGGTTAGACACGAGATAACAAAATAATCTTGAGAAATTACGCAATTGATTATACGAGTCGAAAGGAAATGGAATATTACGAGTCTAATATCCATGATACTCGGAATTCCATATGACTTAGTCTTAAGAAAAGAAATACGTTCTACGACAAATATCAAAGTGAGAAAGAACTTGATATAGACTAAGCATGAAATGAACTATGAATGCTGACTATGCAAACGATAGAGTAAATAATCACAAGTCGGATTACGAGTGAGAAAGGACTCGAGAATAAAGAACAACTTTTACGAGTCGCTAACTAAAAAACGATTAAAGAGATATGTGAAGGCCGAATCGCATAGGAAGGATACTATTTAATTCAAGTATGTTTCTAAGACACGAGAGAATGCCTTGGAATCAAAACTCTATATGAATGACATCGTTATACCTGATTCCTTTTGCATGACTCGAGAAAGATATAGAGCGATGTACGAGTCTTCAATCTCCCCTTTTTGATGAAAGGCATTCCAAACTTAAACGAAACTTTGTTAGAAGAAAATAGATTGATTACGAGTAGTTTGATAAAAAGATAAGGCATATTGAATAGATCGAGTGATATACAATATATCGAGCAAGATAAAGTATGCTTTAACTCATTAACTCGGAAAAGAAAGAACTCGAAATAATGAAATGCATTAATCCATTAAAAATTTACAAGGGCGGTAAAAACTCCCCTAAACAAGACAACCAGTTTCGACTACATTTTCTCCCCCTTGCCTTTCAGCAAAAACAAGAACCAAAAAGAAAGGAGAAAAGAACAAGTAATACACATAAGTTGTGCGGACAAAAGAAAATTTTGAAGCGAAGTGCGGAGACAGCGAGGAATCGTGACTCGGTGCATGGCTCCACTGTTCTAGAAAGAGAGAGAAAACGGGTTTGAAATTATAATCCGAAACTCTCCACTGTTCTAGAGATAGCTTCAGAAAATTTGATGTCCAAATTTCTCTTACGTACGAGTTTGACTCGGAAAAGTTTCGAGTGACTCGAAACACGAAATAACTATCAGCCCGAGTATCACGTGATCAGCTGAGCTGATGGTTATTAACAATGAAAGCACAAGGCACGAAATATTCACGAATCATAACACAAAACTAAGCATTTAACATACCAAGCTCATTTCGAATAAAAGCAGAATTGATCTTCACCAAGAGGCTTAGTAAAGATATCAACTAATTGAAGATTAGTAGGAATGAACTCAAGTGTAATATCACCCTTTTACGAGTGATCGCGTAAGAAGTGATACCGACTTCAATATGCTTTGTTTTTGAGTCTTTGGACGGGATTCTTAGTGATGCGGTTGCGCTTTGATTATCACACTTGATTGGGACTGAGTTGAGAGATAGTCCAAGGTCCTTCAAGTGTTGTTTTATCCGAGAGAATGCGAGCGCAACAAGCTCCGGCGGCAATATATTCAGCTTACGCGGTTGATAGAGCTGCTGAGTTTTGCTTCTTTGAGTGCCGGGATACTAGGGATTGACCCAGAAATTGGCAAGCTCCGGATGTGCTCTTTCGATCAACTTTGTATCCTGCATAGTCTGCGTCCGAGTACCCGGTCGAGTCGGTTACGAGTCTCCGGAGTACCATAGTCCTAGATTACGAGTGCTGCAAGATATCGAATATTCTCTTCACCGCGAGTGAGATGTGATTCTTTTGGATTAGCTTGAAATCGTGCACATAAGCAAACACTGAACATTATATACGAGTACGCTTGAAGTAAGATATAGCGGTGATCCAATCATACCCCGATAGAGTTTCGATCTCTTGCTTTACTGTCTCATACGAGTCGAGCTTTATCTTGCTTGCTCATAGGAGTAGATGCGTGCTTTGCATCTTGAAGCTTATATTTCTTCAGCGGTTCCTTGGTGTATTTTGATTGATGAACAAAGATTCCATTTTTGTCTTGTTTGATTTGCAATCCAAGGAAGAAGTTGAGTTCTCCCATCATACTCATTTGGAACTCTTGACTCATCAACTCGAGAAAATTCTCGGCACGAAATTCATTAGTAGCACCGAAAATAATATCATCAACATATATTTGAACAATGAGAAAATCTTTCCCTTTGGTCTTTATGAATAAAGTCTTGTCGATCTGACCTCTTTTAAAATTATTTTGAACCAGGAAGGCTGCTCGAGTCTTTCATACCAAGCTCTAGGGGCTTGCTTAAGACCATAGAGAGCCTTTTGAAGTTTGAAAACATGATTTGGAAATTCTGAGTTTTCAAAACCGGGAGAGCTTGCTCGACATAGACCTCTTCTTCAATAAAACCATTGAGAAAGGCACACTTAACATCCATTTGATATAATTTAATATGCATGCGGGATGCAAATGCCAACGAGTATTCTAATGGCTTCAATTCTAGCTACTTGGGGCAAAGGTTTCCCCACAATCAATTCCTTCTTCTTGATTGTAACCTTGAGCTACAAGTCTAGCTTTGTTTCGACAACTATTCCACCCTCATCCAGTTTGTTTTTGAAAACCCATTTGGTTCCTATAGCTGGGTGGTCGGAAGGTCGGTTGGTCGAGTCCGAGACTTGGTTTCTTTCAAATTGATTCAGCTCTTCTTGCATGGCCTCTACCCATTCGGGTTCATTAAGAGCTTCTAGTGCATTTTGGGTTCGAGTTAGTGAAATGAATGCGGTGAATGCACATAGATTATGAAGAGAAGAACGAGTTCTTACCCCACTTGTTGATATCGAAATTATGTTTTCTTGGGGATGACTGGAAGTAAATTTGAACGCTTTACCGGTTCTTTGATTCACCGAGGTTTGTGGGCTGAATAGCTTGATCTTCGAAGCTTGTTACGAGTGATCGGCTCCATTGACTTGCTCGCTACGGCGACTTCTTGAGTTATTTCATTACGAACTTCCTCGTTACGAGTGATCTCCTTCGAGTCTTTGAAAGCTCATCTTCATCATCATCCTTTCGAGCTTCGGTTCGAGTATGAAGATTCACTTGGTTTTCCTGTTCAAGCTCATCAAACACTACGTGGATACTTTCTTCCACTTTGTTAGTTCTCTTGTTGAAGATACGGTAAGCTTTGCTATGAGAAGAGTAACCTAGAAAAATTCCTTCGTCGACCAGAGCATCAAACTTGGTCGGATGATCCTTACCATTGTTGTGGACAAAACACTTACATCCAAAAGGTGCGAAATAGGAAATGTTTGGCTTCCTCCCTTTGTAGAGTTCGTAAGGTGTTTTCTTGAGAATGGGTACGATGAGGCATCGATTGAGAGTGTAGTTGGTTGTGTTTCTGCTTACGCCCGAGAAATAGTAAGGCAAGTTGTGTTCAATCATCATCGTCCTTGCTATTTCTTCAAGGGTTACTGTTCTTTCTCTCAACTACTCCATTACTGTTGAGGAGTTACGGGTGCTTGAGAAGTTGTGAGAAATTCCATTCTTGTCACAAAACTACGAGAATTACGAGTAATCGAACTCCCTTCCATGGTCGGTTCAAATCTTTTGAATCTGAGTGCGGGACTCCACTTGAATCTTTCTACAGAGCTTACTGAATTCCTTGAAGGCTTCATTCTTATGCTTAAGAAAACACACCCGGGTAAATCTTGAAAAATCATCAATGATAACAAGTATGTAAGATTTACCTCCGAGACTCTTTACGAGGAATTTCGCCACATAGATCCATATGCGGTAATTCAAGCACGTTGGATGTGGAAGCTGTCTTCAGAGATTTGAATGAAGATCTGACTTGTTTCCCTACGGTGCATGCTTCACATACTTTATCCTTCTCAAACGTACGGTTAGGTAATCCTCTAACTAGATGATGAGATGCAAGCTTTTTGATAGTATGCATGCTAATATGACCTAATCTACGATGCCAAGTCCAAGAATCATCTTGAAGAGATGCTTTCAAACAGGATAAATTCTGACTTGGGTCGAGAAGAGGGATGATGTAGGTATTACCGATCTCTTACTTGAAAGTTTTATCTCTTTGGTGATCTCATCCGTGATGTAGCACTTGGATTGAGTGAATTTTACCTCTTGTCCTTTGTCACAAAGCTGGGAGATGCTAAGTAAGTTGTACTTTAGTCCTTTGACAAGGTAGGCTGGGCTCACCGGACTGTTTCCATTACCAATCTTCCCAATGCCCACTATCTTGCCCTTCTTTGTCATCACCAAAGGTCACCTTTCCTCCTTTATATGACTCCAACTCAGAAAAGAGTCCTTGGTCACCTGTCATATGTCGTGAGCATCCTTTGTCCAGGTACCAATGTCCTTTTGATCTTTTACGAGTGACCTGCAAAACAGAGATAATCTAACCCTTCTCACTTCCTCTAACGAACCCGGTAACATTTCTTACTTGTGGTCCTTTTACGAGGAAGAAGGTGCTTTGGAACCCAGATTTGAATGACTTTGGGTTTAGTCGATTACGAGTCTTCTTCTTAGAGAACTGAGTCTGTGTCTCTTTCCTTTTAAAAACCTTTCCTTTTGAAACAGGAGAAAATGGTTTCCTTTTGTAGATAGGTGCAGGTTTAGTCCTCCTTTCATTTTTGTGAATGGGACCATGCTCGGCCTTTTTGAACTTAACGGTTACGGAATCCTTTTGAACAATTACGAGTAAGAATTAGATTCTTCCTCCTTGTTGAACCCAAGACCTTCTTTTCTAAAAGAGACACATTGTGAGCCTAAGAGCATATCAAGGTTCTTACGTCCTTGAGTAAATTTTAAAACCGAGATCTTGAGACTCGGTAAGCTTACGTTTCGGTTGCTCATTTTCTTTTACGAGTAACTCGGACTCGGTCTCATTAGTTTGAGCACTTGTCTTGAGTTCTCCGAGTGTGAGTCTCGGTTTTCCAATTCATTTTTAAAGAAGTGCTCTTAGAGGTGATTGACTCAAGTTGCTCCTTGAAATGAGAAGAATCGGAATTGGACTTTTCTTCCAAAGTAAAGATGTATTTAGCTAAATCAACTTTGGAGAATTTGAGGAAGTAGTTTATTACCTCTTGAGGATCGGTTTCCTCATTATACGAGTACGTATGCGAGTCGACTCTTTTCGGCTTCCGAGTCGGTGATTGCCATTAGACACTTTGAGTCATCCGAATCCTCGTCGTCTTCGAGATGATTCCTCATCGCTCCAAGTTGCCATCATGGCCTTTTTCTTCTTCTTGTCCCTTCTTCGTTTTGGACGAGTCCTTGACTATGTGGTCTTTGCTTTGCCACATTCAAAACATCCAGAATTCTTAGACAAAGATAACTTTGAGGGTGAAGAAAACTTACCTTTTCTGTCTCTCTTGTCCTTTTTGTAGAATTCTTCTTTTGGTCTTTTGTCCCATCTTTTGTGCTTCATCATTTTCTTGAAGCCTCTTGCAATGAGTGCCATGGGATCATCTTCGAGTCGGAGGAGCTTGGACTTGCTTCTTTGGATTACGAGGCTTTAAGTGCGACGTTCCTTTTGGAAGTACCCTCGGCATCTTCTTCTTCCGGATGTATCTCATGAGTCGAAGCTTTCCAATGAGCTCGTCCGGTTTCAAGAGTGAGAGGTTACGAGCTTCTTCTATGGCGAGTCACCTTAGGACCCCATCGTCTCTTGGGTAGG
This sequence comes from Talinum fruticosum, assembly GCA_021018815.1. NCBI lineage: Eukaryota > Viridiplantae > Streptophyta > Magnoliopsida > Caryophyllales > Talinaceae > Talinum > Talinum fruticosum. Next base: position 9,335,035 of record JAITYX010000010.1, on the reverse strand, counting down.
CTTACGAGAATTTTTCGGCACATTTCTTCATGGGAGATCTTCTTTCCCGAGAGATTTGAGATTGTTGGTGATCTCGGTGAAGCGTATGAACATCGAGTAATGTTCTCTTACGGCTCCATTTTGAAAAGCTCATATTTGTGAAGATGCTTGGCTGATCTTTGCTTGTCTCACCTGACTTGTACCTTCATAGGTGTTGACCGAGTGTCCCACACCTCTTTAGCGAAGTCACGAGCAGAGACTCGATTATATTCTTACGAGCGTATGGCGCACATGAGGATGTTCATGGCTTTGAAGTTCTTTACGAACTTCTGCGCCTGGCTGGCGTGAACTCGGCCTTTGTCTTTGGAAGGATTACGAATTCATTTGTCTTTGTTGGAATGTAGTTTCCTTGTTGTATGATTTCCCAAACTTCTTCATCGTGATCCATAAGGAAACATTCCATGAGCTTCTTCCGGTGACCGAAATTTGAACCTTTGAATTTTGGTGGCACTGTTGGAAGATCTACCTTCGTCGAACTCTCCGGTGTTACGAGCCATCGATCTTTAAACCTTTGGACTGTTAGATCCTTTACGAAAGGCTAGGCTCGATACCAATTGAAGGTTTGCTCGGGGAGAGTCCGAGTCACCCTAGAGGGGGTGAATAGGGTGATGGAAAAATCTTTGCGAAAACACACACTTTTGTGCGGAAAAGTGACCAAGACAGAATACGAGTCTAAACACGGGGTCGAGAAAGATTGGACTCGAAAGCAATGAATCGGAAGAAGCGGGAGCACTAAAGGCATGTCGAGTCTAGAATGAACTCGGAAAGAGGACACGAAATATTTACGTGGAAACCCTCACGGGGCGAGAAAACCACGGCCCGTGTCAATCCAGGACACGAAGTCAAATCCACTATTTTGAGTCCACAAAATACCGTGAACTTGACGGAACCCGAGTTGCTCCCTTAGACAACTCTATACAGATTTTCCTAGACTCGAAGTTACCTTATACGATCTAGTACTTCCTAGCTGAGATAACCCTTACAGCTAGGGACAACTAAGCTGAGTTAACCTTTACGGCTTAGTCGAGGGACCTTACAAAGAATGTAAGAAGTGTTTGTAACGAAGTACAAGACCTTACAACTCGAAAGTAATGAATTACGAGTGGGAGTTGTAAGTTGAAGATTGAGTAAAAATACAATAACTTTGAACAAGTAAGTGTATAGACAATATGTTACGCAACCTTCAAGTCTTGTGAAGTGGCTTCTTCTTATAGATAAGACCAGGCGAGTAGCCGTTATTTCCATCTGCTGACCGAGAGTCCTCTGTGGCCAGTTGAGAAAGGCTTTACGAGTCACTCGAAAGTATCCGTTGAAATATGAACGTTGGACAACGGTTTAACTCTCTTGGAAGTCCCAAAACCATCGGTTGTGTCTTGAAAGCGAGGTGAAAACCCTTTGTTAGGCTTGGCGTTCCGGTTTTCCGGATATTGAAGCGGACGACTTCGACACAATCTTACGAGACTAAAGCGAGGGAAGGTGAAAAGCCATATCTGCTTGGTGATTTGACGTTACGAAGCCGGCTACTTTTGTAGTTTTGAAAAGATATCCTCGATTGAATAACCTACAAAAGTAAAACAACTTTGGTTCTCAAAGTATAAAATACTTTGGTCCAAGGTTAGACACGAGATAACAAAATAATCTTGAGAAATTACGCAATTGATTATACGAGTCGAAAGGAAATGGAATATTACGAGTCTAATATCCATGATACTCGGAATTCCATATGACTTAGTCTTAAGAAAAGAAACACGTTCTACGGCAAATATCAAAGTGAGAAAGAACTTGATATAGACTAAGCATGAAATGAACTATGAATGCTGACTATGCAAACGATAGAGTAAAGAATCACAAGTCGGATTACGAGTGAGAAAGGACTCGGAATAAAGAACAACTTTTACGAGTCGCTAACTAAAAAGCGATTAAAGAGATATGTGAAGGCCGAATCGCATAGGAAGGATACTATTTAATTCAAGTATGTTTCTAAGACACGAGAGAATGCCTTGGAATCAAAACTCTATATGAATGACATCGTTATACACGATTCCTTTTGCATGACTCGGAAAGATATAGAGCGAGTGTCCGAGTCTTCGATTAGGTAAGCCCCTAACTAAACCATTAGATGCTAATTTCTTTATAGTATGCATGCTGATATGGCCTAATCTACGATGCCAAGTCCAAGAATCATCATGGAGAGATGCTTTTAAACAAGATAGGTTCGACTTAGGTCGAAAGAGGAATGATGTAAGTATTACCTGATCTCTTACCGAGAGCTTTATCTCTTTGGTTGTCTCATCCGAGATATAGCACTTAGATTGAGTGAATCTTACCTCTTGACCTTTGTCGCATAGTTGGGAGATGCTAAGTAGATTGTATTTTAGCCCTTTGACAAGGTAGACTGGGCTTACCAGATTGCTTCCATTTCCAATCTTGCCAATGCCCACTATCTTACCCTTCTTTGTCATCTCCAAAAGTGACTTTTCCTCCTTTATATGATTCTAGCTCGGAAAAGAGTTCTTGGTCACCTGACATGTGTCGAGAACATCCGCTGTCCAGTACCAGTGTCCTTTTGATCTTTTACGAGTTACCTGCAAAGCAGAGAGAATCTAACCCTTCTCACTTCCTCTAACGAACCCGGTAACATTTTCTACTGTGGTCCTCGTTACGAGGAAGAAGGTGTTTTGGAACCGAGATTTGAATGACTTTGGGTTTTGTCGATTTTGAGTCTTCCTCTCGGAGAAGCGAGTCTGTGTCTCTTTCTTTCGAAAACTTTTCCTTTTGAAACGAGGAGAAAATGGTTTCTTTTGTAAACGAGTTCAGGCTTGGTCCTCCTTTCATTTACGTGAATGGGACCGTGCTCGGCTTTCCTGAACTTTACGGTTCGGAGTCCTTTTGAATAATTCGAGTAAGAATTAGATTCTTCCTCCTTGTTGAAACCAAGACCTTCTTTTCGAAAAAAGACACCTTTGTGATCCTAAGAGCATGTCAAGGTTCTTCGACCTTGAGTGAATTTTAAAACCGGATCTTGAGACTCAATGAGCTTACGTTGTAATTGCTCATTTTCTTTCTTGAGTAACTCGGACTCGGTCTCATTAGCTTGAGCACTTGTCTTGAGTTCTCCGAGTGTGAGTCTCGATTTTTCTAATTCGTTTTTCAAAGAAATGCTCTCGAGAGGTGATTGACTCAAGTTGTTCTTTGAAATGAGAAGAATCAGAATTGGACTTTTCTTCCAAAGTAAAAATGTATTTAGCTAAATCAACTTTGGAGAATTTGAGGAAGTAGTTTATTACCTCTTGAGGATCGGTTTCCTCGTTGTGCGAGTGCGAGTCGACTCTCTTTCGGCTTCGAGTCGGAGATTGCCATCGGACACTTTGAGTCATCCGAGTCCTCGTCGTCTTCGATGAGTCCTCATCGCTCCATGTTGCCATCATGGCCTTTTTCTTCTTCTGTCCCTTTTTCTTTTTGGACGAGTCCTTGACTATGTGGTCTTTGCTTTGCCACATTCAAAACATCTAGAATTCTTAGACAAAGATAACTTTGAAGGAGAAGAAAGCTTACCTTTTCTATCTCTCTTGTCTTTCTTGTAGAATTCTTCTTTTGGTCTTTTGTCCCATCTTTTATGCTTCATCATTCTCTTGAAGCCTCTTGCAATGAGTGCCATGGGATCATCTTCGAGTCGGAGGAGCTCGGACTTGCTTCTTTGGATTACGAGGCTTTAAGTGCAATGTTCCATTTGGAAGTACCCTCGGCATCTTCTTCTTCCGAGATGTATCTCATGAGTCAGAAGCTTTCAGATGAGCTCGTCGGCTTCAAGAGTGAAAGGTTACGAGCCTCTTCTATGGCGAGTCACCTTAGGACCCCATCGTCTCTTGGGTAGGCTTACGAGAATTTTCCGGCACATCTCTTCATGGGAGATTTTCTTTCCCGGAGATTTGAGATTGTTGGTGATCTCGGTGAAGCGAATGAACATCTGAGTAATATTCTCCTCTGGCTCCATTTTGAAAAGCTCATATTTGTGAAGATACTTGGCTGATCTTCGCTTGTCTCACCTGACTCGTACCTTCGTAGGTGTTGACCAAGGTATCCCACACCTCTTTAGCGAGTCACATGCAGAGACTCGGTTGTATTCTTCGAGCTTATGGCGCACATAAGAATGTTCATGGCTTTGAAATTCTTTCGAATTTCTCCGCCTGTCTGGTGTGAACTCGGCCTTTGTCTTGGGAAGGATTACGAATTCATCTGTCTTGGTTGGAATGTAGTTTCCTTGTTGTATGATTTCCCATACTTCTTCATCATGATCCATGAGGAAACATTCCATAAGCTTCTTCCGAGTGCCCAAAGTTTGAGCCTTTGAATTTTGGTGGCTTGTTGGAAGATCTTCCTTCGTCGAACTCTCCGGTGTTACGAGCCATCGATCTTTAAACCTTTGGATTGTTAAATCCTTTTTGAAAGGCTAGGCTCGATACCAAGTGAAGGTTTGCTCGGGGAGAGTCCGAGTCACCCTAGAGGGGGTGAATAGGGTGATAGAAAATTCTTCTCGAAAACACACTCTTTTTCTCGAAAAGAGACAAAGACGGTTTACGAGTCTAAAAGCGAGGTCGGAAAAGTTTGGACTCGAAAGCGGTGAATCGGAAGAAACAAGAACGATAAAGCGATCCGAGTCTAGAATGAACTCGGAAGGATAACACTTTAGATTTTACGTGGAAACCCTCCTGGGCGCAGAAAACCACGGCCCGTGTCAATCCGGACATGAAGTCAAATCCACTATTTTGAGTCCACAAAATACCGTGAGCTGATCGAACCCGAGTTGCTCCCTTGGACAACTCTATACAAGTTTTCCTAGACTCGAAGTTACCTTATCGATCTAGTACTTCCTAGCTGAGATAACCCTTACAGCTAGGGACAACTAAGCTGAGTTAACCTTTACAGACTTAGTCAAGGGACCTTACAAAGAATGTAAGAAGAGTTTGTAACTAAGTACAAGACCTTACAACTCGAAAGTAATGAGTTACGAAAGAGAGTTGTAAGTAGAAGATTGAAAGTAAATACAATGACTTTTCTCAAGTATGTGTATTAACAATAGATTCGGCAATCTTTAAGTCTTGTGAAGTGGCTTCTATTTATAGATGACCGAGCAGAGTAGCCGTTATCTTCATCTCGCTGACCGAGAGTCCTCTGTGACCGTTGATAAGAGCTTTACGAGTCACTCAGAAAGTATCCGTTGAAATGTGGACGTTGGACAACGGTTTAACTCTCTTGGAAGTCCCAAAACCATCGGTTGTGTCTCGAAAGATGCGGTGGAAACCACCGTTAAGCTTGGCGTTCTAGTTTTCCGGATATGGAAGCGAGACGACTTCGACACAATCTTACGGGACTAAAGCGGGGAAGGTGAAAAGCCATATATGCTTGGTGATTTGACGTTACGAAGCCGGCTACTTTTGTAGTTTGAAAAAGGTGTATCCTCGAATGAATAACCTACAAAAGTAAATCAATTCTGGTTCTCAAAGTATAAAATACTTTGGTCCAAAGTTAGACACGAGATAATAAAATACTTATGATAATTAACCAACAGATTATCCGAGTCGGAAAAGAAATGGAATTTTACGAGTCTAATATCCATGATACTCGGAATTCCATCTGACTTAGTCTAAGCGAAGAATCAAGTGCGATAAGGAATATCGAGGGGATTAACTTGATATAGACTAAGTATGAAATGAACTACGAATGCTGACTATGCAAACAATAGAACGAGATAACCACACGTCGGATTCCGAGTAAGAAACAGCGGAATACTCGGTATATTCAACATGCGATTAATCCGAGTAAGGATGGACTCGGAATAAAGAACCAGTTTTCGAGTCGCTACTGAAAGCGATAAATGAGATAAGTGAAGACCGAATCACTTAGAGAAAATACTATTTTACTCAAAGGAGTTTCTAAGACACGAGAGAATGCCTTGGAATCAAAACTCTATATGTATGATATCGTTATACCCGATTCCTTTTGCATAACTCGAGAAAAGTATTGAGCAGATGTCTCGAGTCTTCACTTTTCTCGAAACTGCCGATTGAGCGAATAGGGAAAAGGCTTAATAGAGCGGACTATGTGTGGCGCAATCCTCTTTGTTTGGATTCCCACTTGTCCTGAGCTATTTCCTTAATAGTAGGTTGATAGCCTAGTCCAAAGTTGTAATTATTAGTAGGTTCAAGGGGTGGAAAAATAGGGTGGTATGCCCTTCGGCTGCAAGCAAGACCAGGAAAATACCCCTTCTTCCTAAGCATCGAATGGATACTAGGGTTGCCATAAGGGTTGAAGGTAAAAGGTGCTTCATCCCTTTCTAAGGCAGCAACAATTTCAAATCCGTAAAGTTCTTCATCATTAGCATCATGCTCAATCTCCACTATGGACTCTTTGGAGGTGATAGTAGCGCAAAGATTATCTCCGTTGACGAGTTATGACTTGACCTTTAATGATCATCTTGATCTTCCGATGCAGTGTAAAGGCACTTCTCGATGATCGTACAACCAAGGGAGACCTCGAAGCAAATTGAAAGTAGCCGGGATATCTAGGACTTGGAATTCGATATTCCTCTCCACTGGCCTTATATTGATTGGTAAGGTCACTGTTCCCAAGACCGTTCTTCTAAAATTATCATAAGTTCGAAAATGAATAGTCTCCTTAGAGAGTTGTTGCTCCCTAATTCCTAACCTTTTAGCAGTTCTCCGAGGACATACGTTTACTATTGACCATTGTCTACCAAGGTTAAAGGAACAAACTTGTTAATGTAAGTTATAGTTAAATAAAGGGCATTGTTGTGTGCAACACCTTCTTCTAGGAGATCCTTTTGATCAAAGGTAATTGTTCTGTCCTCGCTGCCGACCAATCCTACTAGTTCCTCCGGCGTGGTGTCGGGAGAAACTTCGATCTTACCGAGTGCATCGATCAAGGCTTGCCTATGTTTCTTGGAAGCGAGATATTAATTGCTAGATTGAAATGTCGGCTTTTAATTTCTAGAGTTGCTTAAGGATTGGGTCTTCTTCCTTTGTTGCTTCGAGCTCTTTTGGGGCTTCCTGAGTCCGTTGTAGACCCAAGGGTGCATTGTGCCATCCCGATCTAGTAAGAAACTGAATTACGGGGCTCTTAATGTCTCCCCAAAAGTCTTCTTCTTCTAAGGGTGGTGTACCCCATAAGTCATCACTATTATTGTCGCTATCACTTTTTGTTTCATAAACATCTTTTTCATCACTTACCCATAGCCCCTAGACTTCGGATCTAAAGGAGGTAGGTTAAGAAGTGGATTCAGTGAAGATGGCTAGGGTGATGCTAAAAGGGTTTTTATTGTTGCTTGGTTTCTAGGCAACCTTAGGCAAAGATAATTGGCTATTTCGAAACATGTTTTCGAGTTTGTTCTTGAATGCCCAACATTGTTCGGTATCATGTCCTTGTGCACGATGGTATTTGTAAAAGTTTCCCGCATCCTAATTTTTGGACTGTTTTGTTATTTCGATTCTGCTCTAATAGGTGGCAATTCTATCTTCCTATTTCCAAGAGATGGTCAAGGGCTTTGGTGTAAGTAGTATCATTAGGAGTGTAGTCGGTATACTTGTTGAGGGCATTGACATCCGCACCCTCGGTAGCATTGCCAAGACTCGGAGGTTTTCTTATCTTTGGAATGATAATTACATCTATAGCCGGTCGCGACTTTTGTGGTCGCGAGTGGACAACTCTTCTTCTATCAGCAAACCAAGCATCTCCGAGGGTTAAAAAGTTCATCATGGGTAGGAATTTGAGGTGCTGATTATAATTGGCTTGAAGGTTCTTTACGATGATTCGAACTTGATCCTTCTCGGAGGGTCGATCAACCATATGGGCTGCCTTTGCTCTCCATCCGGTAAGGAAATCCATGAAGCTCTTCTTCTTGCCTTGCTTGATTAATTCCAAGTCTCTAAGAGTGACAGGTAGATCGGTGTTATAAGAGTATTGATGGAGAAACTCCTTGCACAAATCTGTCCAATTGGTAACCTTGCATGGGTCAACCGCATTATACAACTTCATTACATCAGTATCAAATATCCAAGGGAAGATGATGTGGTAAGTGTGTTCAGGAATGTTCTTAAGAGTCATTGCTCCGAAGAAGTTGCATATATGATAATGGGGATTCTCGGAACCTTTGAACTTAATATCGGGCATGGTAAACTTAGGAGGTAGTTTACCCTTAGGGATTGAAGTGAATCCCTTATGATCGAAGTAATGATTACTGAACATGGATGACTCCCTCAACATCCGTTCTATTTGATCTATACAAGAATCGATTGAGATTTGGATTCAGGCTTAGGGGATTCATGTTTGGGATTGCCGGAAGGAGACTGGATAGGTGGAGATGCCAGAATCAAAGTTGTTTCCCTTCTCAAACATTCAGCTTCTTCGACCTCTTCCCTTTCAAACATCCAACTTCCTCATCTCTCCTTCTAGCCTCAATAGCCCTTATGATAGTCTTAGGATCCCTTGATATAGATGATATTTGTTCTTCTTAATCATTCAACTTGGTTTCCACCTTAGCTATATTCTCACTAAGTAGACTGAGGTTAAAATATTGCTCTAGGTTGGGATCCATTGGAAGGGAACTCTTTTTATGTACTATCTTATAACAAGGTGTAGGTTGTGACGGTGTAGTATGCACCAAAGCTTGTCACATCAATGTAAACAGCGGAGTAGAAAGAAAAGACGATGTGCCGAACTCCTTGGTGAGACGTTCTAATCTTTTAGAGCTCGGATTCCGATGATATTTGGTTACCGTAGACTTCCTTATTCTGCAGCCCAAAGGATGAGGTTTAGGACCATGTGAGAGAAGATCACTTTTAGGAGGAAAGGACTCAAGCACAAGACCTGAAGAGACTAAGGATGCTTTTATTTGGATGCACATAAGAATGTAATAATGATATGATGAATGACTCGATTGAGATAGACGCATGATCCTTAGAGAAAATATGTTTCCTATATGACACGCATTTCCCTATTTGAGATGAATTTTGGACTAAGTGCAAACTCACCTATCTTAATATGAAATGATTTTATTTGGCTAATGCAAATGGACTCACCTAACATGAAATGATTTTATCCGGCTAATGCAAATGAGCTTACCTAATATGAAATGATTTTATCCGGCTAATGCAAATGGACTCACCTAATATGAGATGATTTTATTTGGCTAATGCAAATTGAAAGTGAAAATGTAAAGAAAAAAATCTAGACAATAAGAGAAGGGGACTTCGGTAAGACCCTTTCGCAAATGGCAATTACTTAGGCTATTAAAAGGATAATTTTGGGATGACACGGAAACTACGGACAATGGACCAACCTTAATAGGAAAAAGGTGTTTTGACTTTTGGCTAAATGCACATAATAGAGTAATTCTAGGAAATTCATTAAAGTGTTTTATTTTCACCCATGCAAGGGTCTAATCAGCTCTCTTCTCCTATTCCTAAAGGCTCACAAACAAAAGATTAAATCTAAAAGTACACACATTTGTTTAGGCATACACATGAAGTCCGGGTAACACCTAAAAGTCAAAAAATTCTATTGCCTAAGAGTTCAAGAGGTTGGATACATGGTGACACGTAGTCCGAGAATTTGGTCCCCTATGGGTTGCACGGATAAGGATACCAACCAGAATTCTCGGTGTCTCTCGATGAACCAAAAGGTTTAGCCCAAGATGTCGTGCTACGAGGAAGGAGGTACCATTTCCTCACGAAACCAAGCCTAGTTGGGCCCGCCTAAAGGAACCAGGTGGAGGCCTCTCTCCGGAAAAGCTAAATAAGGGGTACCATAAAGTTTTCCTAGTTGTCAAAAACAAGTATTTAAACTAGTTCAAAGGTTGCTAAATGTGGAATGCCTAATGCAAGCACATTATTAAAATACACTACTTAAATTTTCAAGTTTCGCCCTCTTGATAAATGATTTATCCCCTTTCCAGTAGCCATTGTAGGAACCACGACCTGTGGGCCCAAACCGGGATCGGGCCGAGCTTCCCCACGATTGCCCTTTTGGTGTTAGGGTTTTTAGAAAGTTGGAAAGAATGATTTTAGGGTTTTTAAAGATACATTTTATAAAGTAGGGATGAACTTTTTATTAATATTTTTTAAGTTTTATTAAATCTAATTAGTCAAAGTTTGAATGGCGATTTTATTAATTATTGTATTTTAGACATTATTTTCAGAATTCCGGGATCTTATTTTCAAATTAAGGAATAAGTAACATTAAGATTTTGGTCCTTCCGTGAGGCTTTAGGGCCAAACACCAATCTGAACCGAAGCCTTCTGGGCGACCCCACGGTGCTGGCGAGTGGCTTGCACCTAGGGGTGGTCGGCGTCGGCCGGAGGTAGTGGCTGGTGAAACCAGCCTCGCTCTCTACCCAGTGGGAAGATCCAAAACCTAACATTACTATTCCTGCAACCGGAAAACACCTGAGATGCAAATTTGAATAGAACAAAGTACAAAATCAAGGAGTTGCCAATCGGTTTTTAGGAAAGAAAAACTTACGAAAAATAAAATTTGCTCTTCCAATCTTTGTATGAGAAAAATAAGACTAAAACGAGGCTAAAATGACTCCATCGGTCCTTGAACCGAGAATCGGATTCGGGGCAAGGGTATGAAACGTAGGGAAAACCCTTCCGTTCCGCCCATCCGAAGACGACCATTACTAATTCAAGTAGTGTATGAAAATGATGTAAGACAAACAAGAAAATGGCACCATGCTAAGCGAAATTAAAGCAACCAAACATAATAAAGAAAGCGATTAAGATAGCGGTAAAGAAAGTGATAAAGAAAATAAAAGCGAGAAATAAAAGAATTATGTCAATCGAGGAGGAATTAAAAAAGCGATTACATCTCTTAAACCACAATACGGAAAGCAATAAAAACAGAATAAATATAATCGTTTGAAGGCTGAATAATTGCCCTCCGGTTGTCCCACCTTGCTAACCTAGATCTCCACACTCGTATCGCTCGATGCAACAGCGACAAAAGGGCTTGTTTTGTGAATTGTTTATAGTGTATAGTAATGATCAATTGAATAAGTGCCCAAAAATCAGGATAACTAAAAATTCTTTAGCTCTTTGCACGGATTCAACGGTGGCTAGTAGAAGATGAATGCTTTATAAAAATTTCAGCAGAGTAACGTTTAGATGAGAGGACTCGCTTAGCTTTTAGCAGCGTGATGCTAAGGCAAGAAGTCGTCCTTAGAATAAGAGTTAAGGCTCTCTATTTATAGGAAAGGACCTAGGTCACAAATGACCCGGGGTTTGCCTCCATCCAACCGTCCAAGCAGTTGAAATTAAACTTAGTCAAATCCTAAGAGATAGAACCGGATCGGAAAGGGATAGAATCGGATAGAACCGGGAAGGCGGGCACCATCCAACCGGGTGCCCTAGGGCTTCATGCCCTAGTTGTGTCTCCGAGAGGACTCTCGAAGTTAAAACACATCATTCCACTTAATGTTTCTAGAAGGCAAGTGCCGACCATGACATCGTTTTGAGGGGAGAAGCTTCTAGCCTCTTGTGGGCTATCTTATGAAGCTTAAACACAACACTTTGATGCTCCCGATCATGAAATGCAACGCTTTAACGTCGTCTTCGGGTCTTCACCTCCTTGTCTAATTTGGACAAAAGTAGAATGCGGTACTCGAAACTTGGAATTTCTCGACACACGGCATGGGACTCCACAATCTCTAAAAGCTCGGCCCAGTTCTTGGACGGTCCAAAAGCAAAGAGGATTTGTGGACCGACCCAAGGCAAAAAGCTATTTATTGGTATTGGGGTTTTGTTTGGTTTACTGGCTTAGATGCACCAATTGATCACAATCCGAGATCCAAGTCCTCAAACAAGATTCGTGATTTCATCATCGGACCAACAAAACAACACAGAAATAAAGAGATAAGAGATGACACTTTAGGTGTCTATAGGGCCTTAATTGAATAATAGTGTGTACTTAAAACTGGGGAGGGGAATTTGAGACAAGTACCTCGATCGTTTAATGATGAATTCTTACACTTAATTTTATCTACATTGTTTTCGTAAATCTAGAGTTAAATAATAGATATTAGAGGATCAAGATTGTTATATACTAAGTGTTTTCTCTCTCTCACCTACCAACGACCCATTTCCAAAGCTTCATGAAACCATTGTTAATGGCGATTGGAGCCGGTGATGCCCACCGTTAAGGTGTCACTGGCTCCCCTTTCTCACATTTTCCCTCTTATTATCTATTTTATCCTTTCCTCTTTTTAAGCTACTAGGATTACGAAGGAGGTGGACAGATAGTGAAGGTGTTGACCTAGAGCAAGTAGTTAGCGTTCGAGTCTGTCGGACTAAGCATTTATCGTCCGAAGGTCACCTCAAGTATCTGGTTTGCATTTCTTTTCCATATGTTCTCTTTCTCTGGAGATTGAGTTAGGTGTTACCTTTTAGTTATTGGTGGTATTTTGGTGTATCTCGCTTTGATTTGTGCTTTTGGAAGGTTGTTTTGTCCATCATGTGCAGTATCAATTTAGATTTAGTTAAGGTGTTTGTGCTGGTATAATAACTCTTTCTTTTGTGCATTTGTTTTAAGTTGGTGTTATGGGATTTGTGTGGGTTCGGTGTTGAGGACTTGGCATTGAATATTGACTATGGAGCCTGGTTTTGAAGAGGTCTTTGAGGATTTGTTTGATTCTCCATTTAAAGGGGAATTACATCAAAGTGTTATCGAGTCTTGAGTAAATGAAACATCCTAGAGAAGCAATTTAGAAAGCTCGTTCTCTAAAGGATTCAAGGAACATTCTCTTTATGGCCCAAGATTATCCCGAGGCAATTCTCGGTGTGATAGAGCCCTACAACTTTTATGTGTTGGGCATCCAATTTGCGCCCAAGATGCGGAACCGATGTCCGAGCTATGAGTTACTATCAATTCGAATCTAGCTTCATGTTGGTTGAGGCTTAACGATTTTGGCAAAGTGATTGAGAATTATGATTTGGCTATGAGATTTGATCCTTATAATGTCAAAGCAAGATATAGGAGAGCCCTAGCTTATATCAACCTAAACACGATACAGGATGCCAAAATGGATCTTGATATAACTCTTAAATTTGAACAAGAAAACAAATTTATTATTGAAGAGCTCAAGAACATAGAGGAGAAGCTTGGCTCAAGTTCTAAGAATGAAATTCCCCTTGCTACGAAGATCTAGGATAAGGGAAAGAAGGATTTTGACCCCCCATATCCAATGCAAGAGTGGTGAAATCAAGAACCGAGAAAAGGATATCCACCCTCTACATAGAGGTTGTGAGATCACAAACTCAAAAGATGTTTCCCATGGGAAGATTAAATTCAAATCCGGAGGTTCGGGACGCTGAGTCCGATGTGTCAAGTGTAAATATTTTACCAAGTCAAAATGGTCATTCCTTTCGAGTAAGTGACATGGAAGTTGACAATGATAGTTTAAGCTCATCAACACATAGAAACCCTCGGGAGAAGTCCCCATTTGCTAGTGAGAGAAAGTCCCGCAGACTAATGATTATAGCTCTATTCATGGTGGAAACCAAAATGGTAAGGATAAGGAAAATTTTATTACACTTTCACATAAACATCAATTGAGATGCCTTATCAAAATTTTAAGAAGGGACTACGAAAATCTCATAAATGGTAAGAAGATAGGGTTTATTAGTACATCCAACCTTGAGGTTTGACTATTCGGGTAGCTGCAGATATGAGAAATATTTGCCTGCTAAACCAAACTTATGGAAAAGGGAATGAAATGGTAACTTCCTCCTATACTAAGAAGGACCAAGCTGACATGGAAGAGGATGTTGTTTCAACAGTTATAGTTGAAGCATCAATCCAAATAGAGAGATTAAGGAAGGAGGAAGATGAAGTACTAGCATGTTTATGTTCTCGACCCAGACAACATGGCTTACGGTATAAGGGGAAGAAGAAAGTCACCAAGAAAGTGGTCAAGACGCATAAAAGAAGCTGCCCTCGGGAAGAACCTATGGCACAAACCAACCAAAAGGAAATTGAGCCTTTGTCAAGTGCTACTAACCTTGTTTTTGGTGCAGGGAAGATCATGAACAAAAGACAAGTTACAATCGACGAGTGCAAGAATGTAACACCCACAAAAAGGAAAATGATTAAGGAAACATTGGGATAAAATGGAAAGCGGGACAACCATTAAAGGAAGATCAAACGGAGGCAGCTAAAAAAGAATCATCATCGGGATGGAGAAGTCGGGAGGATAAATTTATGAAGTCTTTTCTTCTTGTATTAATAATGAACTGTTTATGTGTTTTGATGTCGACAGCGATATGGTAAGGGAGGAGCAAATGTAACTCAGTGCATGCTCCCATTATTAGTCCTGTCATGTTTATCCGTTTGTGTTTCCATCTCCTTTGCCCAAAAAAAGATTGTCATATAATATTTAAAACAAATTGAAGACATTTCAATAGCTTACCTCAAATATATGGGATATCTTCATTCTATGTCTTGTCAAGCTTGTTAAATTGGCCCCATTCCCTAAAGAATAAAATTTCTTAAGTTACCTATCTCTAAGATTTGCATTTGTCCTCCCTCATAAACCATTTTATTAGTTTACTACCTACTTGATTAATAGTCTGATTTTATGAAGCCTAATTTGGCGATTATTAAGTTGAATTTTATATACTTCACTTGCTAATTTATGAAAAAATGAAGTTGTCATTCTTCCTTATTTTTATCTCGAAAGGATTTTTAATATCTAAAGAATTTTAGGGTAATTTTACGAAATGGATTTTCTCTCACTATATTCTTATCGAGTGTGCAAATGTTTATAACAACGAATTTATTCTCTAATGAATTTTTTCATTCCCTTTCATATGACTAAGATGTTACAACTTTCATGGAGCATATATAATTGCAAATTCAGTTTTGATAGTACCGAAGTGAAGGTAAAATACGTGATTTCATTTTGCAAGCTAATTTGAATATCGGGCAAATAACGAGTGGAATACAACTAATTTAAAGATGTCAATGTGAGAAGATATAAAAGATGAAGTCTCTAACTTAAAGTTATTTATGATTAAGAGGTGGAGTTTTAACTTAAGTTATTTATGATTAAACTTCTATTATCTACAATCTCTTGAGATGGACCAAAGAGTATAGGAGGTTAAAAAGAGATTGTCTTAATGTGCAGAGGTAAGGAAGAATGAGTAAATCGTTATGTTCACCCTAGAATCCTGAAAATTTAGATCTCACTATGGGTATATATGTACCTTTTAAGTGGGTGTAATATTTGAGTTAATGATAATTTAGTAACTTGCATGTAAATACTTGTCTAGAAGTCAATTAAGTTACATCGGTGTTGACTTTGTAGAGAGTTATTAGTGGTAAGTTTGACATTCTTTTATTGATTTGGTGCACTTTGTATTGTAATGTTAATTTATGATATAATGATATTTATTGTTATATGATCATCTAATTCAATTTTTACCGATTATATAATATTATTTTTCCTACTAATATTTGTATTTTGATACCCAAACAAATTGTCACACCGTTTCTAGAGTTGTATGAGTGAAGTTTATTTAACTTGTTTGATTTTTGGAGGGATTGACTTTTTAATGTTCTAAATAACGAGTGTAATCTTCAAACCTTAATCATATTTTTCCGAGTGGTTTTGCGTTTAGTTTCCTTTTTAATTCTTTGTTTATTCTTTAAAAAATTAGAATGATTGAAAGATGATTGTGCATTAGGCTTTGGTGATTTTTATGTGTTAGACTCGATGAATTTGATGCATCACAAAAGTGTTTCCCCATGAGGGGATAATATGTATAAAAAATTGTTGAAGGTGAAACCATTCAATAAGATCGAGTGATCATGGAAAAGAAACTCATTGTACAACATTGCTCTATGATTCAATAATTTCTTAAAGTGTACATTATACAATATTTTTTCGTCTATAGCACCGATCCAAACTAGTATAAATAAAATACAATATAGAGAGATTTTTTCATTCATATATATTATTATAAGGTTTTGGGGTATGGGAGATTGTGTTTTATTGCCTTAAGGTGCAGCAAGAACCACAGATCCGGACCCGACCAAGCTTCCCCACAAATTGGTGGGTTTTTTTTTTTTGTTTGTTTTGAAGATGTAATTGATTTTAAGATTTTGAAGATCGATTTTAGAAAGTGAGGATAAACCTCTTATTTAGATTTCCGAATTTTATTAAATCAAGTTAAAATGAATTAAATCGGATTGAGTGACGGTTTTATTAATTGTTTTATTTTAGAAATTATTTTCGAAGTCTCGGGATATCATTTCCTAATGTAATAATAAAGAAAACTAGGGTTTCTGTTTCTACCATGAAGCTTCGGGGTCAACCTGGTGTGAAAACACCGGGTGGGCCCGAGCCTCACTGGCTGACCACTCCGTGCAGGCAGCAGCCTGCACCTGGTGGTCGGCGGCAATGACCGAGGCCCACAGCTGAGGAACTCAGCCTCGACCTCTGGCCTGGCAAGTAAATCCAGAATTCCCTTTTTATCATTTAATCGAAAAAGCCGAGAAGCAATATTGAAGAATTAAAGCAAAAATAGGAGTCGTCGGTTAGTTTTTAGGAATAAAAAACTAACAAACCAAATAATAAATGCCCTTCCAATCTTAGTATGGGAAAACTAAGTTGAAGAGGCTAAAAAGTAACTCCATTGATCTAGAACCGAGAATCGGATTCGGGGCGAGGGTACGAAACGTAGGGAAAAACCCTTATGTTCCGCCCGTCAAACGACGGTCATTACTAATTTGAGTAGTGAACTTACATAACGTACTAAACACAAGAATACAACATGTGATATGAAATTTAAAGCAACCAAAATATGATAAAAACGATAAAAGAAAACAAAAAAGAAAAATAAAAGAAAACAATAAGGAAAAGAAAAGAAAAGCGATTTGGAAGGGCTTTGTGTGGTTTTTGTAGAGATGAGTAAGCGTAAAGATGAATTATGGAGTTTCGGAGTTCGGATGTGGTGAGAATGGAGAATAGAATGGGAATAAACCGAAAAGGGACCAAGAGATCATAATGTTGAAGAGAGTATTCAGTAACTCTTAATAAGGTTTCAGCGAGCATGACATAAAGGGATAAGCCGTATCAACTCGGTATTCAGCAGCGTGATGCTAATGAATAAGCCATATTTAGAAAAAGAGTCTCGAGCTCTCTATTTATAGCAAGAGGCTAGGTCATGACCTAGGGTCGACCAACCATCCAAACCGAACCAAAAGTAGCTTAAAAAACCGACCATAAAATGAAGGGATAAAACCAAACAAAACCGGATCCCGGGGTTAGGGCGCCGACCATACGCACGGTTTTGAGGTCCTGCGCCCTTTCCGTGCTGCAACGTGAAATAAACCAGGTAGGGGGCCGGCCACGACGTCGTTTTGAGGAGGTGAGCTCCATATCTCCGGCAGACTGTTTTGGAGCTAAACACGAGCACTTTGATGCTTGTGATCATAATATGCGGCGCTTAGCATCGTCTTGATGTCTTCATCTCCTTGTCCGGTTGGACAAAAGTGAAACACTATGTTTTGAGCCTTGAATCTCCCAGTAATCGACACTAGACTTCCATTGACTCCGGAGGTTCGACCGGGGCTTGGACCGTCCGAAAGAAAAGGGATTTTTGGACCGATCCAAGGGAAAAGGCTGTTTATTTTATGCTAAGGGTTTTTGTGGTTCACTAGCTTCCGTCGCACCAATGAGATACCGTCCGTGATCCAAATCCTTAAATAGGACTTGGGATTTCATCATCGGGCCAACAATATAAAACACAAAAATAAAAGAGATAAAGAACGACACGTTTTAGGTGTCCATAGTTAGCCCCCTACTTTGACCGGAGTCTTAAAGACAAATGGTCAAAGTAGACACTAAAGGATACATATCTCACTCGAAGACTCATGTATAACTCTCTATCTCTATATAGTTTTGATTCTAAGCCATTCTAAGTCTTCAAGAAGCTTATCTTTAAGTTTTCAATACTTGTCCGACCTACTCGAAAGCATCTCTTGAGTAGAACACACTTCACTCGGGCTTCGGCCCACTTAGACACATCTTAGACAATTGTTATGAATAAATAATTTCACGAACATATCTTATTATGAGCACCGACTTAATGATCTAACTGAAAATAAATTACTACGTTAATTCTTTATTCTAAGTCGGTTTGTTGAATGAAATTATTTGACCTGATCAAGCTTAGGCATATTGCTTATTCAATCTTATTATCTTGATCATTTTAAGGATTGACTCGAGATGGAATTTAAACCTATTGAATATTAGACTCATGAAATTCCATTCTCTTAAGTTAAGAATAATTAAGTTCTTAATTATCATGAGTTAATTAATATCCTTTCCTAATCTTGGACCAAAGTATTTTTATACTTTGAGTACCACTTTATTTGCTTTTGTATGTTGATTAAAGTATTTTAATCTTATTTTAAAAAGTAAAAGCAACTAGCTTCCAACTGTTAAACACCGAGTAGACGAAAATGTCATTTCGAACAAGGCTCGAGACACCATGTCGGGGTCGTTTGTTACAAAATCCAATAAATTTCAACTTTGAGTCTTGTATTTTCCGAGTCCAATCTAGTCTCGGAATTGTCTTCTAAGTCTTTACTTTGCAGAAAACTTAGTTAATCCGCAAAAATCTTCGGTCACCCTATCCCCCTCTAAGCCGACACAACCTCTCCAAAAGCAAACCTTCAATTAGTATCGGAACCTAGCCTTCTCAAAAGGCTCTAAAAATCCAAGGTCTAAAGCTCTGATGGCTCTAAACTATGGAGAGTTCGATGAAGGAAGATCTGTCACTAGACCACCCAAGTTCAAGGGTTCAAACTTCGCACACTCGGAACAAGATGATGGAGTGCTTCATCCAGGAGTATGACGAAGAGGTCCGGAACATCATCTCGCATTGGAAACTATACTCCTATGAAGATGGAAGGAACATAGCCGGTGCCCAAGGTGAAGTATGAGTTCACCACTTAAGAAAATGAGAAGTACAGGAAGAATTTCAAGGCCATAAACACACCGATGTGTGCAATCAATTCGAAGAATACAACAAAGTATCGGCATGTGACACAGCCAAAGAAGTGTGGGATACAATGGTCACTACCTATGAAGGAACCAACCAAGTGAAGTAGACAAAGATAAGTCAGTACCACCACAAGTATGAGATGTTCAAGATGGAGGCCGATGAGAATATCACTCGGATGTACATTCGTTTCACTCGGATTGTCAATAATCTCAAATCTTTTGGTAAGAAGATGACTCATGAAGAAGTTGTGAGAAAAATCCTGAGTCTACCCAAGAGAAGATGGGGTCCCAAGGTGACAGCAATCGAGGAAGCTCAGGATCTCTCTCAGCTGAAGCCAAATGAGCTCATTGGGAAGTTATTTACTCATGAGTTGCATCTAGAAGAAGAGGAAGTTAAGGTCAGCACTAAAAGAAACATAGCTCTCAAGGCCTCGGAAGAAAAAATTCCAAGTCTTAGCTCCTCGGATTCTAAAGAAGACCCTATAGCACTTCTAGCCTGGGGATTTAAGAAGATGATGAAATACGAAAGTGGCAGTAAGAAGCCTAAGCAAGAGTTCTATAAGAAAGACAAGAAAGGTAAATACTCATCCTCTTCAAATTTGTCTTTAACTAAGAACTACGGCTATTTTGAGTGTGGCAGCAAGGAGCACATATTCAAAGACTGTCCAAAGAGAAAGAAGGACAAAAAGAAGAAAAAGGCAATGGTGGCTACCTGGAGTGATGATGACTCGAAGAAAACAATAACACTAATGATGAATCCAAGTGTCTAATGGCTCTAACAGACTTAGAAGTCGGATCCGAGTCGACAATAATGGATCGAATGCCGAGGAAACGGATCCTTAGGAGGTAATCAACTACTTCCTTAATTTTTCTAAACTTGATCTTGCTAGATATATTTTTACTTTGGAAGAAAAGTCCAATTCGAATCTTCGAATTCAAAGAGAAACGAGAGTCTCTTAATGCTCGAAAGCATCACTTTGAAAAAGGAGTTAGAAAACTTGAGACAAAATCTGAAAGTTCTTGACACTAGTACTCGAGATAATGAGACTGAGTCCGAGTGCCTCATAAAGAGAATGAACAATTGAAATAGAAGCTCAAAAAGTCTCAAGAGTTGGTTTTAAAACTCACTCAAGATCAAAAAACATTGATTTATTACTTGGCTCTTAGTATGTCTCATTTCAAAAAGAAGGTGTTGGATATAATGTCTGAAGAGGAAGATAATTCTTATAACAATCTTTTCAAAACTGTTCCGTAACTATTAAGTTCAGGAAGGCCGAGCATGGTCCCATTCATTCACAAAGAAAAGGGACTGAGCCTGCACTCAGCTTTAATGAAAAAGCCTTCTTAACTTGTTTATAAAAAGAGAAGTTTTCAAAGAAAAGAGACACGAGTCGAGTTCTCAAGAAAGAAGAATCAAAATCGGACCAAACCCAAAATCATTCAAATCTGGGTTCCCAAAAGTGTTGTTCCTCATAAAAAGACCACAATAAAAACAAGTCATTGGGTTTGTGAGACGAAGTGAGAAGGGTTAGTTTGTTTTTGTTTTGCGGGTTACTTAGAAACGATAGGGTCATTGGTACCTAGATAGTGGATGTTCTCGACATGTCTAGAGACTCAAGACTCTTCTCGGAATTAGAAGAAATGAAAGGAGGAAAAGTCACATTTAGAGACAATAGCAAAGGCAAGATAGTTGGAATTAGAAGGATTGGTCAAGGAGACAATTCAGTCAGTCTAGTCTACCTTGTCAAAGGGCTCAAAAACAATCTTCCGAGCATCTCTCAATTATATAACAAAGGTCAATAGGTAAGATTCACTCGGACCAACCGCTTTATTTCTGATGTAGTCACCAAAGAGACAACTCTCGGGTATGAGGTTAGGTAACACATACACCATTACTCTTGCAGATTCTAGTCAAGATTTATCATGCTTAAAAGTATCTTTGAATGATGATTCATGGACATGGCATCATAGACTATGTCATATCAAGCATGCATACTATCAAGAAACTTGTATCTCATGGATTAGTTAGAGGTTTACCTAACTATGCATTTAAGAAAGATAAAATATGTGATGCATGCACAAAAGGAAAACAAATTAGACCATCTTTTAAGCCACTCAAAATAGTGTCTACATCCAAAGTGCTTGAATTGATACATATGGATTTGTGTCGTGAAATTCTAGTCAAAAGCTTAGGAGGTAAATCATATGTGCTAGTTATTGTTGATGATCACTCATGATTTACCCGGGTGTGTTTTCTAAAGAACAAGAATGAAGCTTTCAAAGAGTTCACTAAGATCCGTAGGAAAATTCAAGTGGAGTCCGAGAATCGGATCAAGAGAATTCGAACCGACCATTGAAGAGAGTTCAATTACTTAGAATTTACCGACTTTTGTGACAAGAATGACATGTTTCACAATTTCTCAGCACCAAAAACTCCTCAACAGAATGGAGTAAGGTGAGAAACAACATAACACTTGAGGAAATAGGAAGGACAATGATGATTGAAAATGATCTACCTTACTATTTCTAGGCTGAGGCGATCAACACAGGAAACTACATGCTCAACAAATGCCTCCCATTCTAAAGAAAATGTCCTATGAGCTATACAAAGGAAAGAAGCCTAATATTTCATACTTTAAACCATTCGGATGTAAATGCTTTGTGCATAACAATGGTAAGGAACATCTGACCAAATTTGATGCAAGGTCATAAAAGATATTTCTTTGGGTTACTCATCTCATAATAAAGCTTATAGAATCTTTAACAAGAGAACTAACAAAGTGGAAGAAAGCATCCACGTTATCTTTAATGAAGTTGATCATGGCAAGACAAGTGAATCTACTCTCTCATATCTCAAGCTCACCTATGATGAAGATGACATAACGAAGTCGAGCTCGGAATGAACCAAAACAAAGGAACTAAGCCAACTCGGAATGAGCCAGCTCAAGAACCAGCTCAGGTTGTTGAAGGTTAAGATAACTAAGAGGTTCAATGATCAAGATAACCAAGAGGTTCAACAAGAGGAATCAAATGGAGATCAAATCATTCAACCACCAAAATCTGCTAAATCGGAGGACAGGTAAAGCTTTCAAATATGCATCCAAGTCACCTACCTAAGAACATTATTTCTAATATCAACGGTGGGGTAAGAACTCATTCTTCTTTGCAAAACTTATGTTCGTTTTCAGCATTCATTTCATTAATTGAACCGAAAAATGTAATAGAAGCCTTACTTGAACCTGAATGGGTAGAGGCCATGCAAGAATAATTAACTCAATTTGAAAGAAACCAAGTCTCGGACTCGACCAAATGACCTTATGACCACCCGAGTTATAGGAACCAAATGGGTTTTTAAGAACAAAATGGATGAGGGAGGGTTGGTAGTCATAAACAAAGCCAGACTAGTTGCTCAAGGATACAATCAAGAAGAGGGAATTGACTGTGGGGAAACCTTTTGCACCTGTTGCTACGATTAAGGCAATCAAAATTCTCTTAGCAGATTGCATCCAGACATGAACATTAAGCTTTATCAAATGGATGTTAAGTGTGCATTTCTCAATGGTTACATTCAAGAAGAAGTTTATGTTGAGAAACCCCTGAATTTAAAAACTCTCAATTTCCAAATCATGTTTTCAAATTGCAAAAAGCTTTGTTTGGTCCGAAACAAGCTCCCGGAGCTTGGTATGAAAGACTAAGAAGTTTCTTGGTTGAAAATGACTTCATGAGAGGTCTTATTGACAAAACTCTTTTCACAAAAACCAAGGGTAATGATTTTCTCATTATTCAGATTTATGTTGATGACATTATATTTGGAGCTACTAATGAAACTCTTGTGTCAATAGTTTTTTGAGTTGATGAGACAAGAGTTCTAAATGAGCATGATGGGAGAACTCAATTTCTTCCTTAAACTGCAAATCAAACAATATAAGGATGGCATTGATGTTCATCAATCAAAATGCACCAAAGAGTTGTTGAAGAAGTAGAAGTTATAAGATGAAAAACATGCAGCAACACCAACGAGTAGCAGTACCAAACCTGGACTCGGATAAGAAAGGCAAAGGTATAGATCGAAACTCTACAAAGGTATGATTGGATCTCTACTTTATCCTACATCTAGTAGGCCGGATATCATGTTTAGTGTTTGCTTATGTGCAAGATTTCAAGCTAACCCAAAGGAATCACATCTCATTGCGGTGAAGAGAATTTTTATATAACTTATAGGGACTCGGACATTTGGTCTCTAGTAATTTGAAGACTCGGATCCGACCCTCACTGGATACTCAAATGCCGACTAGCTGGATACAAAGTTGATAAAAAGAGCACCTCAAAATCATGTCAATTTCTTGGTCAATCACTCATCTCCTAGCATTCAAAGAAACAAAAACTCAATTGCTCTATCAACTAATGAGGCGGAGTACATAGCAGCTAGAGCTTGCTATGCTCATATTCTCAAGATCAAGCAACACTTGAAGGATCTCAAACTATCATTCACATCTATCCCAATCAAGTGTGATAATCAAAGTGTTATCAGCATCACCAAGAATCCAGTTCAAGCACTAAAAACGAAACACATTGAGGTCGGGCATCATTTTCCGAGAGACCATTATGAGAAAGGTGATATTGAACTTGAGTTTATTCCTACCAAATTTCAATTAGCCGATATTTTCACGAAACCTCCGAGTGAAGATCGGTTTTGCTTTATTAGGAATGAACTTGGCATAATGATTGCATGATTATGTGATTTATTGCATGAGTTGTTATGAATTTGATTAATTATTATATATTCCGAGTGAATAATAAATGGATCAATTGAATCATAATGAAACCGAGCTATGAGTTATTAATTTTCTAAGTGTGTTCTAAGTCACTCGGACACGGTTTATGAGAAAAATGGACATTAAAATTCTGAGGTCATCTCTAAATTAATGGAAAATCTTGGAAATGTTTTCAAAAATCTATTTTTCTCTCCGCGTCATGCGAGCAATATGAAAACTAGCCATTAGAGAGAAGTAGTTTCAAGATATAACCATTACTTTGAGGATTGAGTTAGAAAGGCTTTTGTTTTATGAGAGCTCTTATTATATAAATAGCACCCCTTCGTTCTCATTCATTCACTTTGTTATCTTTTGCTCTCACTCTTGCTCTCTTTTCTCTCCCACTCGGAATCACTTGCTCGAACACTCGTTTCACTTTATATTCTCAATGCTCTACTTTCTTTCCCACTCATTCACTTTCTTACTTTATTAATCTCAATCTCTTTCTCCTTACGCTCAAACATGCCTAAGAGAGGAAGTCCTGTTGAGGAGGTTCAGCCACCAAGAAGGCTAGAACCGGAACCATTCAGCACTGAAAACCCTCAAAAGGACCCTTCTAAGGGAAAAGCTCTTGCATATGATGACCAAAAGCTCATCGTGACCCAACACTATTTCATCAAGGAAAAATTCTTCACTTCCCCAAAACTTTCATGCAGCCCATCCTCAACATAGGTACTTACAAGTATTTGTGTTTCGCAATTACATCTATTCGGAACTCGTCACCGAGTTCTACTCAAACATGGTTGCGAGAGATAATATAATCTCTTCCGTTGTTCAAGGAAAAACTATTCGCATCAATCTCTCTCTCCTTCACAACCTTTTTGATGTGAAGTGTCTTTTTCTTGAATTCTAATCTAATTCCGTCCAACAATGAAATCGTTGATGATTTCTTTGACCAATACTCCAAAGAGATTCCTAAGTCCATAAAGAACTTTTCAGTGACTCGGATGACCTCCGAAGCAAGACTTCTTTGCTTTATTTTGTTGAGAACTGTGTTCTCCTTCTATCCCTCCAAAGAGAACCCAAACAACAAAGTTCTTAAGGTTCTCTATGATATCCTCGAAGGGTATGAAATTGACCTTTTCCCTTTCATCTTGGAATAGATAGGAGTGAGCAAAAACTGAACCGATAAACCGAATCGAAAACCGGCAAAACCGAACCGGTTAAAAGATCCGGTTAGCCGATATCCGGTTTCGGTTACGGTTCATGATTTTGAAACCGCCGGTTAACCGAACCGACCCGATCATTATTTTTAAATTTTTTTTGTGAAATATCAAATTAAATATGTGTTTTTTTTACATTGTGTAGTTTTGGGGAGGTTATGGCTTGGCTGGCGGGCGGTGTAATTGGGGGCGGGCGGTGGCATAGGGGAGGTGGGCTGCGGCACGGGGGCGAGGCACTCAAGCGGATGCCCAATTAGGCTTAAATCCATATTAATTTCTATTAATCTTCATTTTCTAAATGGCCATATATATTCATTTTTCAAATTAAATATTCCTACTATGCCTTAAAAAATTATGCTCATTTTCCTATTGCATTATATGCTAAACCTCAAAAAATTAAAAAAAACATTAAGAAACTTTATATAACGATTCCAGTTACGGTCCAGTTCACATACTTTTAAACCGAAAAATTCGGTTAACCGAACCGTAAACCCCGCTGCGAACCGAACTAAACCGACCCATGCTCACCCGTAGGAATAGATAGCCTTTGTTCCCTCATATCATAAAAATCCCACTCTTCCCTTTGGAGCTTTACTTTATGTTGTTTTTGCTCAATTCAAAGTGGATCTTCTAAGTGATCCACACAAATTTACTGGAGCCGACTATCCGCATAGACAGAAATGAGCTCATTGGACTAGGATACCGGGAAATACAATCTGGTGTTTAGGTTCACACTTCGAGTTACCTCCTCCTCCTCCACCTCGGACTCGTAAAGATTGTGAAGCTCCTTTTCTCACTTTTGGACCTTAAGGTTTTCTCTTAGAGAGTCTAAGTCACCCTAGAGGGGGTAAATAGGGTGATGAAGAAAATTAAACAATTTTTACACCAATACAAACTAAAAGAAGATTCCGAGTCTAAAATGGACTCAAAAAGGCAATAACATAGATATACGTAGAAACCCTATTGGGACAGAAAACCACGAGACAGTGCTAATCCAAGCACCAAGTCAAGTCCACTATTTTGAATCCACAAAATACAAAGGATCGACTCAAACAGAATTATTCCCTTAAACAATTCCTTACAATGTTTTCCTAAACTCGGAAGTTCCCTTATATGATATAGTACTTCCTGATCGAGGTAATCTTTACGATTAGGGACAATTGAGTTGAGTTAACCATTACAGCTCAGTCAAGGGACTTACTAAGAAAGTAAGAGAAATATGTAATTGATTACAAGACTTTCTTTATAACTCGAGAGAATATTAAATACAGAATTTGAGTTGTAAATACAAGATTGAGTAAGAATGAATCCAATAATAGGTTCAAAAATAATTCGGCAACCTTCAAGTCTTGCAAAGTGGCTTCTATTTATCAACACCCAAGCAGAGTGACCGTTGAGGCTTGTTTCTGGACTCGAAGTCTTCACTAGCGAGTTATAACGGCTATTCCGAGTCACTCGAAAAGATCCATTGGGATGTGAACGTTGTGCAACGTCTCTTGGCTCCAAAAGATGGTCCAATCACTTGGTGGTGACTGAAAACTGCGATGGAAACAACCGTTAGGCCTAGAGTTGGAATTTTTCAATTTTGAAAACAAACAACACCGACACGGTGTTTGAACCTTGTCCAAAAGTAGCCAAAACTTGTCCGGTGGTGGTTAACGGCTAGAAGACGGTTGCTTTTGTAATTCAAAAATAGATTAGCCTCGTTTGAATAACCTACAAAAGCAAACCACATAGGTTCTCAAATTATAACAATACTTTGGTCCAAGATTAGGCACGGATAATAATTAAATCTAAATAATTAAATGCTTAATTATCTTTGGCCTAAAAGAATGGAATTTTCTGAGTCTAATATTCAATATATTCAAATTCCATCTTGAGTCAATCCTAAGCTGATCAAGTTAGAGAGAGTAAAATATCAAAGTATAACAACTTGATTTGGTCAAATAATTCTCAAGGAAATAAACCGACTCGGAAAAAGAATTAACTTTGTAATTCTTTTTGCTTGAAAAACAAAGTCGGTGCTCGGAGAAAGTGTGTTAGAAAAATTATTTAATCATGCGATGGTTCCGAGTGATGTCCGAGTGAGTCGAAACACCGAGTGACGAAGATATGTAGTAAGGCGCTTTCTAAGTGAGTCGAACATAATGAAAACTTAGAAGTTTCTAAAGGATACTGAATGACTTAGAATCAAAACCTAAACAAATTACCTAAATTCAAGGATTGCAAAATTGCCTTTGTAATGGAATAGCCTACAACATGCCAAAGTCTTCGGAAGAAAATTGCAGGAATTCTATTCGACCTCGACAATTTCCAATACCCAAGCTAAAAGATTGCCTTCCTTACCTCCTCCGCAATGAAGTCTTCATTAAGCATATGCCAATGACTTGATGAAATAGACTTATTAAACTCCTGCAAGCATGACTGCATGGAGATATTACTATCCCCCGAGTCCTTTAAACACTTAAACAACTTCCGAAAGTAGTTGACTGCGATATGTGATACCTCCTTAATCCCCGTACGAAGCACACCCTCTTCATTACGCAATGCTTGGATTTTGCACAGACCTTTCCTTATCTGAAAACTCTTAAAGAAAAAAATGTGAATTCAAGTCTCCATCCTTAATTCCCTTAATTTTTAGTCTTTGTTTCCAATATTCTTCCATATCTTGAAGAGCACCACACAAATCGTCCTAGGCTTTCCAAAATTTTTCTAACAACGAAGAATTTAATCCAACTTTCACCAACTCCTCCATTAACTACACCACCTTATCATGTTGTGTATGCAATATACCGCCGCCCTCCCTTCTCCTATTCAACATCCAATTCATACAAACTCTTCTTGACCTCTCCAACCTCGAAAACACCCAATTCATATCCACCCAATTCCCAGCAGAATCTCAAATAGCCTGTAACTCCTCCCGCAACTCTGGCCTCTTCAAATACCATATTTCCACTCGAAGCACTTTATTCTCAAATTAGAGAGTGGTCTTTTCACCTCTAATAAAATAGGAGCATGATCTAAACCTTGAATAGGAAAATTATATATACATGATCCTCCAAAATTGGAAAACCGTTCCTTCGTGGCAAACCCCTATCCAAACGTTCAAAAATTATCCCATTATAATGTCTATTATTCGTCCAAGTATACTTGGCTCCTGTGAATGGTACCTCCACCAAATCCATCTTGATCTTCCATTCCATAAAAACATCCCTTTCTTTTATAAGATTAATTCCTCCTAGCTTATCACTCTCTTGATCAACTTGATTGAAATCACCCATCATCACCACATTATCACCTACTTTTATAGCTCCCCTATAATCAAATCCCACACCCGCATTCTACCGGAAAGATGGAGGATCACCATAAACTACCCCACAAACCAAGACATATCCATAAAATTGATTTTACAAAGCACTAGTTGCTTGTTACAAAAAATTACATCGGTAGATAAACATTGCTTAGCAAAAACCCCAATACCCCCCCATCTACCCTCTCGGATTAATCCTAACAATAAACTTATACTTAACGGAACTAAAGAGACTCATAGGTTAATTAATATTACACAAAGTTTCAAATAAGCAAAACATATCGGGATAGTACTCACGAGACAACCACTTCAAAATTGGAACCGTGGGACATCCCGTGCTTCCCAATCCCTGCAGTTCCACGAACATAACTTCATTCCTCAATGGGAGGCTTGTCAGTGCCCCCGGCCCCCACGTAAGAATCTCCAACAACTTCCTTACCTTCGTATGAGGTCTACACCTTAACTTCCCATAACGCAGCTTAAACTTCCCGACCCTCTTCAACTCTTCTCTTCTACAAGTTGAACCCTTTCAATGTCGAAGACAAATCGAATTAACCTCCTCCTCAACACAAAACTGCTCCCACGAGACACTACTAAGCTCCGGCAAAGAGATAGCTTTCGACGTTTTTGCCCTCCCGAGGATTTCCATGGAGTTCCCTTTGTCTCACCATATCATGCCAACTCGAACTCCTTCCCGCTTCCTCTTGATAACATCGAGTGTTCCTGAATCTTCCTAGAAGATTTTGATTGCCTTCCTTCGATCTGTCTTCTTTGCATAACAGACATATCTTCCCACCGTTAGGACAAACCCGATGGCTTCGACTTCCTTTTGCTCTTCCTTACTACGGCTAACCGATGGCCAATTTTCCTCACCCTCGAAGTAGACCTAGAGGGCCTAGTAACCAACATTGTCGGCAGTGATCTTGTGTTATGAGACGTAATGGTATCCTTCCTTGGCAAAACCCTCATATTCATATTATTCGAGGTAAATTAAAGTTGGCTTAGTGAGAAAGAAAAGGGTGAATATGAAAAGTATGCGGCTGTGGTACAAAGAGATAGGGGTTGTGTAAAAATCATGAAAAGAGAATGACACCTCTTGATTTTGTGGCTCGGAACCTCGTTGAATAAATGTTGAAGAAGGGGTAAGGTTGATCGAAAACTAAGTCGGCTTCAATATTAGCTCTTAGATTATTAAGAGAGCTAATAGACAAATCACCTTGGACTGCTGAAAGCAACGCTCCAAAACTCGTGTTTTGAGGCCCACTACTTCCCTAAAAGGCCCACCCGGATTTGAACCAGCTCCAAACGACAAATCTAACTAGACCCTCGTCAATCGAAGAACAATTTTATTTAGGTCCAACCGAAATAGGATTTTTGGTATAAATAATAAGGAATAAACTAGACAAACTATGGATAAATCCGAGAGACATTTTATTAAATCCAAGCGCTCTTTTCATAGACGTTTACCTCCAATCCGATCGGCGGATCTAATTGATTATAGAAACATGGGTTTAATTAGTAGTTTATAAAGAGTGATATTAATATGGGTCATATTACTGAGCTCAAAAAAAGGGTCACATCAATGATAGGTAGATTTATTAGACTTTAATTTGTAGCCTGTTAGCTTATTAATCATCGAAAAAAAACTAATAATAGGTAGGTGTAGTAGGTACACTTAAACTTTATTGTCAAGTTGATACATTTAATCACCAGATCATTTGCCAACTTATCATACCAATTTATAGTATGTTACGTTAGTCACGTTTATCAATTAATTATTAACATGTATACGAATATAATAATTTTTATATGAAGGTTTCTTTTACACAATTTAAAATGGGTCAAAAATCAATCTATTTATTCACATATTAAAAGCTTGACCTAAGTCACTTCAATGATGGATCATTCACAACCTCACCCATCTCACTTTGTTAACAGCCCCGACTATAATCCGATTACACCCGCCCGAGCGCTTACCTCGTTCCACTATTATAATAGTAATGCATCAATTTTTAAGTTGACTTGAAAAATATCTTAAGTGAAGACCTTCTATTATTATTTTGCAAAACAACATAGCGAAAATAGGAGATCTAACTCGTATCCTTTTAATACCTAACCCTAATTCATTTTCTGGTTCAAACGATGCAGGATTTATATAGACAAAATTTGATCTATTAATTCGGACGGGCGGGTTAAATACGGGTCGGGTATATTGGGGTTCGGGTAAAATACGAATCGGGTGTATTTTGAATTCGGGTAAAATACGGGCGGTCGTATATCGGGTTATACAGGTTTGGGGCAACCCAACGGGTTGCAAGTGCCTTTTTATCAATTTTTTTAATTATAGCAATTCAACATATTTTTTGCTTAAAATTATCTATAATTCAACGAAAAAATATAGTATGTGTATTTTTTGAAAAAGAAAAAAATATTCAAAACTTTCATTATAATATTTGTGTGAAAACCCCACTTGAGTCAAGCAACTTGACCGCCAAACCCATTTAAATAAGGCTAATGATGGATTAAATAATAATGACCGTTATGTTAATTTTTTTATATAATATTTTTTATGAGAAAGAAGTTGAGATATGAAATAGCATTAGTGTTCGCTTGTAAAAATGATTATGACAAATATGTAACGTCTCTCCAAATGATGTGATATAATAAATAACAAGTAATAAAAGAGTGATAAAATGAAAGAAAAATCATATAATGATATAAAACATTCAATCAACGAGGCCACAAAATTACAATTGTTATTTTTATATCCTTGACCCATTGGGTTAAACGGGTTCGGGTCGGATTTGACCCAATATTTACGAGTTTTTCGTGTTCATTTATTTTTGGGTTCGGAGTTGAGAAAATCGTGTCCCGAACCCAAAAATTTCGAGCGAGTTTGGATCCGGTTTCGGGTTGGGTCAATTTTTGTCGAGTCTAGACAAAATCTACATATTTGACAAAAACCCTACCTCTTTTTCAATGTAAATGAGACGCAAGTATAAATACAAATTTTGAGTCTAAAATAAATAAAGACAAGAAATTGAGAAATAGTGAATTATTTTATTTTTTATAGTTGTGCTCAAATTTATTCTTAAACCGCCTACATACCTAAAGGGATACAATATCTAAAGGATCAAGTCGAGATATAGTTCAAACTAAAAGGAATGAATTATTTTATTGATCTTTTTGTTGTCGTAGTTTATACTCTTGCATGTCGGGATTAGAGATTGTTTTTTGTTTTTGCCGTTCGGAGTTTATACTATCGCGGGTTAAAAGTAGTACATTTAATTTTAATTTGAAAGAATGAGCAGATTAGGCTCTTACTTAGGAGCTTACAAACAACGATGTTCAAGGATGATAGAGCTTGAAGAACTTTCCATTAATGGAACCAACTCATACCCCTTCAACGTCAACTATCTCGTAGGCACCATTTGTTAGATATCTAGTACTACATAAGGACCATCTCACTTTAAAGTGAATTTACTTCCGGACTTGTGAGATATGATAATCGGCCTTCTTACTGCGAGTACCTAATCTTCTACTTGAAACGAGTATGGTTGAACTTTTTGTTGTATGCCCGTAATAGGCGAGCTTCTAATACTCTAACTTCGTTGAGCCTCGCAAAATTTATTTCATCCAAGACCTCTAGTTCAACTACATGAAGCTTGTGATTTTCATCTTTTGTTCAACCCTCTTGTATGGCGATGCGAAATTATGGAATGCGAAGTTCTAATGACAATATAACTTGAATGATTTGAGGACGTTATAACTTGATATCGAATGTTACATGTAAGACTAGATCATGAATGCTTGGAGTAGTTCTTGATTTGGAGGTGTTGAAAGTCTTAAATATGAATTCTTGACTCGATTTGTGAATCTTGAATGGTTGCAAACTTCGATCCTTGACGTTTGATAGTTGGATATTGTTTGTATTTTGAGTTTTGGATTTTGCAAATGTTGAGTGAATAAAAAATAAAGGGTTGTATTGAGTGAATAAAAAATAAAGGGAGGACCCCTATTTATAAGCTGTTTGGAATTAGAGTTTGACTTGGTATTGGATATACATCCATAATTTAATAATTATTTCTTTAATTTTTGTCATTTACTGCACCATTAACAACCCTTCACCAATGGATACATATTGTCAACAAAATCTTCTTCATATTTTTGAATTATAAACACAGTCATGATATCTTCACTGGCCTTGTGATTTACCGTAACCTTTGTTTTTTTTTTCCCCATTGACTTCCACGTTTTGCTCCTACGTCACGAGGAAAATCACGAGCAGAACTCATATAGACAAAATGATGTTTCTAAAAGAAAATTTTGTGTTTACTACATGTTTGACAACTTCCAAACTACTTAACTAACTTATGCCCACAAAGGCGAAAGCCCTTTTTTCTTTTCTTTCTATCCCTGTCTCTCGGCTTATCGTTCTGTGGCTAGGCTGGCTGTGGTCTGTGACTATGCTGCTGTAAGTGGTGCAATTCCTCCACCGCAAAAATGGCGGCAACGGCACTTCATCTCACCCGGGTTACTCGCTATTTCCCCATTGCATCTTCACTTTTCACCCCCATTCTCTCTCCTTTTGTCAAGCCTCAGGGCATCGCTTTCCGCCCCAAGCTTCTCCGGCATCGCCGCCTCTCTTCCTCAATTACCTCGAGGAAGTTCACTATTTCGGCTTCTAGCTCTCGTGGTGAGCTTCTTTTTCTATCTCTTCCGTCTTACCCGTTAGAGAACATTTGTGCGTTGTAGTCTTTGATGGGTATTCATTGAGGCATTTAAACGAACACTTTGAGCTCATTTTGGAACTGGTATGATTGTTGAGTAACTGCCAAAAACCTTACATGGGAATTTGATAACTCGGACTTTATTGTGGTGGAAAATTTTGAATTTTGTCGAATTATGTAATTTCACTTGGACATTTTGGCCAACGGGTTAAGTTCATATAAGAGGGAGTTGTACTGAATAGTTAAGCAATAGGGGTATTATTCTTCTTAATCTATTTGTCAGAGACGGGATTTTCTGCTGTGGTCTCAGAAATGCCAACTGAAGTGGAACTTTCATGCATAGGGAGTGAACTTAACTTGGGGGCCCCTAGATGGAGGGATGTAAATTGGGGCCTGGTGGATGTTTAAAACTCAGAAGCATATGTTTTGAAGGGAGGTCTTTTTAGGTAGAATAATTGGCAAGTTCTTGATTGTAGTAGTGAAGGTCACTGGCTGTCCATGGTGTAATAGATTGGCAAAGAAGCCAACAGCAGTCTGTTATCGCCTAAATAGCAGGTTGCTCCCACAGCAACAACTCTGAAGAATACTAATATTTCCCGGGCAAACATTGAGGGAGGAGCTTGCTGAAGGGAACACTGCATTCTATCTATCTTACCAAATCGTATAAGTCTGGTCTAGGCCAAGTTGAGGAGGGCCAGTGAATCAGCAGGCATCAAGTTTAAACAGATAGTCTTCACTTGGTCAGCAGCTAATGCCAGTGGATCACTGGACCAGTTCTTTCTATGCCATAACAAAATAATCTTTGTTTGACTGTCATTGGTCATCCTATCCAGATGCAGAGAAGTGATCCCTATAATTTTTTGAATTCAATTTTCATTATTGGACAGAGTGGATCTTGGGTTGGAATATCTATTTTCTTTCCCCATATGACTCTAATACTGCCAAACTGAGTCTGAGGAAGCCGCAGAAAGCCTTCTTCGAAGAATTATGTCACTGTCCAGCTGGTCGGACCCTCTGTTTCTGCATTTCCTGAGATGATGATAGAGTAAAGTTTGCTTTGGAAGCTTAGCAACTGCATTGAGGTGCTTTCCAAAGTTTAGGGGATTATCCTTATGTCTAACGGTGGGCTTGCATTCAGCTGTCTAGTTCCCCAGCAGCACTTTTGACTAAAAAATTTGCTCAAGTTCTGTCTGAAATCCTTAAAATTTTCGAAGTAGATGTCCATGACACGATGAAAGTTCAGTAGCAACTATGAAATCTCAAGAAGATCAAAACTTGGGCACCTTCATAGAAAATTTATGGACTTGTCACTGATTATGTTTTAAGATTAGCTAAAAGATCAATTGTTTTCTTGAGGGACTATTTCAAATTATTCCTACTCCAGGGAATCTCTTGCCTCACTGGTTAATGCTGAAGAAATATGTAGCAATTACTATAACAGAGCCTTGTCCTTTTCTTTTTTGGGGGCTGAATAACGGAACCTTGAGTTTCTTTGTCACCATGCATATTTAGGTTTCTATAATGACTCTTGTTGGTATGAGCAACGGCTGATAACTGCTGCAATTTTTTTTCTTTTTTGAACTGTAGACTGGAGCACTCTTGTTGGAACA
The DNA here is from genome assembly GCA_021018815.1 of Talinum fruticosum. Taxonomy (NCBI): domain Eukaryota; kingdom Viridiplantae; phylum Streptophyta; class Magnoliopsida; order Caryophyllales; family Talinaceae; genus Talinum; species Talinum fruticosum. Next base: position 9,300,288 of record JAITYX010000010.1, on the reverse strand, counting down.
GCTGATGAAATATATGATGTCATTGTTGTTGGAGGTGGACATGCTGGGTGTGAAGCTGCTCTCGCTGCTGCTCGGCTAGGAGCAAAAACTCTCCTTCTCACGCTAAACATTGACAGAATTGCGTGGCAGGAAAGTACTCTTTGGACAAACTTCTCTTAAAACATGTTTGTTTTTCAGTTTCCCCTCCATGGAAGAATGGGAAGCATTGAAGGCGAATACTTTGTCCAATATATTTAGCCAAATTATCTGTTTAATCTACTTAATATCAGTATTTTTCAAACAAGATGAACAGCAGGAAGAAGAAACCTAGTGCATATTGCTTGCATTGAACTAGGGTGTGGGACAGTCATGATATACACCACATTATCTGTTACACCAAGTAGAGAGTCTGCTCTGAAAAGATGGAAAAATTTCGGAAAAGATTTTGGAGATATTCAGGTGAAGTGAAATTTTCAAACAACTGATGGTATCAAGTGATGATTAAAACCGTCACAAAAATCTTGTGGCTGATGCTGCCAAAGTAATGAATATTGAATACTTGAAACATTCCCCAGATTCAAAGCAAAATAATTGTGTGCATGTAAGTTTGAGGATGTTTCCAATTCTAGGTCTTGAGATTTGTCTTTGGTGTCTACTTATCATTGCACTGGAGCTCTTGGATGCCTGGCACTGAACATTTTTTTTTGGATACATACGACTGAGGTACAAGGAGGGCCAGTCCTGGCACTGAACAATATTGTGAAAAAAGATGTATGCTCAATCAAAAATTTATGCGAAACAGATGTCAATGTCACCTATGCCCTAAAATATGCTGTGGGCATTTCATTTCTGTTTTCTTTCTGATTTTGTGGATAAGCCTCTTTTTCTTCCTACCGTCCTTATTCTTCCTTCTATATGGATACATACGTGATGCATGCCTTTTTCGAGTGAAAATTTTGGAGAAACATATTTGGTTTGCTTATTGGCCATGCTTCCTAGGTACTGTGATTGGCTGAAACCCTGTCTTGGTCTTCACTGCCTACCATGTTCTTTCAATTTTTGCCACTATTATCCATTCACTGTCTTATCTGAGTTCGTCCTTAACAAAATTTTCTCTCAATTTTTCTATACAGCCTTGCAATCCAGCGGTTGGTGGACCAGCAAAATCACAACTTGTACATGAAGTGGATGCCCTTGGCGGTGAGATAGGAAAAGTTGCTGATAGGTAATATTTGTTTCAGTTCACTGAAGATATTTCCGAGCTTTAATAAGTAACCAGTGATAGTTTGTTGTTTTGTTGCATAAAGTCAGTGGCTTGATCTGAATCCTACTCGTAGCATTGCCAGGCTTGATAAAGAAGAAACAGGAACTGTCACATTCGCTTCATTTACTGACATGAATCTTGTTCTTCTTTTTCTTCTTTTTTCTGTGCTTATTTGTGCCAATTTCTGATTCTTGCCTCCTGAGTTTATGTTGATGCTTGTAACTAAGTAGAAATCTCGCCTTTTTTTTTTTTTCGGTCACTATGTTGTAGGTGTTATCTACAAAAGCGTGTGCTTAACACTTCAAGGGGCCCTGCTGTTCGAGCACTGCGTGCTCAAACTGATAAGCGGGAATATGCTATGCAGATGAAGAATGTTGTTGAGAAGTAAGTTCCGGCCCTAAATTGGTCTTCTAGGTGTCAGTTTCATCCTTTGCCCACAAGGGATTTCGTGGATGATAACAACTTTGTTCAGTAGAGTTTTCCTTTGTTGTTATTATAGTAAAATTTATTTAATTTTGAATGTGTTCCTCAGAATATCGTACTTCAAGCTAGATATATGAATTTGCATTGTAGAATTTTGTACTTCTTAACCCTTTTCAGATCATTGACCCTCGATTTCCTAGATTGAAAAGGTCCCCCCCTCTCTTCTCGTTCTACCTTCTTAATTCGTAAATATGGAACATTATTCCAGAGGTGGTGGGCTGGCAGCCATTTTTCTTGTTAAGAAAATTCTCTGACAATGAAAAATACATAGTTGACGTTGGTCATCTCCCATTTGTATGTTTTATGTCTGAGTTGTTTTATATTAAATTCTTATTTTTTTGTTAATTTGCATACTCAGTACAGACAACCTTTCAATCAGAGAAGCTATGGTAACAGATATCATTATTGGGAAGAATGATAATGTTGAAGGTGTTCGTACATTCTTTGGAATGGATTTCTATGCTCCTTCAGTCGTTCTCACAACTGGAACATTCATGAGTGGCAAAATATGGGTGGGAAGAACCTCTATGGCTGCAGGAAGGGCCGGAGAATCAGCTTCTCATGGTCTCACTGAGAATCTTCAGAATCTAGGATTTGAAACTGATAGATTAAAGACTGGGACTCCTGCTCGTGTAGACATTCGTACTGTGGACTTCTCCAGATTGGAACCCCAGCATGGAGATGAAGAGGTCCTGTCATTCAATTTTTGTGTACATTTAGCCAATAGCCATACAATTTTTTCAGTGCATAGATGGGTAATTTTGCATTCTTTACTTGAACATGTTTGATTTGATCAGCATCTTGTGCTTACATTTGTCAATAAAGCTATAGTCTTGGTGCATGTGGCACTTGGTGAATTTGTTCTGATTCTGGAACGGTGATCAAACAGGTTGGCTGGTTTACATTTGATCCTGAATATCATATTGAAAGGGAGCAAATGTGCTGCTATCTGACACGTACTACAAAGAGTACCCATGAGCTAATTAAGGAGAACTTGAACGAAACTCCTACATATGGTGGCTGGGTTGAGGCAAAGGGGCCTAGATATTGCCCTTCCATTGAGGATAAGGTATACTTACCAAAAGCATTTTCAAGGAGGCTTGTTTCGCCTAAATCTCCTATCCCCGACTCCCCCTCCCCCAAATAAATAAATAAATAAAAGCAGCTATTTTGTGAGACTGGATGCCGCTGAGTAAAAATCATGTTTTTAATTATTCAAACTCATTGTCATGTGCGTGATTGTCTGAAACTACTTTCTCAATTTGTTTCTAGAAGTTTTAGTCACTCATTAATAGTCTCGTGGCCAAATTTGCTGTTAGATATGATCAATTTGGCTGCTGATGCTAGAATCGCGTCTTGAAATAGTCTTTGGCTGGAGCAATTTAAATTGTGAAGATGCCTTCAAATGTCATGAAACGTGCAAAGGATTAACTCGTAAGTGATCTGGTGAACATCAACATTCATCAGTCTGTTGAAATTACCTCAAAGGGAAAAAAGAAAGTCAAAGGGGACTTAAGATCTTTAATAGGTTAGAAACAAAATAGATAAATAAGAATTGGCATTGCAAATGTCTGTTTAGTGTTCTGTTATCGTTGATCAAAAGACATCTCTGATAGGTCTCTTATATCATATTTATACAATCTTATCATGAACCATGTGCCTTTCGTGCGTTCCTCATCGCCCCCTATTATGGGGCTTTGGTAGGATTTCTGATCAGTGCCATCTTACCCTTACAGTTACAAATTGTAATAGTTAGACAATGAGAAAAGGACTGACAGGTGTAGTATTTCAAGATACAATACAAAGCAGATTTGACTTCTTTGTCATGTATTATCTATTTTTATCATGAATTCCATTTATTTTATAGTTATGTGAACTGCTGTTATTTTCAGATTGTTAGATTTCAAGACAAGGAGTCCCATCAGATTTTTCTTGAACCAGAAGGCCGAACTGTGCCTGAGCTTTATGTGCAGGTATTCTTATGTCAGCATTGATTGCTCAATTCAATTTTTGACTATTTGATGGACACCAATGTTTGAACCTGTTATTCCTTTGTAATAGTTAGACAACCACTCTTTGAACAATTCTTTGTTCAAGGTTGCACCTGTTATTCCTTCTCCTTAGTGTCATTTTACATTATTAGAGACATTATCTTTTGTTAGATTCCATCGACATTTTTTTTTGGTTCTTTTACTTTTGCTTCTGGTTTTGGTTTGGAACAATTGAAAATTTTCCTGAGTGCTTGCTTCTTTGAAATTATATCTTGTTTCAGGGATTCTCTACTGGTTTACCTGAAAGACTGCAGTTACCATTGCTAAGAACATTACCTGGACTTGAAAACTGTACGATGCTGAGGCCTGCTTATGCCGTGGAGTATGATTATTTGCCTGCTCATCAGTGCTCCAGATCTCTAATGACCAAAAAGCTTCAAGGCCTTTTCTTCTCTGGTCAGATAAATGGAACAACCGGCTATGAGGAAGCTGCTGCACAGGTTTAATTTCTGTTCCTTGTCCTGTCTTTTCTGTGTCTTCTTTTTAGGAGTAAAAGCAGCAACCTATTCTGAACCTTAATGGAGGATATAATATCCTGACGAAAGTACATGATGCTTAGAAAGATGGTTGGATATTGATAAATCCCTATACCCTTGTCCCTGATCAAGCCTGGAAGAGCTCTTCTGAGAGCACCAGCAGACAGCAGCAAGATGCATAAGCTTTAAGGAAACCATATTTTACTTTGCAAGGAATTTGGTAGATCTTTTGGGAAATGCATCAGAACGCAGCAAAAATGTGTAGAATAGCTGTGCCCCTTAACTTCAGCATATATTACCTGCCAGTCTAAGTCATTTACAATTCCGCAATATCTATGAAGTTAATTTATGTCGTGTTTCCTTTTGTGTAGGGGATTATTTCTGGAATTAATGCTGCCAGACATGCAGATGGCAAGTCTCTTATTGTTCTTGAGAGAGAAAGCAGCTATATTGGTACTCTGATTGATGACTTGGTTACAAAAGATCTTCGAGAGCCTTATCGAATGTTGACAAGGTATTTCTGTTTTTGTCATTTTATGCTAGACACTAGTAATTTGTACAGATTTAGACTAAAGTGAAGGGATTAGCCTTCTTTTCATTCTACTTGTTAATGTGGTTTTTTTTTCCCTTTAGCCGCTCAGAACATCGATTACTTCTCCGTGCTGACAATGCTGATAGTCGTCTCACTCCTCTGGGGAGGGAAATTGGTTTAGTAGATGATAGACGTTGGAAACTGTACCAAGATAAGCAGTCACGAATCACAGAGGAGAAAAAACGGCTGAAAACTGTCAGGATATCAGGTCCAAGTTCTTTCTCTTCTTAATTTTTCTGTTTGTTTATTTTCTTCTAGGACAGGGGCTTCATGAAGCAGAGGAAGCATCTCTAGTCAATCTTCTAGCCAGGAGCTTTTTAATGTTTTCTAGATTCTGATTATCCTGGGAAAATTGATCTTTTATTTGCTGAATACTGACCTTTTTAGAGATGAAAGGAAGGATGGGATTCAGTTGCTCCTAGAAGAGTATGTTACAAAAGGAGATTTCAGTATAAATAGGAACAGTATCATTTAGTAATCATCACTGTACTGATGCGCCAATGGCTTAGTTTCTTATCTGTCGTCTATTATTAGTAGATGTTTGTCAGTTCTTATCTTCCAGTCAAGATGGCAGAGATCCCCTATCGTTGTCTTTCAAAGAACCATCTTTTAGACAAGGTGCCTTCTTATCTTTGTTTAGAGTTAGAACCATATGTGATGTGTGTAATTTTGGGATGGAGTGACCATTAGATTGTTTTAAATATTTCTCCTTGTGGTCTATTTAGACTAAAAACGGCATAAATTTCTATGTTCAAAATTTTTTCTTCTAATTTCTTGTTTTTGACAAACTTGCAGGTAGTGGTGACTTGGCTGCTGATGTCTCCTTGTTATCCAGTCAGCCAGTTAAGGACTCTTCAACACTGGAGAGCCTTCTTAAGAAGCCTCATGTAGAATATAAACTTCTTGACAGGCATGGTTTTGGAAACGAATGCCTATCCAGGATGGAGAAAGAATGTGTGGAGATCGATATTAAGTACGAGGGTTTCATTGTTAGACAACAACAGCAGCTGCAACAGGTTTGCTTACTTTTTCTGCTATTGGAGTGTTAGCTTCTTAGTGAAACCAAATCTTCCCCCTTGCACATGCATCCTCATTAAATATTTCAATGAAATTTTCATAACTTTGTCCTTCATTTGGTCTGCCTCCAGATGGTTCATCAACAGCATAGACCACTTCCAGAGGATCTAGATTACTACTCAATGACAACTTTGTCTCGAGAGGCACGAGAGAAACTTTCCAAGGTATGTGCACTATGTCATGTATATGACATCTCTAGCATTTCTTGTTTAGGGAATTAATATTTTGATCCATTTGTGATTTCACCTTTCTCCTACGATAAGACTGACGTAACTCTGCATGCACTATTCTTTGTGCAGCATGTACCTTGTCCTGCTTTTTTAACCTGACTCGTTGGTGATTTACCCCTTGATCCCACTCACATTTGATGTGTATTCAACACTTAGATATGAATATAGTTCTTCAAATAGCAGAAAGTCCTAAGAAGTTATTCACATCCTCCAGTTGTGCAACTAGTAATCAAGATGCTGTTGACTAGTAACACTATTGCCCTTCACTTTTTCATACCTTATTGCAACAAAGCCTCACTAGTGTATATACTTAAGGGCAGTTAAATATCATCTGCATTACCCTTAAATAATCAATAGTTTGTTTGCAACATGTACAAAAATTGTCAGCCCTCATGAATTCGATGATGACAAACTTGGCATGGTCCGTGTGATTTGTTTACCACAATGGTAGTATATCTGCATATTGCATTGCTAACATTCTAACTACTGACTTTGGAGGCTTACTGTTACTGAAATATAGCTTCATTTTCTCTCAGGTGAGGCCCCAGACAATTGGCCAAGCAAGCAGAGTTGGTGGAGTTAGCCCTGCTGACATCACTGCCCTTCTGATCATCCTGGAAACAAAACGAAGGCAGGCTTTAGAGCAGAAGAGGCGTAAAATGATGACATCTGTGATGGTCGAGTCTGAGAAAGAAGCATCTGATTCTCTGGTGGCAGATGCAGTCAGCTCTTAGTAGTTTACATACCTGTTGCCTATAGCTTAACAAATGACTTTCAGGTCATGTGGGCTGAACTCAAAGCCATTTCCAGAGTTCTTCAGCTCGGGCTTGGATCAGATCTTAAATTCCTGTCTGCTGGCTTACTTGTCAGATGGTGCTTGCCTGGGATTGAAGCTTTTTGTTTTGGTGTCCCTCGAGGAATTCACTTGAATCATATGAAGGTAACAAAGTGGGAACTGGGAACTGGGAACTGGGAACTGGGAATAGAGGCTGAAGCAAATGAAAAAGGTGATGTGTTCAAATTTCCCGTGTTGGTTGCATTTTGCAAATCTTTGTTTATTTGGCTTGCATAGCAACCTTCACCTCATGAGCTTAGTTGGAGTATGGTTTTACCTTAGCTTGCTTTCCCTCTTTTTTGAGCTGTGATTGTAAAGATAAAAAGGATACCTTTGTTTCTTCTTGGAAAATATAGAAGGATTTGTTCTTCAGCAGTTAGTGGAAAATATGACATCTTTGTGAGCCCCCTCCCCCTCTCTCTCTTTCTTCCTCTTCTATTCCCGTTTTTGTTTTCTTCTGGGGAAAAGAGGGGGTCTTCCGGAAACAGCCTCTTTGTTACTACGTCTAATCCCCCTTACCTTGCTTTGACACGACTTCGAGGCATAGGTTTGGACGTGGTTTGTTTCTTTTCTTCTCTTTTTTTGGTGGGGGTGGGGGCGGGGCGGGGGTTGAAATTGGTGTCAGGGTATGTTCTTGTACTGCATGATAGTGGGGGCTTATTTTGAACACCACCAGCCCTAGAGTCCACTGGGCCTTGCTAGAGTGCAGCTTTGAGAGGGGGAAGCGATTTTTGAGTTGGGCATGATTGATTGACCCAGCTGGAGATTTTGGTATCCAATAAAAAAGAGAGGAACTGCTGAACCACGATGCCCACTTGAGGTTTGTCAAGAGAAAAAACAAAAGCTGTTGTCTAACCAAGTCATAGTCAACTCACCCAGTTAGATTGATTTGCTGATCCTGTAACTCCCATTTCTCCCCCATATCGTGGTTCCATGTACCCTTCAGCTTCTCAAATCTTACATTTGACAACTCATCTCTCTCTCTCTCTCTCTCTCTCTCTCTCTCTCTCTCTCTCTCTCTCTCTCTCTCTCTCTCTCTCCCTGAACATTGATGATCAACAGATGGGGCGGACACTACCCAGAGATCTGATCCCCATTGTTTATGTTTGATCCCTGCTGTTTCAGTCATTGAAAAAAGTGTTCGTAGTTAAGAATAAACCCCAATGCCTGCGGCCGAGAACCCAAAGGTGGGAGGCTGCTACATATGGGTGATCTCATTTCTCCTGTTTGTCTGCACCATCTCTGGTGCCATCTTCTTGGTGCTATACATGACCGAAAATGAGTCCACCCCTCCAACCATTGGTACCCGATCATCGGCGTCTCTCTTGTTTGCTTGCCTTGGTTCTTCTGGCTCCTCACTTTCCTCTACCGGATCATTTCCCGGACTTTTGGGTTTAGGTTCATTTGTTTTAGCCCCTTTGGTTCTAGCTACCGTGATGATGAAATTGCCCTTCCTACCAATGGTGGTGGCGGTCCTCCTCTTAGTACTAGCGTGGTTGCTAATACTGGAGGTGACAGTGGTGGAGGAGGTGGTGGAGCTGGTAAAATGGGGAATGGGAATGGGAATGAGAATGAGAACGGGAAATCTGAAGTCCCTAGGCAGCCAGGAAGTCCAAGGCGGGTGCACTTTGGAGGGGTGGTGATAATAGGTGAAGAGCATGAGGATGACGATGAGAAAAAGAGAGCCCGAGACCATCATCATCGTCGTCATCATCTTCATCATCAACACATTCGAATGAGAGCGAATTGCCTCTGAAGTTGTCCATGGCTTCTTGATGCATTCTCATTAATTTATCAGAAAATTGGGAATATTCCATCCATGTGATTGCAGTAAGTTGCCAGCAGATGTACCGAGATCAAGAGCACCAGAAGTTGTCTTGTTTGCTGCAATGCCTTCACAGCCAGCCAGGTGTGGTTGTAATTGAACTGGAGAAATCAAGGATTTTGCTTCCACTTTGAACTGAAAAAGTCTGAAATTGAAGCTTTCTGATGATAATGATAAATCGTTTTTGACTTGGTTTAGTCAATTATTAGGTTTGTGTAGAAATGTCTCTTCCCGAGACCCCCGAAAACACAGTAGTTACATTAGGTGGTGGTGCTGTTTAGAAATCTCCTCTCTCTCTCTCTCTCTCTCTCTCTCTCCCCCCAAGCCCCAGGCAAACTTCATAGTGGTGATTAACCGGATACATGTACGAGTTTAGTTGTTTGTATACAGTAGCAAAGAGTTCTGGCAAGATCTCAAGTTCTCAATTTCAGTCTGGAGCTGGAATTTTGATTTCTAAACAAGTTCTCGCAAGATCTCCCCCCCAACCAACCCCAGGTGTTAGTAATGTTTCTTGTATAAATTTTGTGGCATGATTGAGTGTTTGGTTGGAGGAAAATATTTTCCCAGGAAATCATTTTCTATGGGAAAATGAATTTTCAAGGAAAATTATTTTCTACCCACATTTTCCTTTGTTTGGATGGGCTATTGTAATTCAACTTAACTTTTTACATCAGCCAACAGAAATGGACAGAGAAAAGAGAAGAAGCATCCCTCATAAGATGATCCAATCTACCATGTTCATTGACTCATAGTTCTTTGGCTTAGAGGAAGGCATAAAAGAAGCATGTACGAGTTGAACTAATTAACACCCATAAACCGTACAAATGAATAAATTAACTACATCGATTCAATTGAGAATCGAATAGACAACTTGATAGGATAAGGAAATGGATTTCGAATTCATTCGAAAGAAGAGAAGAAATTGCACATCGGTTTGTGAGAGAACTGTGGACGAGTGGACTCAGCAGAACAGGTAAAGGAGGCACCGGGATGTCCGGCACAAACAGGCAGGCTGCAATCGTTGGTTGGTGGTGAACCTCACGATCGGCGGTCAAGGGAGGAAAGAGGGCGAGGCAGAGAGCTAAGAAGACTAAGAACAAGAGGAGAGGGCGGCGTTGTCAATGGAAAGAAGGTGGCGTCGTTGATCGGAGGGCACCGGTGGCGGTGGTCTAGGGGCGGCACTGGCGCCGACGCCGGGCGATCTAGTGCGGCTCTGTTGGTGGTGGGTGACAAGGAGTGGGAGAAGGAAGGGAGTTAGGATAGAGAAGAGGATGAGCCAAAGGTTTTCAAGTTAAGGTGACAGGGAGGGATAGTTGAGGTAAAGTTGGAAAATTAACTTCCGCCCAAATCAACGAAATTATTTTCTACTAATCAAGGAAAAAATTTTCCCTGAAAAATTATTTTCAGATTTTTATGTTGCCAAACACTAGAAAATAGAATCATAATTTTCCAAGAAAATGCTTTCCTCCCAACCAAACACTCCCTATCTCAATTTATATTCCCGGTCAATTATCTATTTTATAGTTTTAAACGATAATAAATATTCTAGTGGTTGAGCGAAAAAGTTACAAGGAGTAATACGAATGCTAAAACAAATGGATTACAAATAAGCTCGTTTTCCACCCAAATGAACATGTGAATTTTATGTTTTTAAAAGGGATGTGTTTAATTTATGAAGAAAATGTGTATTTTTCTTAGGCATTAATAAGAGTATGGGTAACCTCTCTAAGTTAGCTATCCTTTAATGATTTTATAGGATTATTACTATGTATCCGTTTCACCCAAAGGTTTTCTAGGTGTGTAGATATGTAACAAAGTTGCTTGCCTACTAGAGCCTTATTCCATGATCCGCTAGTTCTTATGCCGAGACCACCTTGTTTATTTGGGGCACAAACTTCTTCCATGCTACGGGTATGATTCCGTGCGTATTATCGGAGCCTTTTCTATAGGTAATCCCTACATATCTTCTCTACTTCTTTTATCACCAAGCTTGGCAATATAAAGATGGACCCCCAATAGCTACGCATATGCGGTAGAACCGAGTTGAGTAATTGAACTCTTCCTACGTAGCTGAGTTTTCTCACTCCCCAACTTCTTACCCTTGCTGTAATCTTAGAGATTAACAACGTACGATCATTATGATTTAATTTGTCCGACTTTAGAGGTACTCCAAGGTATCTTATAGGAAGAATTCCTTTTGCGAGCCCGATCATATTCAGCAATTGATCCTCTGTCTCCTTAGTGACTCCGACCATAATAATTTGGGACTTTTGCAAATTCATTCAAGTCCAATACTCGCTGCAAATTGTTCAATCATTTTCATAATGCATGATACCGAGTAGGGATTAACCTTGCAAAAAACTAGAAGATCGTCGACAAATAACAAATGGTTTAATCTTAGTTGTTTACGACTGGATGAAATTTGAAGAGAGAGTCCTCTGTCATGCATTGGAGCAGCTTGGATAAATACTCCATCCCTATGACAAATAACGAGTGGGGTATCGGGTCACCTTGCCTCACCCCTCTTTCGATTTAAAAAACCATACAAACCGCCATTGATGTTAAGTGAAAACTTAGCGGTTGTCATGCACTTTGAAACCCAATTGACAAACTGTTTAGGTATGCCAATTCCTCTCATCATACCAGTCAAAAAACCCCAATCAATAGTGTCATACGCATTTCGAATATTAATTTTTATGAGACACCTTGGTGAGATTCTCTTTCTTTTGAGCAATCAAAATTTTGTGTAGTGTTGCTTTATTGGATATAAATGCAGATTGAGTGTCCATTACAATCTCATGATATAACGCCCCCAACCCATAATCACTAATTTAGTCTAAATAAACCACTAACCAGTGATTAGCGCAGCAGAAAGAGAGTTAGGAGTTGTTACCGCCGGCCTTACCTGTAACGCCCCCAATCACCATTACTTAATAATCCCCTCATTAGGGACTATTACGTAAGGTCGCAGCGGAAGGTAACGATCAAAGGCGCTACCGCCGTCCTAAAAATAGGACAAGGCTAAGTAATTTGACATAAAATGAAATACGATTTGTGCATCCACTGTTATATTTCCAATGATACTCGTTAGGAGTAACTACTTATACCCAAGTAGCTAGGTCATCCCAAAACATAGGTTACTGGTTTAGTAACACAATATTTATACAACCTAGACTTTTGTCTATTCCACAAATTAATATACGACGTACAATAATTCCTAAGGCCATACCTAACCCCTGGTTGAAGGTAAAATCACTGTGAGCGTCTATGTACCTTCAAATTTACGAATGCCACGTGGCTGGCTAGGGTTTGCCTTTGTCGGACTTGGTAAATGGTTGATTGTTCACCAATGCTTCTTCCTAAAACAAAAACAGTAAAATATTTGGAAAAGTGAGTCGAAACTCAGTACGAACATTCCTGTACTCGTAAAATAACTTTGAAGAATATATTGATTGAGCGCGCGCATTTCAATTCATTTTAGTTTGAAATCGGGGGAGAGAATATAAGTAAAACTTGCTTGCCGGTTATTATCCGAAAGTGGAACCCCTTGATAATTGATACGATCTTAGTAAGGTGCACACCTCCCGGCCGACCGAGAACCCGAGTTGAAGCCGCGCGGGTTGGGCGTAAGCCACGATAATTGATGGGCATAAGCCCCGATAATTGATGATTGGGCGGGGACCACTTGATTAGGTGGCAAATCTTGGCTTGCAAATGATTCATTATTAGTTATTTATGTAAGAAATGTTGAGATTTGTTGAAATATGTGAATTTTTGAAGGGTACGAGGCAATGAACGTACTCGAGGTGATGATATTTGTTTCTCCCCTTTTTGCAAAAATTTGAGTCACCGGCTATTCGGCAACGGAAGTGGCCTCGGTTACTGTTTAAAATAGATTTCTAGGGTTAATAATGTTTTCTTGAGTTTTAATGCTTGAGTTTGTATAAGCTTTAACAATTTATTTCATTTTCTTATACTTACATGAAAATCGATGGAACTAATGTTTGTATTACCCGACTTTGTTGCGTAGATTCCGTTTCAATTATTGAATACAATTTATATTAATTAGAGAAGTTGATTCGGCTAATTAGATACTCGATGATTTTGGTGTAATTCAATTTGTTAGCGGCTTTGGATTGAAAATGGTATATATATATAAATATAAACAATCACTTATTCCTAATTTGTTCCTTACTTATCGAATTTAAACCCATAGCTAAGCGATTATTCAATCTACCGATCCCTTTCCATAAGTATGCCTTATAATTACCCAAATTGCTCAAAATTTCATTCATATACCAACTTAAGGTCATGAGCCTTATTCTCACAATAACATTCACATTCAAAATCGCGATTAGGCAAACCTAATGCTCAATTATTTTCCATGCCTGTACACTTGTACATTATCGAATTTCAACTTCTACGCACACATTCTCCTTCGTTTGCTCAATATAATCATTTCCAAAATGTAATAGTTCCACCAAATTGTTCCATTCGCTAATAAAACCTCCTCAATCTCATTCGTTAATTCATAATTTCCCAAAAGGAATCACATTTATTCACATTCGTACAATCAATTCACCACAACACCAAACCTAAATCCTCCAAGCCAATTCGAATTTTCCCCAAATTAGTCTTTAAGTTCACTACACAAACATGTCTATAAATCCGATAATTCAATTTCACAACTACAACAACCGAGTAAATGACAAACTGTAATAATTTAGGGTTTGAGGTTTTACCTTCGAATTCACGAAGGAGTCGAAGTAGAGGATGTTGGTCGTGCACAGTAGCTCCGGCGATTGCGGGGCAGCACCGGCGTCGAGCTCCGACGACCGAGCTGCGGTTGACGGTTGGGCAGCAGAACGGGTCGCGGCGGAGGTGAGGCAGGGCACCTGCCTCCGTGCGCGAGAGAGAGGAGTGATGGCGAGAGACACCAGGCGTCCCGGACGACGCCGGCGTCGGCTTCGGCCGGCGTTGGTGGCGCTTGGTGGCCGTAAACAGGGCCGCGAGATGGAGGCAAGGGCTGCACGCGAGGGAGAGGTAGAGAGCGACCGCGTGAGCTAGGGAAGGAGGGAGGCCGGTGGCCTTTGGCTGGTGCTAGCGCCGGCTTTCGTCTGGCGTTGGCGGTACCGGTCGCCGGAACCGGCGTGGCCAGGGCTTGGAGAGGCAGAGCAACGACAGGGGAGAGGCAAAGGAACGCGAGGGAGCGAGAGAGAGAGCCACCGCGCGAGAGGGCGAGCCGGCGCCCGCCGGACAGCGCCTAGCGCCGGCTTCGGCCGGCGTGGGTGGCGTCCGGTGGCCGGAGTGGAAGGCGAGCAGCAGAGAGATGGTGAGGCAGGGGAGGACGAGGGGGAGGAAGCGGGGAGAGAGAGTGAGCCCGAGTGAATTTTTAAGCTCGCCTACATATTCCGAGATAATTCTTTGTCCGGATTTTTCCTTAGAAAAATCTAATTTGGTTATTTTATTATTTTAATTTATTTCTTTGTTTACTTATTTTGTTTTCTTTTATTGTTACTTTTAATTTTGTTTTTAATAACGATGTTCACAAATTAAAATCTTATTATGAGATTTTTATTAAGGCCACTCCGTCACCTTAGCTGCATAACACATGTATAGGGATAATGTAAATACAAAATATCGAATTGAAGTGCACGCGCTCAATTATATAAATAGTGTAATTAATAAAATAAATAATGTGATTTAAAATAAATAATGCGATTTAGGGTCGGGTTGTTACATTACCAGCGGAAAGGGCATGTCTATTATGAGTCGGATCCAAAACTATTTAATATTGATTACATTATCTTAACAGATCAACAACGAAAAGAAACTATAATATGTATAAAATCGAACAAAAGTACACGAGTAACCCAATATTCGATAACTTTAACACGCGGCACTCGTTCACTATTATCCAAAAGGTCATCACTGCGAGTCGAGCCCCTAAGTCTCGGACAAAAGTCTTCTACAACTTGCCATCTTCAATATTATTACCTAAAACAAAACAGGAAAAATATTTTTGAAACGTGAGTCAAAACTCAATAAGTCCACTATCATGTCTGTAAAATAAAAGTTATTAAATAGTCGAGTTGAGCAAATGCATTTCCATTCATTTGTAAATGAGAAGGAGAGCATAATTTTAAATAGTTGCTCGTTTATTATCCGAATGGTTCCCTTACGATCGTCGGGTTTCCCTAAACGCATGTGCACACACCCATATCGATGGGATAGTCCGGTTAAAGGCGGCCAACATGTACAATGTGACCAACCTGAATATTGAGGAGTACCAAATAATGACACTTGATGAGGCGGGTCCATATTAATGATGGCAAATACTATTTGCAAGTATTTCTTTGTAATTGAAATAAGTCATACCTGGTTTTGGTTTATAATTGAAATACTTAAAGGCACAATCAATGAACGTACCTTATGTTGATATTCTTCTTCCTTTTTGGGCAGAATTCGGATGAGCGTACTACGCTCGATGACCTTAAGTAGATATATAAAAGTTTTGTTAATAAATTGAATTTTATTTCTTATTTATTAAATCATTTCATAGCTACTTCAAATGAAGATCAACAATGTCAATTTTTACTAAATAGTATTAATGTCATCTCAATCTTAAGATTCATTTATTTTATTTTATAAAATGCATACATAAATAAATAAATAAATAAATATATATATATATATATATATATATATATATATATATATATATATATTAACACCAAATACTTATCTCCTTTTCTCTACAAAGAATTTATTAATAAATAGTATTAATATAATACTTGCTTTAAAACCATGGAAAGGTTATACTTTTAAGTACTATTATTATTTATTTTATTATGTATATACTTTTATTCATTCATTTATGTATTTATCTTTTAATCTATTCTATTTTGTAATGCCATAAATTAACTTACAAGAACATGCTTATTTCCTTATGTAATGTTCTTATATAACTCCATAATCCTATTTCACATATCTCTCACTACTCCAAATTATTCTTAGTTTTCCCATAATCTTACCATTAAGTCAAATAACTATCAAAATTTAATCAAAATAACTTCTAATTCATGAACACCCTTTATACAGAGATTTTACCATAATTTCCTTCAATTTCAATACATCCAAATATCACCAAATTTTTCTAAACTCCATGAATCAATTATATATCCACATAATATCATCAAACTTTAATTTCTAATTGCCTTTACATAATACACGAAAAGATTAACCGATTACAACCTAAATATTTTAAATTAACAAGAAGCAAATCAGTAAATTTACCCCAAGAAACAAGGCGAAGGGGGTTAATTTAGGAGGGTTTCTAGGGTGATTGAGGGTGGTGGTTGAAGGTTGGAGGATTGAAGATCGGAGGATGACTGAAGCAGAGCAGACGGCCGGTGGTCGAAGCGATCGCCGAGAGTAGCAAACGGCGTCGGTGACCGATCAAAGGTGGCGAAGCGCGACAGGGCTCGAGGACCGAGGAAGCCGAGACCAAACTAGAGCGAGAATCGGGGCAAAGACAGGAGCGAGGACGATGGTGTGCTGGTGTTTGATGGCTGGGACGAGTGACGGGGTGGCGGTCAAGATAGAAGCCGACGGTGGCAGGCGGTCATGGCTGGCGATGGGCGGCGACCGGGCAAGACGACGAAGGGAGTAAAGGAGTATAATTTGGTGGTGGTGGTTGATGGTTGGGGTTTCGGTGACAATAGGTGTGTTGATGGTGGCGTCGAACCGGGGGTGGCCGGAGCGGAGTTGCAGCGGTAAGTGGTGGCGTTGGAGACAGGGAATGGAATGTGAAGGTGGTTGGAGAGAGAAAGTGTGAGGGAGGGTTTTATCGGTTTAGGTTAAAATTCCGATGATTTAGGTATTTGTATCCCTTCTCTCTCTAGTTGGGCCGACTCATTCTAAACCCAATCCTTGTTAGCATTTATCTTAATCCAACTCCTTATCCTCAGCATCTCCCTTATGCATATCTAATTTCCAACTCTTAAGCCTATCCTCTTCTCTATTAATATTATCAATCTAGGAATAATATTAAGCTTACAAAAGTCATAACAATCTTATTTGTACCAGAATTTTTGAAATCAAAATTATATAAAAATATTGATGTTTTGAAATAATTATTTTGAATAAAATCTAAACATTTTCAACTAAGATTACTATCCGCTAATGTTTTATTAATTTAATTTATAAAAAATGATAAACGGTAGTCATCTTTTGATTAATTAAAAATTATAAAATATGATCATGCGTTGTTGTTGCTATCATCCGGTTCTCGCATTTTAAACAACATTGATATATATATATATATATATATATTTGCAAACTGAAATGCACGCGCTCATGCTAATCTTTAATGTATTAAAGTTAATTATTTTCTTAGGGACGAGTTGTTACAGCCTTCCCCTCCTATAATAAGTTTCGTCCTCGAAACTTGTAGGTCAAATAGTATAAGTATTACCTTAGAAAAAATGTGGGCACTCTGGTTTCTCATATCTTTCTCGGTTTCCCAAGTGGCTTCAGGTTAAAGTGTGATTTGACCATAAAACCTTGACCGAGAGGAATAGTTTTAGTACGAAGTTATTTAATCCTCCAATCTAAGATTTGACCGGATATTCTTCATGTGTTAAGTTACAGGCGATACCCACTGGTTCAGCCTCTATGATGTGGCTTGGGTCGGATATGTACTTCCGAAGTTGAGATATGTGAAAAATATCGTGGATATGTTCTAGATCGATTGTTAAGATAATTTGTAGGTCATAGGGTTTAACTTCCGAATTATCTCATATGGCCCAATGTACCTAGGGCTTAACTTGCCTCTAATTCGAATCTTTTAATCCCTTTGGTTGGGGATACCTTTAGAAAGACCATATCTCCTACTTGAAATTCTAGAGGTTTCCTTCGTCGATCCGCATAGCTTTTTTGTCTACTACGAGCTTCTCTAATTCACTGTTGTATCACTCTCACTGTTTCGGTAGTATCTTGTATCAATTCTAGTCCTATTGTGAGCGTTTCGTCCAAATCGCTCCAATATAAGGGGGTTTTGCATTTTCTTCCATAAAAGGCTTCGAATGGGGCCATTTTTATTGTGGCTCGGTAGCTGTTATTGTATGAGAATTCAACTAGAGCAAGATAATCTTCTCATGTCCCTTAGAAATCAAGAATGCAAGCTCGTAACATATCTTCTAGAATTTGATTAACTCTTTCAATTTAACCATTTGTCTCTCGGATGATATGAGCTACTAAACTTCAATTTAGTTCCAAAAGCTTGCTGTAAGGCTTCCCGAATATCGAGATTGGAATCGGGTGTCCCTATTGGACACTATATCTTTGGGTATTCCATAAAGTCTAACAATCTCCTTTAAGTACACTTGAGCTAATTTGTCCACACTCCAATTGTCACTAATTGGTATAAAGTGTGCGGACTTTGTAAGACGGTCAACTATTGTCCAAATAGCATTTTTCCTGGTGGCGGATGGAGGGAATCCTATGATGAAATTCATCGATATGGAATCCCATTTCCAAATTGGAATTTCCAAGGGCCTTAACTCGCTTACAAGACATTGATGTTCTGCCTTTACTCTTTGACATGTAAGACATCTATCTACATATCTTGCAACTTCTCGTTTCATGTTGGGCCACTAGAAATTCTTCTTTAGATCTATATACATTTTTGTTCCTCCGGGATGGATAGAATATAAAGTCGTATGAGCTTCATCTAAAATCTTCTTTTTAATCTCCTCTTGGTCGGGTACACATAAACGATTTTAAAACCTCAAAGTTTCGTCCTCATGTATGATGAATCATGGGAATTTACCCTTTTTAATATTCTCGCTTAATCCTCACCAACTTCTCATCTTTCTTCTGTCCTATTTTGATTTCGTTTGCAATTGACGGTCTGACTTCTAAAACGTTTAACACCCCTTTGTCTCCTTGGTGGCTAATAATCTCAATTCCTACTCTTTGTAATTCCCGAATAAGGATTGGTTAGGTGATACTCAGGGTATTCACGCTATGCTTGAGCCTTTCTACTTAAAGCGTCAACTACAAAGTTGGCTTTACCTATATTGTATTGAATCTCTAAGTCATAATCCTTTAACAACTCCAACCATCTCCTTTGTCTCAAATTAAGCTCCTTTTGGGTGAACACGTACTTCAAACTTTGATGATCGGTATATATCTTACAAGATACTCCATATAGATAATGTCTCCAAATTTTAAAAGCAAATACAACTGCAGACCAATTCCAAATCGTGAGTAGGGTAATTTCCTTCATATGGTTTTAACTACCGAGAAGCATATGGTACCACTTTACAATCTTGCATCAATACGCATCCTAATCCGTTTTTGAAGCATCGCTATAAATGGTATATTCTTTGCCTTCTTCAGGGAGGGTCGATCTGGGCGTAGTCAATTTGTCTTTCAAGGTTTGGAATGCTTTTTCACACTCATTAGACCATTCAAATTTGGTGGTTTTCTTTAAGAGGTTAGTCACAGAGTGGGCTAATTTTGAAAAGCCATGTACAAACCTCCGATAGTATCCGGCTAATCTTAGAAAAATTCTCACCTCACTAACATTGGTTGGTATGGGCCATTCGGTAACTACTTGTATCTTGTATGGGTCTACCTTTATCCCATCTTTGGATACCATATGACCTAAAAATGTCATTTCATTTAACCAAAACTCACACTTTGTAATTTGTCATATAACTGGTGCTCTCTTAAGACTTGCAATATTATCCTCAAATGATGGACATGTTCCTCCTTATTCTTTGAGTATATCAATATATCATCAATGAAAACAACCACAAATTTATCCAAATAAGGTCTGAAAATCCTATTCATCAAATCCATGAACTTGGCGAGTGCATTAGTTAACCCAAAAGGCATGACAATAAACTCATAATGACCATACCTAGTTCAAAATGTAGTTTTGGGTATATCTTCATTCCTTATTCTAAGTTGATGATACCCGGACCTTAAGTCTATTTTTGAAAATACCTCAGCACCTTGTAATTGGTTGAATAAATCATCGATCCGAGGTAGAGGATATTTATTCTTGATCGTAAGTTTATTCAACTCCCTATAATCAATGCATAACCGCAAGGTGCCATCCTTTTTCTTCACAAATAACACTGGCGCTCCCCAAGGTGAAGTACTTGGTCGAATAAATCCCTTCTCCATAAGTTCCTCTAATTGACCTTTCAATTCTTGTAACTCCACTGGGCCATTCTATAGGGTGTTTTAGAGATGGGTCGGGCCTCTGGATATAATTCTACTTCAAAATCTACTTTTCTCCGAGGCGGCAATCCTGGAAGTTCCTCAGGGAAAATATCGGGAATTCACTTATCACCGGAATATCCTAGAGTCTCACTTTTTCCTCTTTTTCTTTAATAGTATAACACTAATAACCTTGACACCCCTTTTTCAAAAGTTTTTTTACATTTGTCTCCATAAAAACATATATTTCCTCCTTGCATACTTTTTATATCACCTTTCGTTCTTCACAATTGATTTTGGCCCTATATTTTGACAACCAATCCATTCCTAAAATTGTTTCAAAGTTAACTAGATCAAACTGGATAAGATTGGTTGGAAAATTCTCCCGGTTATGGTCAATGGAACTTCCTTATAAGAAAATGGACACTCTACCACTTGGCCATTAGGTAAACTGATTTGATGTGTGGTCAAGGCTTTGTGCTCTTCTAAATTGAGTTGAGATACAACGTGAGTTGACACAAATGAATGCGAGGCTCCGGAATCAAACAACGCATAAATTGGCTTTGAATTTAAAAAGAGAGTTCCAGAAACTACCGTACTCGAAGCGGCTGGATCCTTTTTGTTCATAGTATATACGCAACCTGCATTAATAGGAATAGCTGGGGAGGTCCTATACGCAAGTTAGGTAATGGCTTTGCTGCTCCTTTTTCTACGGCTTTCGCCTCCTAGGACAGTTGAGCACTTGATGCTCCGTACTTCCACACCAATTGCATTTATTTGTCCCAACTCTACACTCTATTGTTGTATGGTTGGTCTTGCCACATTTCTCACATGGTTCATGGCTAGCAGGTGTAGGGTTTTTAGCTTGGTTGAAGTTGGCCTTCCTGGCTATGTTATTTCCACCACGATTTTGATTTCCCCTGTCGTTCCATTTTCGTTTGGAACTTCCTGTGCTTTAAGCTCTCGGTTCGGTCTTTATCCTTTCAACCTCTGCGGCTCTCTCATACAACTCTTGAGTAGTCTTAATTGGTTGCCCAACTAGTTGGTGTCGTATAAACAGAGCCAAACCTTCTTCATATCTTAACATTTTCATTCTCCCAGTAACCACAAAGTCTTGGGCGAACCAGGCCAACTCATTAAACTTAATGGTGTATTGCATCACCGTCATGCCCTTTGTCATCCTTAGTTCTAAAAATTCTTTCTCTTTCGACATTGTACCGAGGCAGGGTAAAACCTAGCTCTAAGTTCCTCCAAAAATTTGGGCCAAATAAACTCGGGTCCTTGGCATCTTGCTTTAATTGTGCTCCACCATGTGTCCACTTCTCCGAACAAATAAAAGGTTCCTATGACCACTCTTTTGTCCTCGAGTACATCAAGGACCATGAAAATCTTCTCAGATTCTCGATCCACTCTTCTAATTCCATTGAGTCAATTTTGCCATTATACACTTTGGGGTTCCTTTTGGCTACCCTATCTGCCAATTTTTCTATATTCTTAAAAGATCCGAATGGGGCCGTAGGGATAGGTACCCTCCTTAGTAATTCTTGGACAAAATTTCCCCACTATGCAAGGTTGGCATGTTCTTGTGAGTTTGGTTGGGCAAAAGTAGCAAACTGGGTTTGGTTGCTTTCTCGTTGTGAGTTAGCAGGTACTTCATTGAGATTGATGACCAAGTCTCTCATTATCCCTTCATGACCACTATTCCCACGCTGGTTTTTACTTGCACCGTGAGACATTCTACAAAACAAATATATTTATATTTACTTGATTATTTTGTCTCCAAACTTCTTATCCTATATTCAAATATTCGATACTAAAGCACTTAAATTTTCTAAACTTAACTTGGCTTTTATGATTCCTATGCAGCTCGCAGTGATTTCTTATACCTAGGTTTTGATACCATATCCGTAACGCCCACAACCCATAATCACTTATTTAGTCTAAATAAACCGCTAACCATTGATTAGCGCAGCGAAAAGAGAGTTAGGAGTCATTACCGCCGCCTTACCAGCGGAAAGGGCATGACTATTATGAGTCGGATCCAAAACTATTTAATATTGATTACATTATCTTGACACAACAACGAAAAAAACTATAATATGTACAAAATCGAACAAAAGTACATGGTAACCCAATATTCAATAACTTCAACTCGCGACACTTGTTCACTATTATCCAAAAGGTCATCACTGCGAGCCGAGCCCCTAAGTCTTAGATAAAACTCTTCTACAACTTGCCATCTTCAATATTCTTACTTAAAATAAAACAAGAAAAATATTTTTGAAACGTGAGTCGAAACTCAATACGTCCACTATCATGTCTGTAAAATAAAAGTTATTAAATAGTCGAGTTGAGTGCATGCATTTCAACTCATTTGTAAATGAGGAGGAGAGCATAATTTTAAATAGTTGCTCGTTTATTATCTGAATGGTTCCCCTACGGTCATCGGGTTTCCCTAAACGCATGTGCACACACCCATACCGATCGGATAGTCCAGCTTAAAAGCGGCCAACATGTACGGTGTGACCAAACTGAATATTGAGGCGTACCAAATAATGATACTTGATGGGGCGGGTCCATATTAATGATGGCAAATACTATTTGCAAGTATTTCTTTGTAATTGAAATAAGCCATACCCGGCTTTGGCTTATAATTGAAATACTTAAAGGCACGATCAATGAACGTACCTTATGTTGATGTTCTTCTTCCTTTTTGGGCAGAATTCGGATGAGCGCACGTCGCTCGATGACTTTAAGTGGAGATATAAAAGTTTCATTAATAAATTGAATTTTATTTCTTACTTATTAAATGATTTCATAGCTACTTCAAATGAAGATCAACAATGTCAATTTTACTAAATAGTATTAATGTCATCTCTAATTTTAAGATTCATTTATTTTATTTTATAAAATGCATATATATATATATATATATATATATATATATATATAGGGGAGGGTTCATATGAGAACCCTTCTAAAAATGAGAACTACCCTTGTTGTGAGAACTTTTAATCTCAAACGTCCAATTTTAATCTAACGGTTCGATGTAAATAGTATTTAATGACTTTAATTAAGGTAAAAATAAAAAATTTCCCCATTTTTCTACCTCTAATCCCCCCGATACTTTCTTTCACTCGCTTTCTTTCTCTCACTACCTTCTCCTCTCTCCTCGTCAATTCGCCGGCCAAGACCCGCCTGACCACCTCGCTAGTCACCGGAATCCCATCGCCGGCCACTACCCGCCTCTCGCTCGCTGCCTCCCGAACCCTCTCGCTCGCTTCCCCATCTCGCTCGCTGCCCCTCTCCAGCCTCTACCTCTCACCGGCCACGTCGCCGCCGGCCACCTCCCACAAGCACCGTAAACCCATCGCCGAGCATTGGAATTTGGCGTTTAATTATGCGAGTAATATTTATGTTTTGGGAATTGAAATTTGTTCACGACTTTTAGGGTTCGTCGAAGGTGGGGTTTCAATTGGATTATACGTTTATTATTGGTGAAATGGGGATCAATTTGTCAATTGGAATGTGGAAGCTGAAATCCTTTTCGGCAAGTAGCAAGTAATTTGACCATTGAAAAATGCCTCTATATGTGCTTTGTCTAAGAACATGTAGCAAGTGATTTTCCATTCTATCTACTTGATTCATTTATGTTGTTTGTTATAAGATTAATTAGGAAAATTTGGAAGTTGATTTGAATCGAAGAGAATTAAGATTTGTCAAGAAAAATATATTTGTGGTTAAGACGTTGGCATGTCCCAAGCATACAAAGCAGCAGTTGGGAGAGAGCAGGGAGGAGAAGTGCTGAGGAAGGGTTGTAGGTTTTCTATGTGAAAAATGACTACGATGAGGTATATGAGAATTGAACTGGTTGATGTAAGGTAAACCAAAGACTAGTTAGAAGAGATTGAGTTTTAGTGCCTTGATTGTGTTGATGTAACTCATTTTTGTCAATGCAAGAAAGGTTCTTCCATGTTAAATTGTGATGTTCCTTATCCATGTATATACTTTGATCTATATGCTTGGACTTGCTTGATATGGATAATTTATCTCCGACTAGTCAACTATGTAAAGGTTAACTAGAAAGATAGTTTGAAATTGGACATACATTTAAAAAGGGATGTAGCAAAATATATTTGGTTTTGTACTTAGGCTTCACTTGTTTGTGGAATTTTTGCCTCTGCTATGCTGCAAATTCTTGTTAGTTGCCTCATATTGCAGGACTTTTGGTTTTCTATGGGGCTTGCACATATGTGTTGGCAATTGTCTGTATATTCTCTGTGGGGAATGTTCACAACAACATCCTGAGTGCACACCACCCCTCATTGCTACACAAAACTAATTTCACATCTGTAGATGGGATTTGTGTTAGTTACAAATTAATGTGGGTGTCAAATTCAAAGAAAATTTGAAGACTTGGGCTTTCATTGATGTTGCTAATAAAAAAAAGGCTGCTGGGTCCTTCTACTAAAAATAGCGCCTCACTTGTGAGATTTACATAGTCCATTAGCTCAATCGGTAGAGCATTTGTGTTCTAACACAAAATATGTGGGTTCAAATCCCACATGGACTACCAAAAAAGGCTTCTATTTGCGGTATATTTAGTGTTGCGGTTTTCACGATCTTTTGTATATGAGGTGATTTACATGCCTTTAGGATGATCTAGGATTTCCTGGGATAATCGCATGTGTCGCTTCTCCGATCCATAGTTCTGTCTTCTCTGCATTGCATAGTGTTTGAGATGTTTGGTTACCTTGTTTTGAGAGGTAAAGTCCTCTGTCGAGCATTGGTAATCTGTCATTGTGTGCCTTTCACCATATTCGAGAATCGGAATATCTATTACTATACTTTACAATGTTGTTTTTCTCCATTTCAACTTTGTAAAGACTTGGCTACAGATTTTACCATATTCACTCGAATGTGTTATATGCAAAAAGCTAATGGCCACTTCAGAAGGGAAAGTGTGCAGGATAAAAATATACCTTCACCGAGGAATATCTCGTACCAAAGGGGATGTAAATCTTAAAGTATGGATTAGGATGTCAATTCTACAGCCTTTGTTTATGAACAGATTATGAACAGATTGCAAGGTAGCCACTTCATTCTACTTTGACTTATTAGCCCATGTGGGATTTGAACCCACATATTTTGTGTACGAACACAAATGCTCTACCAATGGAGCTAATGGACTATGTAAATCTCATTGTTTCAATTCCAATAATCAAACACAATTTGAGACAATCCAACAATCATATCGTCACACTAAGACAATACCAACAAGACACCAGCTAGAGACAATAACTAGAGGCAATTGAATCAACTCCAACAACCATCGGTATCTCGGATAACCGATTTTTGTTAAAGCCAAAAACTGCCTTCAGGTAGTAATGTAGAAGCATTAAAAACATATCAGGCTTCTATCAGCAAAATTTAAAGCATTAAAAGATTCTTCTCCTTTCATAAAGTGCTCTACCCTAGCATGATCAAATGATTTTGCACGAATAGGGAAAAGTTTAATCTAGTTAGTAATGTGCTTGGAGATGTCTCACTCAACTTTGCGAACAGTAGGTCTGTGGTCATTAATGCCTGAATCCAAGGTCCGACCAACAAAAGTTTCAACATTTAATTTTAGAGGAAAGCCACAAACACCTAAACCCTCCATGCCCTACCCTAGAAAGGATTCCAGTCTTGGGTAACTCGATGCCTTGCGAGCATCTCAAATCCACGATTAACCGAGATGCCTCCCACTCACTCCCCCACTTATGTTAGGTTCACTAAAGTGACCTTCAAACTAATCACAAATTCAGAAAACATATTGGTTAGTATCATACCAATAAGACACTCGCTGATACCGGACATGCAACCACATCAACAATTACAGCTCATACGAGTAGTAGCTGCGATGTCCAATTTCTCACAATAGGGAAAGATAAGATACAGAACAAGCACTTGACAACAGCAAATGGATCAATTTCAACCCCAAATTCAAGAACACATATGCATCAAACAAAAATCCAAGAACAATCTCATGTTCAATTGTTGCGTTTATTTTGGGGAGATTCTAATTCAATAATCTCATAAATCCAACACTCGAAATCCAAGAAATCCAAACGAAATCCAAGAATCAACCCCAAATTGTGATTCTAATTCTAAAACAGAAACTTCAATTGAAATTAAATAGAAATTTAATATAGACAAGATAACAAACCCTAGATTCGAGAGAGAGTTGGCGATTTGGGCTCCACGGTTCCGAGTATCCGGTCATTTCCGGGTTTGGCGCGGTGGTTGGCGAGGTGGTGGTCGGGGAGTAGACACGGGCAACGACCGAGGTAGTGACCGGCGAATTGCGGTGAGAGAACGACCGCTGTAGTGGAGAGAGAGAGGGGCAACGAGCAAATCGCAGGAGGGTTGGGGAGACGTTCCGGTGTTGTGGTGGCTGGCGAGTGCGGGTGGTGGCTGGCGATTAGGTTCCGAGTGTTGTGGGAGGTAGCCGGCGAGGTGGCCGGGGCGAGGTGGCCGGTTGGCGAATTGCAGCAAGCGAACGAGGGAGGCAGCGAGCGAGCGAGAAGGTTAGGGAGGCAGCGAGCGAGTGAGCGAGAGGCGGGTGTGGCCCGCGATTGGGTTTCGGTGCTCGAGGTGACCGGCGAGGTGGTAGCCGGCGATTTTGGAAGGTGGAGAAGGTAGAGAGATGGCGAGAGGTTTGAGGGAGGAGATAAACTAGAGAGCGAACGAGGCCGAGAGAAAGGAGGAATGAATTTGTTTTTTAATTTTTGCCTAAATTAAAGTGTGAAAGGTTTTAATATCTTTCTTATATCGGAACCATTAGATTAAATTTGGACGCTTAAGATTAAAAGTTCTCACAACAAATACTTATCTCCTTTCTCTCTACAAAGAATTTATTAATAAATAGTATTAATATAATACTTGCCAAGGAAAATTTATATTTTTAAGTACTATTATTATTTATTTTATTATGTATATAATTTTATTCATTCATTTATGTATTTATCTTTTAACCTATTTTATTTTGTAATGTCATAAATTAACTTACAAAAACATGCTTATTTCCTTGTGTAATGTTCTCATATAACTCCATAATCCTATTTCACATATCTCTCACTACTCCAAATTATTCTTAGTTTTCCCCTAATCTTACCATTAAGTTAAATAACTATCAAAATTTAATCAAAATAACTTCTAATTCTTGAACACCCTTTATACGAGAGATTTTACCATAATTTCCTTCAATTTCAATACTTCCAAATATCACCGAATTTTCCTAAACTTCATGAATCAATTATATATCCACATAATATCATCAAGCTTTAATCTCCAATTGCCTTTACATAATACGGGAAAAGATTAACCGATTATAACCTAAATATTTTAAATTAACAAGAAGCAAATCTAAAAATTTACCCCAAGAAACAAGGTGAAGGGGTTAATTGAGGAGGGTTTATGGGGTGGTTGAGGGTGGTGGTTGAAGGTTGGAGGATTGAAGATTGGAGGATGACCGAAGCGAAGCGGACGGCCGGTGGTCGAAGCGATCGCCGGGGATAGCAAACGGCACCGGTGACCGATCAAAGGTGGCGGAAGCCGGACGAGGCCTCGAGTACCGAGGAAGCCGAGACCAAACTGGAGCGAGAATCGGGCGGAGACAGGAGCGAGGACGGTGGTGTGCTTGGTGTTTGATGGCTGTGATCGTGACGGGGTGGCAGTCAAGACGAAGCCGACGGCAGCAGGTGGTCATGGCTGGCGATTGGCGGCGATTGGGTTAGACGACGAAGGGAGTAAAGGAGTATAATTTGGTGGTGGTGGTTAGCGGTTGGGGTTTCGGTGACAATAGGTGGTGTTGAACTAGGGGTGGCCGGAGCGGAGTTGCAACGGTGGGCAGCGAGCGATGGCGGTGGAGACAGGGAGGGAATGGAATGTGAAGGTGGTTGGAGGGTTTTATCGGTTTAGGTTAAAATGCCGATGATTTAGGTATCTCGTATCCCTTCTCTCTCTAGTTGGGCCGACTCATTCTAAACCCAATCTTTATTAGCATTTATCTTAATCCAACTCCTTATCCTCATCGGCTCCCTTATGCATATCTAATTTCCAACTCTTAAGCCTATCCTCTTCTCTCGTTAATATTATCAATCTAGGAATAATATTAAGCTTACAAAAGTCATAACAATCTTATTTGTACCAGAATTTTTGAAATCAAAATTATATAAAAATATTGATGTTTTGAAATAATTATTTTGAATAAAATCTAAACATTTTCAACTAAGATTACTGTCTGCTAATGTTTTATTAATTGATACAAAATTTAATTTATAAAAATGATAAACAGTAGTCATCTTTTGATTCATTAAAAATTATAAATATAATCGTGCATCATCGTTGCTATCATCCGGTTCCTGCATTTTAAACAACATATATAATGTAATATGAAAATATTTGCAAACTGAAATGCACGCGCTCATGCTAATCTTTAATGTATTAAAGTTAATTATTTTCTTAGGGATGGGTTGTTACATAGGGAGTATCGGATTTAGCCTTTTGCACATAAATTTAGAAATGGCTTTCTAAAGCACATTGTAGCAGGAAATGGGCCTAAAGTCAGCAGGTGTTTGGGGGTGTTCAATCTTTGGTATCAAGGCAATAGTATTAGTATTCAGTTGTTTGAGAATTTTACCGAGAATGGAAGAAGTGCAAGACTGCCTCACTCATTTCCTTGCCAATAATTGTCCGAGGCTTTTGAAAAACTTGCTTCCAAACCCATTTGGGCCGGGCTTTTATTGCATTCAATGTCCCATGTTGCCTCTTTGACCTCCTTAGGATCAAAAGGATGAAATAAGGTTTGACAATGTGCTGGTTGTAAGCATTTTTCAGCTTGAATAATTGTCCATTTCACCTTGTCTTCTCCGAGTTTTGCAGCTAAGAGATTCTAAAAATATGCAGCAATAGCACTTGCACTTAATTGAATCTTGTAAGTATAATTATCTTCTTCAGTTTATATAGTTTGTATACTTCTTATGCATGATTTGGTAACCTTTTCCTTGAAGATAGAGTGGAAATAGGATGTGTTAAGATCCCTTTCTTTGAGCCATTTTATCTTGCTTCTTTGCATGTACTCGGGTTTTGCAGCCTTCTTTAATGTGCTCAATTCAAGTATGGTTGCTTTTTCTCGCTGCGTACAGGAAGTCGATGCCTTCTCCATCAAATATTAGCTTTTGGATGCTCAACAATTTATTTCTGGTTTCCTCCACCTGAAGTTCCAATTGTGAGAACCGATCTCTATGCAAAGCTTTTAGAGTCTGGTTTCACTCTTTTTAACTTTTCCACCACCCCGAATATTTTTATTTCGGACCCGTTAAAACTCCAACTATTTTGTATGATTGGAAGGAATTGCTCATGTTGGCAGCACATGTTACAAAATTTGAATGTGCTTCTTTCTTACAATTTGCTTCTCACTAAATAAAAGACAACATTGGTCCGAAACTCCACCAGCTTTGATCGTGCAACTTTATGTCATTAGAAAAAATCAATCCAAATTTCATTGATAAAGGCTCTATCGAGCCTTGATAGGACTCTATCTTGAACCGTTTGTTTATTTGTCCAGGTATAAACATGGCCCATGGTATGCATTTCCTGGAGCTCATTTTCGGTTATACATTCTTGGAACTCAGCCATGGCACTATGTTGAACCGCATTACCTCCTTCTTTTTCATTTTCATACATGACACAATTGAAATCACCTGCTAGTAGCCATGCTTGGACTGATGTACTATAACTTATAAGAGATTCCCGGAGAGACCTTCTTTCCACTTCACGGTTAGAAGCATAAACTGTTGTCCAATGAAAACTTTTTTGAGTGCCATAGTGTCTCACTCGAACAATGAATGGTTTGCTTGGAGATATCTAGTACCTCAACTTCAAAACTATCTAGATTCCATATAACCCATATTATGTTCTTCATACTATTTGTTGCGTTTGTCACTACTTCCCAATTTTTGCATATTCTGGTTGCAACAAAATCGACATTATTTCTGCTCACTTTTGTTTCTAACAAACCAGCTAGATGAATCCCATTATTTTTCAAGAAGAGGTTTATCTCTTCTTGCTTAGAGGGGTTATTCATACCTTTCACGTTCCATACTAGGCTTTTATCCATTTGCTCTTCTCAAAGAGGATTCGAAGACTCGGACATCGCTCTATATCTTTCTGAGTCATGCAAAAGGAATCGGGTATAACGATGTCATTCATATAGAGTTTTGATTCCAAGGCATTCTCTGTGTCTTAGAAACTTACTTGAATTAAATAGTATCCTTTCTATGCGATTTGGCCTTCACATATCTCTTTAATCGCTTTTTAGTTAGCGACTCGGAAAAGTTGTTCTTTATTCCGAGTCCATTCTCACTCAGA
Organism: Talinum fruticosum; assembly: GCA_021018815.1. Lineage (NCBI taxonomy): Eukaryota > Viridiplantae > Streptophyta > Magnoliopsida > Caryophyllales > Talinaceae > Talinum > Talinum fruticosum. Next base: position 9,269,828 of record JAITYX010000010.1, on the reverse strand, counting down.
ATCGACTTGTGGTTATTTACTCTATTGCTTGCATAGTCGGCATTCATAGTTCATTTCATGCTTAGTCTATATCAAGTTCTTTCTCACTCGATATTTGCTATAGAACGTGTTTCTTTACTTAAGACTAAGTCATATGGAATTCCGAGTATCATGGATATTAGACTCGGAATTCTCCATTTCTTTTCCGACTCGGATAATCAATTGTGTAATTTTTCAAAATTATTTTGTTATCCGTGTCTAACCTTGGACCAAAGTATTTTATACTTTGAGAACCAAAGGTGTTTTACTTTTGTAGGTTATTCAATCGAGGATATCTTTTCAAACTACAAAAGTAGCCGGCTTCGAACGTCAAATCACCAGCGAGATATGGCTTTTCACCTTCCCTGCTTTAGTCTCGGAAGATTGTGTCAAAAGTCATGCGCTTCCATATCCGGAAAACTGAACGCCAAGCCTAACGGTGGTTTTCACCTCATTTTTCAAGACACAACCGATGGTTTTGGGACTTCCAAGAGAGTTAAACCGTTGTCCAACGTTCATATTTCAACGGATACTTTCCGAGTGACTCAGAAAGCCTTTCTCAACGGTCACGAGAGGACTCTCGGGCAGCAGATGAAAATAACGGCTACTCTGCTCGGTCTTATCTATAAGAAGAAGCCACTTCACAAGACTTGAAGGTTGCCGAACATATTGTATATACACTTACTTGATCAAAGTTATTGTATTTACTCTCAATCTTCAACTTACAACTCCCACTCGTAATTCATTACTTTCGAGTTGTAAGGTCTTGTACTCGTTACAAACACTTCTTACATTCTTTGTAAGGTCCCTTGACTAAGTCTGTAAAGGTTAACTCAGCTTAGTTGTCCCTAGCTGTAAGGGTTATCTCGGCTAGGAAGTACTAGATCGAGATAAGGTAACTTCGAGTCTAGGAAAATCTGTATAGAGTTGTCTAAGGGAGCAACTCGGGTTACGTCAAGTTCACGGTATTTTGTGGACTCAAAATAGTGGATTTGACTTCGTGTCTGGATTGACACGGGCCGTGGTTTTCTGCCCCAGGAGGGTTTCCACGTAAAATCTCTGTGTTCTTTTTCGAGTTCATTCTAGACTCGAGACGACCTTAGTGCTCTTGCTTCTTCCGATTCATTGCTTTTTGAGTCCAATCTTTTCGACTCTGTTATTAGACTCGGATTCTGTCTTTGCCTCTTTTCGCGCAAAAGTGTGTATTTTCGAAAGAATTTTCTATCACCCTATTCACCCCCTCTAGGGTGACTCGAGACTCTCCTTGAGCAAACCTTCGATTCCGATATCGGCCTCCTTGATTGAACAACTTGCTGATTCACCACTTGGACTTCCTCATTTTCCAATGTCGTGTATGCATTAGTGTGCTCTGTGACTATTGGTACAAGTTAATTGGACAAAAATCAAGAGAGCAATTGGCTTAATGATATCATAGGTTGCATCTTTCCTTTTGAAGATAAAATCTTACTAGAGGCAAAGGACTTTTTTTCCTCTTGGATGTATATCTACAAGTCAATTCGAGATTGGTTGATTAATTTGGTATAAGAACCTTATTGGATGGACTTTTAGCTTGCTTTAAAAAGATTTTTTAATATAAAGAAAAGCGTAAAGTCAATTTTAATGATTTTACAATTAGGTTTTCGACAATAACTTTAGGAAACTTAATCATTTAAACTAATCGACACCCTAATAAAGGCCTCGTTCGAAGTTAAATAAAAATCATCATCTACTTCTTTTTTTTTTTATTCATTTCTCGTTCGTTTTTGTTTGTTTTTGTTCTTTTCTGTTTGTTTCTCTTAATTTACGTTCGTTTCGTTCATTTTTGTTTATTTCTTCTATTTTCGATTACTCGTTTATCTTCGTTTCGTTGGTTCCTATTTTTATTTTTATTTTTGTTTTTCGTGTGTTTTTTGTGTAACTTCGAACAAGTCCTAAATCTACAATAAAGGCTTATTCAAAGTTACATAAAAAACAAATAGAAATGGAAATAAAAACAAATAGAAATGAACAGAAAAGAGCAAAAATGAATAGAAACAAATAGAAATGAACAAAAACGAATAAAAATAAGTTGTTAAAGATATTATATTTCACAATATTGAATATTTGGTGAATAATGAATATTTAAAAATTATTTTTTATAATATTTTAAAATATTATATTTTATTTTTATATGAAGAATAATTTTTATTATAATGTTTTTCAAATATCAAAAATTTTTATTATAATGTTTCTCAAATATAAACAAAATAATTTTATCTTGTTTGAGAAAAAGATCAAAGAAAATATAGAAATAAAATATTATAAAAAAACCAAATAAAAAAATTAAATAACCCCAATAATACCTTTCCTTTTTATCTTTTAACTAAAAAAATAATAAAAAGTATCAAAAAAACCCAATTATACTTTCTCTTCTCTTGCATTTGTTATTCTCTCAACTGTCGTTCCTCCTCTCTCTATGCTCCACTTTACTTCACTCTCATATCTGCCTCTCTCTCTATCTGCTGCACTCTCTTACTCTCTCCGGTCGGTTATAATCTATACTATACATAATAACAATCTTTTAAAAAAGATGCCATGGCGGTATGAGAGTAAATTTAGGAGTTTCGTCCAATAAAAAATAATAATTGAGCATTGAAAAAAAAGGTTTCTATTCATATATAGACTCTTTTTTACTCCATACCACAATAATAATAATAATAATAATAATAATAATAATAATAATAATAATAATAATAATAATAATAATAATAATAATAATAATAATATATAATTTTTCAGAAAAATTAAATAATAACTAATCATCCTAATTAATTCATAAAAATATAAAACAGAAAATAAAAACAAAACTAAGTAGAAAATTAATAAATAACAAATATAATAAATTATATAATAAATTAAATCAAAAATCTGAGAAAATATAAAAGTAACCTAAAACCCAAAAATATTTTTTTTATAGTTTTCCAGAAAAATTAAACAGAATTAAAAATAATAAAATAAAAATATAATCTTAAACAGAAAGTAAAACAAATAATAAACTGTACTAAATAAATGAGAAAATAAATAATTAAATTACCAGAATATTAAAATTATTTTTTGGACTTGAATATATCCTAAACACCTAAAATCAAAATGAAAAAACTAAATTTATAAATTATCAAATCAGTTATAAAAACTAAGAAAATTAATACTAACATATTAAAAAGATTCTAACTAAACCCTATAATAATATAAAAATAAAATTAACCGAAGAAGACTAATTTTATTCTAACTTATAACAAACTGACTAAAAATAACAAAAACTAACAGAAAAGTAATTTGAAAATTAAAATATATTAAGACATAAAATAAAATTAATATATATGGTTATGTATTTATTTATTTAGGGTTTGGTTTGTATATTAGCTCTCATTTATTTTTATGTATATTGGTATGCAATATTATTTTGGGCATGAAATATAATAATTTTGTCTAACATTATTAATTTTTCATTGTTGATGATGTTTTTTGACTTGGTACCATAAAATTGTATTAGTTTAAAATATATTTATTATAAGAATTTTTAATTAAAGTCAACAGGAACAAGTTATAAAAATAATATTTAAATATTTAACTATCCTGGGAAGCAATTTGGTTATTGCATCCATCTTATGTACATAATGATTTAATAAACCTTAAGAAATCATAAATTAATATAATAAAAATATAACAACTACATATATACTTGATATTAATAATTAAAAATGCCTACAAGATAGAAAGTTATGATTCAAATATGTTGTGGAATAAAACGTAATGAATAAAAAGTTAGGAATTATATTGGTTCGGTTCGTAATTTGTGTACTTTAAGTTCGTAATTTGTATTATGTTTAAAGGAATGTAAACTTAATATGCCAACTTCTATTAAGCACATAAGACTTCAAATAAATTCATTTGTCTCAAAATTTTTGCACAACATATAGATCATTTTTTTGGTTACAAATGCGGTTTATTTTAGTTTCTTCCTAACATGTCTATTTGTGACTTATTATTGACAAACATATTTAAATCATATCTTTTACTATTGTAAGTTTTCTAAATTATTAAAAGATGAGTATTTGCCATCAAACCTCCCCGCCATCTTGAAATAGAAATTCATGTTACTCTTATTATGTTAACACAAGGGAAGTAATTGGTTGTTAATCAAGTAAAACATGTATTCATAAAATCTCAATTGTATCAATATTTTTGTCCAATTGATTCACTACTAAAATCGCGATCAATTTTCAATATAAGTACAAAACACATATGATTTTATTATCCTACGCCGTGAATTGACCTATCATGCCCTTTATTATGATACAGATTATCTATTATTGTTAAATATATTTGGATCATTTCTATCATTATAATATTTTCACTATTAATATCAATATAAGTAGTTATTATATGTTTAATCATCCTCGTGAGTAGAGGTAGGTAAGAATGGATAAATCATTATATTCACCTTATAAATTTAAAAACATGAGATCCCATTATGGGTATATGTATAATTTTTTAAGAGTTCGTGTAATATTTAAGTCAATGATGTTTTAGTAAGTTGGTTGGGTATAAATATGTATTTAGGCGTCTATTAAACTAAATTAGTATTGACTTTGTAAAGAGTTATAAGTTATAAGTTTGATATTCTTTTATTGATTTGATGTACTTTGTGTTGTAATATTAATTTGTGACATAATGATATTTATTGTTATCTATAGGTCATCTAACTCAATATCTACCAATCATATATTATTCCTTTTACGACTAATATTTACCTTTTGATACCCAAACATATTGTCACACTATTTCTATAACTCGTATGAGTTATGGTTATTTAAATTGTTTGATTCTTAGAATGGTCCGACTTCTTAATATTCTAAATAATTAGTGTAACCTTAAAACCTTGATGATATTTTTTACGTTATGCATTGTACAACATTACTCAGTGCATAGCACGAGTCCATAATGATAATAATAATAATAATAATAATAATAATAATAATAATAATAATAATAATAATAATAATAATAATAATAACAATCAATGTTATTAAAATTGAGATCCGGATTGTAGAATCATACGATCCTACGATCCAAATCGTATTAGGATTGCTATCTAGCTAGAATCGTACCGGGATTGGACTAGGGTCGGTTAGAATTGTTAGAGTCGTACTAGAATTGTTAGGATCGTTAGAATCGTTCCGATCTTAGTTCGTGCCGTATCACATTGAAATCGGTGAAAATCGTATTAGAATCATATTAAAATCGGTTAGAATCGTATTAAAATCGGTTAGGATCGTTGTGCTTTGTTTGGCCTTTTGACCTTTATTGTTTTTAAAGTAAATATATAGTTATAAATCATAATTTTACTTTGTTTTTAAAATCTTACAATTCTCGATTCGATTTTACGATCCCGATCTAAATCTCTTCGATCGATTCTAATTAGAATCTCAATTTTAACAACCTTGATAATAGTAATATAATAATAATAATAATTATTATTATTATTATTATTATTATATTAAAAAAATAACAACCATTATAATATCATAACGTCACCGTTGACGATGACGACGATAATAATAATAATAATAATAATAATAGAAATTTTCAAGTAGGTCCCGTAGACACTAAATTTGAATTATGTAAATTAAATAAAAACAAAAATTTATTCAAAATGGATTTTATTAGGCCTTACATCGAAGGCAAAAGCCCTAAGCTGCAGCTCAACTCCGGGACTCTACCATCATAATTATAAATCCCTCCCCTCTCCTCGTCTCCTTCCATCAGCAAAATTTGAAACGCTGAAGCAAATTTGAAACCTCATTTGCCCAAAGCGGGAAAGAGAGAGGAAAGATGGAAGAAGAGGGCGTCAAGAAGAAACCTTTGAGTTTGAATGAACGCCATAGTCGTCTCCTTGTCGACCTCTCCGCTTCTCGCTCCAAACCCCTCCTCCTTCCTCTCGTCTCCTTCCCCGTACTCTCTCTCTCCAATTTCACTTTCTGCTGCACTCTGTGTTCTTTCGATTTTCGATAATCTCCATTTTCGAATTATTTCTTTGCAGGTGAAGAAAAGGAACAGTCCAAGTTCAAGTTCATGGAACCTAAGGATGGCGTTGATGATATTCCTAGTTTCTCTGGAATCGCCGATTTCGATTCTTCTCCTGGTTCTCCTCTCTTTCTCTCTCTATCGATTTTTTTGAACAATGCGTTTTACTTGTAAGGCTAATCGGTCAGTTAATCAATGGCAGATGTTGCGAAGTTATCGAACGAGAAGCAGCTTAAGAGTCGTGGTTCTACGGAGAATGATGAAGCGATTAATGATAGTATCCCTCGCTTCTCAGGGATCACCGATTTTGATTCTTCTTCTGGTATCTCTCTCTCTCAACATTACCCAAAAAATTAAAGTTCATATTTAGTAGCTGTTGATCGAAGGGGATGTTCAAAATTGGTTCAGGTCTTGGTAGTTTTGCCTTAGCTTGTGAAGTAGAGAACAAATTTAATTCAAACCAAAGAAATCTGCAAATTAAACTTAAGAAGATAAAATCAAACACAACGGTCTAAGTTAGTAGGGGCTGCTAAAAAGGGTGTTGTCTTTGGATCATTTCCTTCCAACAGACAAGTTGAAATCGGAGAAACAGCAGACGAAACCGGAGAAAGTGAAAATTGAAGGGAGGAGACGCCTCTGCAAAGTATCAACCCAGAACGATGATAATGATAATAATAAAGATGGGAATAACCAGTTTTGGGATATTTCTGATTTTAGCTCACCACCTCGATCAAAAGAGTGGGCGTCTGAAGTTGATGGTGGATGTGGAAATGAGATCAGGGATATATTGAATGATTTGAGTTCCCGGTTAGAGTTTCTGTCCATTGAGAAAACAAGAAATCCTAGACCAATTGACCGAAAAGCTGTTCCCTTTGGTGGTGATTCCTTGGATGTAGTAAGAAATAAAGGTGTGGATCAAAAGAAGGAAGAAATGAGAGAACGTGAATTTGCCAGTGCTAGTTCTTCGTTTGCAGGCTCTTCCGATCAGTCTGATTCATCGTCTGGTGTGGCCGATAGTTTTCAGAACAAGGAAGCAGAGGGTGAGAAGTTTATTGAGTCTGATGGGGATAATTTTGGTAGGGTTGTGAAATCCAGTAAGAAGGTAGATAAAGGAAAATCGAGATATGTGAATAAGAAAGAGACTGCAAATCCTGCAGTTTCACGTAGAACGTTTGTTTCTAATCTTAAAGATGAAGAAGACGATGATGAGGATGATTGTGTAGTTCTGGGAAGTGGGAAGTTACCTAAAACAGATCGACATGACGGTGTATTGAATAAGGATTATGGTGACTCAAGTGTGATTGAAGTTGTGGGTGACGATGCTGAGAATGTTTCAGAGAATGATCATGCAATTACATTGAGTGGACCAAGGTCAACTTACAAGTTGCCTGCTAAAATTGGCAAAATGCTGTATCCTCATCAACGTGATGGCTTGAGGTGGCTGTGGTCTCTTCATTGCCAAGGAAAAGGTGGAATTTTGGGAGATGACATGGGGTTAGGGAAAACAATGCAGGTATGAGTGTATGGAATGGACTGTATGTTTACTTGTGGAGTTACTGTATACTATTTTCTGTTCTTAGTTTCCCGTTAGTTGTTAACTGTTTATGTGAATTTCAGATTTCTGGGTACTTAGCTGGTTTGTTTAATTCACGTTTGATCAAGAGGGTAATGATCGTGGCTCCCAAGACTCTTATCCCCCACTGGATGAAAGAACTCTCTGTTGTTGGTCTTTCTCAGATGATAAGAGAGTGAGTTTATTTTACCATATGTTTAACTGTACATTGATACATATTTGAATACATTGGTAACTTTACTGCCATTGCAGATATTTTGGGACAAATCCAAAGTTACGAGAATATGAGCTACAATACGTGCTTCAGGTTTGAAATTGCTAGTCCAAATTACTTGACAGTGAATGCAATACTTCCATATTTCAATTGCATGAATTGTCTAGCCGATTTTCAGTTGTTTTTGCGGGTTAGCATAGTGCATGCATCTGAAACTGAAGGATGCTTTTAAATGATAGCAGCATGTATCTTTCATTATCATAGTATTCAAAGTTATGTATTTTCATAGTTTAAATATGTATTAGCTACGCAACCTTTTGGTAGTTTTCTTGGCTGAGTCCTCGTGGCCTGTATGCTATGCTGATTGATTTTGCACTATATGTTGGAGTGGAACTTTGTGACTTATTTGTTGTTTTATCTTTCAGGATAAAGGAATTCTCTTAACTACTTACGACATTGTAAGGAACAATGCCAAACACTTATGTGGAACTGGCTTTTATGAGGATGATTATGAGGATGCCCCAATTTGGGACTATATGATACTTGACGAGGTTGGTCATCATGAGATCCATCTTGCATCATTGTAAATATATAGACTACATAGTACTGATATATTGATTTCCGAGGCTATAAACTTGTTGGTTTTTAGCAATATATTTCTTACAATTTATCCTGCTTCTCTATCACTGCTTGTTAGATTGGTTTCATCATTGTTGATGATTATAATATATAGTGTCCTAATATCATACACATCATCTAGTGTGGATTCCCTTGAAGCTAGGTCTAGGGACCCGCACTCTAATGCCCAAAAATTTTATCATTGTCCTCCGGTTTGAACTACAAAATAAGCTTTCTAATCAGTCATAATGATGAAGCTTTTTTACTTGGTTTACTGAATTATTAGGGTTGTGTACGATTCCCTCTTTTCTCACAAACCTTATAGTGGTGAAGCGGTGATTAATGGATACATATACTTGTTTAGTTGTTTGTATATAAGAGCAACAAATTTAGGCAAGGTTGAAGTTGTTAATTCAGCCTGGTATTTTGATTTATACGCAAAGAGTTAATCCCATAGGTCTTGTTTCTTGTATAAATTTCATGGCATGATCAAACATTATCTCAAATTATATTCCCAACTAGTTATCCATTTTATGGTTTTAACAACAATAAATGTTCTAGTCATTGTTCTTGAAGACGGGATTTAAATAGAGTAAATATACACGGTCTCATTCTTCATTGTATGGCTGGCTCCGTAATCTTAATTTTGGGTTCATGCCTTCAACAATGCCCAAGGGGCTGAGAGGGAGCCATTTCTTACGTTTTTGAGAACAGTTCTTATCATGTAACTCTGTAACACCCAATACCTCCTCCTAATGAAAATGTGAACTCATGTCTGAAATAGAGGCACATTTAATTTATAAATAAGAGTTAGGTAACATCTAAGTTAGCATTAGCCAACAATTTCACTGACTTCGCTTGCCATCAATTTTCAGGGTCATCTGATAAAAATCCTAGTACACAGAGAGCGAAGAGTTTGCTTGAAATTCCCTGTGCTCATCGTATTGTCATTAGTGGCACACCAATACAAAACAACCTTAAGGTATTATCACCCGTGAAGTTTTAAGTATATTTTTAATGTTGTAAAGTGAATTATGGAAAGTCAAAATATGAAATCACATGCTTCCTTGTATTGAATCAGGAACTCTGGGCTCTCTTCAATTTCTGTTGTCCTGAGTTGTTGGGTGACAAGAAATGGTATATCTTGTCCTGATGATATAACCGCTGTAAGAGGATTGTTTCTTACAATTGATCATAATATTTGTGTTATGTGCAGGTTTAAAGATAAATATGAACATCCAATTCTTCGTGGCAATGACAAAAATGCCTGTGAGAGGGATAAGCGAGTTGGTTCAATGGTTGCGAAGGTAGTGGTTTGCTTTGCATCTTTATACCTTCCATCTTTGGTGAGACGTGCTACATGATTCATGATACTCTCAGTAGTTAGGGAAACTTTGTTGGGCTTAGGAAATTCGATGATGGTCTCATGGGTGATGGGCTTGCTGCCTTGATTTTTGTGCATGTATGTACTTTTCTTTCTTCAAGGTTTGCTGCTGTTATTTAGCAAATATGTTACTGCACAAGTCCGACTTGATGTTTGCTTTTACTACATGCCTCAATTATTCGACAAACTTTATGTATCCACAACCCTAGATTCATGTTAAATAATTGTCTGCCTTGTGCTTCTTGTAGGAACTTAGAGAACGTATTCAGCCATATTTTCTTCGACGCCTGAAAAATGAAGTGTTCCGTGAAGATGGTGATACAGAAAGTGCAAAGCTTTCTAAGAAGAATGAGATTATTGTATGGCTGCGTTTGACTGGTTGCCAGGTACATATTTTTATTGCAATGATGTTGAATGATCAATGATATTGGTTTGAATTATAAAAGTGTCTTACTTTGCTCTTATTGATGTAGCGTCACCTGTATGAAGAATTTCTTAAGAGTGAAATCGTCCTGTCAGCTTTCGATGGCTCCCCTTTGGCCGCAATAACGGTATCGTAGTGTACTTCTTCAATTGATTTCCTGAGCATTATTTCATCACATTGTAGGAATGTTTTTGAGTGATCCACTGGCAAGGTTCATAATTGTTGATTTGTTTTCTTGTTCTGATATTCTGCAAACCAAGACTCAGATAAACTTTTAGCTTTTTAAGTACATTATACAAACTACAAACACAATGACAGATCAGGTCACTGGATATCCTTTGACGTGTGAATCTGAAAAAGGAAAAATGATACTGATCTGGTGATCTCAGTATCTTAAGAAAGATACCAGTATTTCATGGTTGGGTAGTTAAGCTTCAGCATCTTAGTAGAGGGAAATTTTTTTAGTGGAGGTTGGCAGATTTATTGTCCGTTTAATTGCTAGCTGTGACAATTTCAACTAAGAAGCATGTCTCTTGGTGATGTTTTTTACAAGAATATTGTTCTTTGAAATAATTGAATTAAAGTGCTTAGTTGTAGCTTGTTTTGTGCCTCCATGTATCAGAGTTCGTATCTTAGCGGAGTTTCTACTATTCCCCTTTTCTTCCAACCAAGAAAGAAAAGGTTGGAAGTGTCCTTGACATAGTCCTTGTATATATGTGCTTTCCTTGCTTACTGTAAACACCAATATGACAATTTCTTGATTGTTTCCACTATTCAAAATAACTGTATTTTGTACCTAAACAATTTATTATGGCGATTTCATTTAAAACAGATTTTGAAAAAGATATGTGATCATCCTTATCTCTTAACAAAGAGAGCAGCTGAAGATGTATTGGAAGGCCTGGATTCAATGTTGAATCAGGAAGACCGCAATCTCGCCGAGAAATTGGCGCTGCATGCTGCAGATTTGACTGATGGAGATGATTTCCGGGAGAAGCATGATAATGTCTCATGCAAGATTTCATTTGTACTATCATTGTTGGTTAGTGACGTCCCTTTTTTTTATTCTGAAATTGTTCTCCTGCGACTACAGACTTAGATACACTGAAATTTATGTAGGATAAAGTAATTCCAGAGGGGCATAGTGTTCTTATTTTTTCTCAGACTCGGAAAATGCTTAATATTATCCAGGTCAGTTTCATTTGTAAATTTGTTTCTCATGATTTCTAAGTCTTTTGCTCTAAGGTGCTATATGGTTTGTCTTTTGGGTTAAGTTCTGATAGTGGGGTATTGTGGAAAAATGTGATCAATTTGTATTGCAGGTCTAGTTGTTACAACTATAAGTATATAAGGTTTACCCATATTTTGCGTAAAACATCTTGCAAAGTACAGCAATGAATCGCTTGTCTTTTGGACATTTCTTAGGTAGTATCCATGAAATTTTATTTTTCTTTTATTGCGATGATCGGGTACAATGAACTTCCAGGTATGTTTACATAACGACCCCCTGCCCGGCTCCAAAAAGAGGTGGTGACCAAGTGTTCTTGTCCTTTTGTTTCGTTATCTTTAGAAACTAAGGGATGTACTTGTTTTATCAGTCAATATGATCCTTTCCTTGGTTACCCTTTAGGCAGGCCATGTTCGGCAAAATGAGTTTTTATAGGAACTGTTTGGGTAGCAGATAACTATTAGATTTTAATGGATAAATGATCAATTGAGCGCTTGAAGAACATGTATTTGGTAAATTTAGAAGTTGGGCTAGATGATTATTGTAAATTAACATAAAAGGATGTAAATAATTCACCAAATATAAATTAATAAAGAGATTTTTGACAAAAAAAAAAAAATGAGCACTGCTTTTAAATGTAAAAAACTAATATTCTTAATGTTTTAGAAACGCTACTTGAAATAGTATAAGCTACTTCAAATGTCAGTTAAGACGTTACCTTACCGGACACTCATATTTGGTGGGTAGAGTTTTGACTTGATCAAAACACTAAATGCTATTCCAAAAACCGATGCCAAAGGGCGGGCCTACCAAGAATATCTTGGTGTTCCAACCATATATCAAGATCCACCTTTTCTAGAGCACACAACAAGTTATGCTTAAAGGTTTATGTGGTTTACAGGACCAGGACCAGTAATTAGTCGAGAAAACAGCACCTAGTTACACATGTGGCTAACAGAGTTTGATGTGGTGCTAAGCCACATTAACGTTCTTGTATTGCCAAGGCTCCTACTTTGTGATACTATGCTTCTCTTTAGTCCCTCAATTCTCTAAAAAGAATTCTCATCATCCTATAATAATTTGAGTAGCCATATTTAGCTGTCCAGTCCTTCGTGTATGTTCTGGGCTGCTGCAAATACAGTTGCTGTAATATTCTGAATTTATCTGTATGTATAGAGTGTGGTACAGATTCAGCTGATTCTAACCTCTCAAACTCCCCAATCCCTAAAAATAAATAAATAAAAATTAAAGGGAAGGGAGGATAACAAATTGAAAGATAACTTCTTATCTGATGGAGTTGCTTCATAGATGTCACTTCTACTCTGACATTTATTTGCCTTTATATATTGTGGCTCTTAATTCTCTAGTTATGTTGTTCTCTACTTAGAACATTAAACATGATTAATCTTTGTGTAAACATTTGTGCTGTTTACTATTGTGTATTTGGCATTGAAACCTGAATATCCATTTTGTTTCTAACTATCAGGAATCACTTGTGAACAATGGTTTTGACTTCCTTCGCATTGACGGCACCACTAAGGCTTCTGATAGACTAAATATTGTAAATGTTAGTACTTTCCCCCTCCGTCGCCCAAAGTTGATTATGTTTATGTGAAATGTTTGTCTGAAACTCATTCTTGCATGGTAATTAGGAATTTCAAGAAGGCAACAGCGCTCCTATCTTCCTTTTGACCTCTCAAGTTGGCGGGCTTGGCTTAACCCTGACTAGAGCTGATCGTGTAATTGTTGTTGATCCAGCATGGAACCCAAGGTGTGTATATTGACTGTAAAAGTTATAGCATCCATGTTTTCAAGAGGCTTGCATAGATTTTATAAATTGGATTTCGATAAGTGGATTCGTCTTTCCCACCATATTTGGGTTTAGTGAATAAACATGAAAGGACGCTTGGGTTTTTTTTTGTTTTGTTTTGGACAGGGGGGCTCTCTTGGTTATTGTTTAGTCAAAATCTTCTTGTGTTCCAGAACTCATTTAAGAATTATGCTTTCTTGGTTGTCTTCTTTGTTCACTTGTGGGGTGGTGTGCCTGTCTACCATTTTCTCTCTATTCTCCTATAATGATGGAGTATGATGTTTAATTTGGAGGTTGACACGAGGACGTGTTAGAAACTTACAAGTTAGTGAGGAGTTTCATTTTTAGTTTAACCTTTTCTGCTTGTGGGGTGCACTTGATAGTGATCTTCATCAGGTTGCCTAAACCCAAAGCATTAATGTAGAGATAAATGGAGGAGTTTGTTGTCACTATGAATTCCAGTTTTTCTGGGAAACTTATAACTACCTGGTTGTTTGCTTCAGCCTAGTAAATATGTAATACCTTGGCTAATAAATAGAAAATGTGTTGTTTATGATCTTTACAGCACTGATAACCAAAGTGTGGATCGCGCGTATAGAATTGGACAGATGAAAGATGTAATTGTCTACAGGTTGATGACATGTGGTACCATCGAAGAAAAATATATAGGATGCAGGTAAGCTTTATTAGTTTTCTTCGTGTCTTTCATCTGTCCATATCCATTGTTCCTGTATTCAAACCAACTAGGTACAACTAAGTTGGTGAGAACTTTGGTGAACTTGATGGTACAACTTTCTAGTTGTATGGAGCTTTTGGTTGGTGGGGATAAAGCCATTGGGCTTAGATACACTTATTATCTCCCTCTCTCCTTGGGCTTTAACTGTACAAGTGGACTAAATGGGACGATAGTGAATTGCATATTTAACTACATAAAAAACTTTAAAAGAATAATAAGAAAGAAAAGAACAAATCTTCACAGCAATGAGCAATGTACATCTTGGCTATTGCCCTATCTATTTACAGTCTTATATCTTAAATTGTTAATCAGGTTTACAAGGGTGGCTTGTTCAAAACAGCTACTGAGCACAAAGAGCAAACTCGCTATTTCACACAACAGGTTTGCATCTTGACTTCGGGTCGCATTTAATAAGTTATTAAGGTATTTGATGTTTTGCCTTTGTTTCCAATATTCTTTCAGGACCTTAAGGAACTTTTCAGCCTTCCCAAAGATGGTTTTGACGTTTCTCCAACTCAGCTACAGCTGCATGCCGAGCATGGTCACCAGATTTCAATGTAGATTTTTTTGTTTGCAATAATTCTGGGTCCCATCTAGATTTATATCCATATTATGAATTCCTAGCAAATGTCATTTACTATCCTTGTTGATTGCAATTGTTATTGTTGACAGGAGTGATGATCTCAAAACCCATATAAAGTTCTTAGAATCTTTAGGTATAGGAGGTGTTAGTCACCATAGTTTGCTCTTCTCCAAGTCAGAACCTGCACCAGGAGTTCGAGTAGAAGAAGAAGTAACAAGGTTAGGAGTTGTTTCGTCAACTCTTTATAGTTGTTAGAACGTGATTTGTGTTAAGGCGGCTATTGCAAATTGTGGTGACTTTTGATGGTGTGAAGGGTCCTTTTTTCATGTGTCACATTTCTATATCTTACTAAGTTAGGGGTCTCTAGTAGGTCTTGTTGGAGAGTAATCTATTAACTTTTTTTCTTGTACAGGAGACAGGGGACAACAATGGTCAGAAACTATGGTTCTTCGTCGACAGAGCGTCCGGTTGATGGGTATGATCTTCGTAGTATATGATTGGAACCTAGATTTTCATGCCCCTTTTGGGCCTTTTAGCTGTAATGCTCTAGTTATGTTTGCAGCTCTCAATATGCATTCATTCCGAAGGATGTCATCCTCCACAAAAGAGTTTCTCCCATTCAGGATCCTTATAAGATGACTGAATCAGACATAAAGGAGAGAATCAATCGATTATCTCAACTCTTGTCAAATAAGGTAATGTCTCTTTCTTTTAGGGAAGTTTGTTTGAGATGAAGAAAAAGAAGACTGCATTACGATCTTGTAGAACCAAGACCTAGTTCTTATTATTTGTTGAGTCCCTGTATATGAGAATTTTGTCTGCCTATTAAGCCTCTACTCCTTGTGCTTGGGATTGCTTCGTTAACGTTTTCAGTAATATTGGGAAAACCTAATCTTCTCAAGACGTGTGACTGAATGTGAATATACTAGACTAATGGCTACTCTCACTTATCTACTATGTGGAAGCTTTTAAGCTAAAGCCGGTGCTTATTGTGCATGACTTCTAAATTAATGAATCAAATTACTTATGTAAGTAAGCGCATTGTGGCAAGTTGGACCATTAGTGGAATGTGGATAATGGTTCTTCAAGTTATTTGATTCACAACCGGAGCTGACTTGTCAGTTCCTGGTCCTGGTCTATTGCCTTCAACTATCTCAAAGGGTCTCTATTTTTATAAAGAAAAAGAATTGAGTTCTTGAATACAGGCATACAGTCAACAAGAGAGAAGGGGAATAAGTAATGTAACGGGAAATCCCTGTGCCTCTCCAATCAAACCAAGATGGGAAGAGCCAATAGAAAAATCCAAAGTAAAAAAAATCATTAGGGATCCAAGATTTGAAAAGGTGAAAAAGGCTTTTTAATAAGAGAAAACATCTAAAACGACACTCAACATCTTGTGAAGTTTTAAGATTTGAGCAATAATTTTAGAATCAACTGTGATTTTGATCTTCCAAACTAAATCTGAGGCTCTCATCTCTTCTTTCCTCGTTGTTAAGCTCTCCTGAGTGACTGTGTGGTCGAAAAGACAAGGATAACCTAGAACTTCTCTTGAAAACAAGGATAACCTAGAACTTTGTGGTTGAAACTAAATCTGAGTCCATTGTGTCAGGAAATCGTAAAGAATGCAATTCTTTTTAGACTGATAATGTTGTTGGTTCGCTAGATTTTTCACCTCATTCATAATTGCCTTTAATAATTATGGCAACCCCTGCAGGCCACTGTTTCAAGGTTACCTGACAGGGGCGAAAAATTCGGAAGCAAATTGCAGATCTAAATCTGGAGCTCGAAAACCTGAAGACACCAAAGAGGTGCAACGAAGTCATTGACTTGGATGACATCGCTGACGAGCTACAAAGATCACTACGTGTGTAGGATTTGCCACTTTTAATGCTAGGGCAGCAAACATTATATTGGGCGTAGTCTTTTTTATGGACATTCGAACAGAATTGTGCTCAATTTGGTATGAGTGTGCCATCGTGTTTTGCTGTCTCGGCCAAGTGAATTCTGTTGTAAAAAGATCCACGGGACATTGGCTAAGCTTGACGCGTAAGAAGTTCAAGCAGGAGCTATCACTGTTTGTCCTCTGAAAGCTGTCAAGATCTCCTCGGTTTTTCTTATTGTCATACAGTTGTAATCTACGCTGAAATACCTCCAAGATGTATTTACGACTATATATAATGTTTTAAGAGTTAAAAGAGGCTGTTATCGGCCTCATGTTTAAGATTTAAGTCTTGGGTATATTAGATCTTAGTTTCAATCCCCACTTGTTTGTCCCTTCTGGCTTATCCGAACCACAAAAAAAAAAAAAAAAAAAGAGAGAGAAAGGAGAGGCTGGTGTTGTCTCTTGGCGAGGCCTTGCTCAGTTTCTTAAGTTTGGTGACCTGTTTGGAAACATTTTAAAAGTCAAGTATTAATGGAACGTTTGGTATTTAGGTATCATTATATCATATATATATATATATATATTAAAAGTTAGGTAAAATTAATTTATGTTTGATATTTATGATATTTATATGGTGTTGTAATAATGTAAGATAGTTATTGTAATGTCACATAAGTATCTTATATGTCAATTACATTGATTCTACCCTATATAAGATTAGTAATCATAATGTAAGATTGACAATTTTTTTTTTTGTAAAATTACATATTATTATATTAATTTTTTTTGTAAAATTACATATTATTATATTTATTATGTTGGATGTGTATCCTTATCAAACTAATTAATTTTAATTTTGTGAATAATATCGTGTAATGTTGTAAATTTAGATAAAATATTGTCTTTACCCTGTAGAAAATTTTTTTCAAAAGAAATTGGGATTTCAAAGTTTAAAGCTACAAAAAAAAGAAGAAAAGATAAATAATGAGTTAAATATGCAAATAATAAAAATATGTTATTAGACTAAGTTATAAAAAAAATTAAAAAATATTTTTATATTAACTATTAAAAGAAAAATCTATCTACTTATGTTCTTTTAACTTATGATCAATTTTTATTATTATAAATTAATTAGAAATAATCATATACATATATTTGTTTTTTGGAAGAAAATAAGCTTTCCAATACCAAAAACATCGCAACCCTGTGAAGTTTATAGGGATATGTACAAACTCATTGTGCATATTCATCTCTATGCACATTAGGTCATCCAAGGCTTACACTCGTTGGTATTTTTCCCACCCTTGCGAAGGAAATGAAATCTTAACCTCATATAGATTTTGACAATGGTTACAACTCTATTCGCATTAGGGTTCACTTGATTGAAAATTTTTTCATTCCTACTTCTCCATACCTCATAGAACAAAGCAACCATTGTGGCTCTTATGAAGCTAGTAATCTGTCCCGGTTTCCGCATCCGGAGCAACAATTTGAGTAGCTGGGAGTATAATTGTGTTGGATACTTGATTTGTAACCACTTCATAATTTGATTTCTAACTTCATTGCGAAAACACAATAAAAAGGATATGTTGTTGTGTTTCTGCCTGGTTGGCACTGAGATGGGGCAAGTAGCATCCAAGTTATCCATGTAGCTACTTAACTTATGCAGGACCTGAAGCTTGTCCTGCATAATGAGCCACAAGATGAAAGAATGTTTCGGAGTATTGCTTGAATTCCGGACTAACTTGATCCACGGGGCCTTGCCAACTTGCTGCAATAGCCAATTATAGCCCAATGTTGCACTTGTAATCCCCCGAGGTTTAAGAAAGCTTGGAAGTTGTGATTAGTAGAGGACATTTGATCTCTAACTTTGATCATTTTCTTGAAGTACCAGCGAGCAATCGGCCTTTGGTGTGTAGCTCCACCAGGAAGCTTTCTTTAAGTAGTGTGCATGAATCCACTTTACCCACAAAGCATCTTTTTTCTCTGCTATCGCCCACACATGTTTAGCAATCAAGGCTTTATTCCATACTTCTAGATTTTTCAAGCCCAAACCACCTTGTTTCTTTGGTAGGCGATTTGGTGCTATGCCACAAGAGGTTTCTGGTGTATAGGTCATTACCCGACCATAGAAAATTTCTACAAATGGAGGTAATCTTCTTCACCGGATTCTGGGGAGTACAAAATTATTAGCCCAAAACCATACACCCCCATTAGCACACTTGTTGATGAAGGTAATTCTCCCAGCATAAGTCAAATGTTTTCTTTGCTAAGCTCTTATCCTTGCTATGATTTTCTCTACCAGAATATGACAATCCGAGTTAGATAATCTACTTGTTGTAATAGGCATACCAAGGTATTTGAAGGGGATATCCCAACCGAGAAGCCTGTGAGTTGCAATAGCTCGCTTTTCTCTTAATTGCTAACACCTGCTATGACCATTTGGGACTTACGTAGCTTTATTTTCATTCCTGAAGCTTCTACGAAGGCCTCAAAAGCCCGAAATAGGCGGCAAGTTACTGATTTCTTGTTAGCTTTGAAAAATAATAGCAGGTCATCTGCAAAGAGAGTTGGCAAAGTTTCATCTCCATGCATCGAGTGTGATAGCTGAAATTTGCATTCCGTATATGCATCTTAGTGTATCTATTGAAGGTCTCCATAACCGAGTACAAAGAATAAAGGTGAAATTGAGTCACCTTGCTTTAATCCTCCGAGTACCCTTGAAGTAGCCATGGCTTTCTCCATTCACTACCATCGAAAAATATGCATTCTTCAAGCAAATCATAACCCATTGAATGAATTTCCTAGGGAATTTTCAGGCCTATCAATGTGTCTTCAACAAAGTCATGATATACCAAGTCATAGGCTTTCGTAGATCGATCTTCATAATACACCTGGCATCCCCTCTCTTCCTATTGTAACCTCTTATTATCTCTTGGAAAAGCATAACATTGTGAACCAGTTCTCTATCCAGGATGAAAGCACATTGGTTTTGGTCTACCAGATGATTGAGTACACTTTTCAGCCTTATGCACAAAAGTTTGGATATGCACTTGTAGATGGTTGCACAGATAAGCAATAGGTCTAAAATCACCAGCATTTTGAGGGAAGCAATCTTAGGTATGAGTACTAAATTATTGTTGCAAATTTGTTTTAGTACTTTACTAGTAATGAAAAATTTCTACATTGCTTCATTACCAATGACCCCACATTAGCCCAAAGACCTTTGAAAAAGCCACTCGTTGAAACCGTCTGGCCCTGGTGACTTAGTATCCGGAATACTAAACATTGCTTGTTGTATCTCCTTCTCAGTAAAAGGTTTACACGAGTGATATCTGTTGTTCCAAACTCAATGTAGTCCCCAATTGGAAGATCTCTTTGCTTGCAGCTTGCATGTTGTGTCTCGAGTGCACCCAACATGTGTTGGAAGTAGTCTAACATGTGAACATTCACAGCTTCCCGCCCTTCTATTCTTCCGCCCTCATTTTGGAGTGAGTTTACAAAATTTCGTTGTCTTCTCTATTTGACGAGTGAGGGAGAACAATTTGGAACATGTATCTCCATAGTTTATCCAATCGGATTTGCTTTTTGTCTCACTAAAGCATATGATGCTTCCAATGCTCGCAAGTATTGCCTTCGACTTCGACTTCTAAAACCTGCAGGGTTTGGTTAGTAGGATCTTGCATTAATAAATCTTGGGTATCGGTTAAGCATGTCGATAACATGTCTCTATGCTAGTGAATGTTGTGAAAATCCCTCCTGTTGAGCTGTTTTAGAGGCTGCTTCATGAGTTTCAGCTTCGCATCAATCTGTACGTTGCACACCCCCGATTTCAACGTTAAGAGCCTTGCGTACTATGGTGGACAACCCAGGATGTTTGAGCCACATATTGCAGAATCCGAAAGCGTTGGGTGAAGAAATTGTGTCCTTTGTGGCCACTATAAGAGGAGTGTGATCCGAGACTCTTTCGGTAGGTATTCTGCCATAGTGTCCAACTGTAACACCCAAATAAGGTTTGTGAAGCATTTGTCAATCTTGGAGTAGATCCTTGTCCTATCCTTGTGTTTGTTAGTCCAAGAGTATGTTGCTCCAGGTGGCTACCATTTCAGTCAACTCACACTATCGAACACGATCAAGCAAAGTCCTCCATTTCCTGCACGAGTAATGTCATTGCCACCTAATCTATCATTTGGAAGCAAAACACTATTAAAATCTCCAAGAATACACCAAGGCAAGCTATTCGTCTGTATGTATGTCTTTAATTTGTGTCCAAAGGGGTATTCTCGGTTGTCCTTTGTTGAATCTATATACAAAAGACACACCCATTTGGGTACCATCTCTATAAGTGGCACAACGAGTGAACCGATTGAGCGAGCTATGAGAAATCTTCACTTGAAATTCCATTGGATCCCGGAAAACTAGTATTCTACCATTTGGATGATGTTTATTTGTGATGAAGAGCTGCCAGTTTGGAAAGAGTTTCTTAGTAACAATCTCCACATTCCGATCCTTGATCTTTGTTTCCACCGGAGCGCATAGGCCAGGTTTTATTTTCCGCAAGAAAGCTTTAACATCTTCCCGTTTATTGGGCCCGTTCGGGCCTCGCACATTCCGAGCATAGGATCCTCATGTTGGATCTATTACCCCCTAGAAGACTATTAAAGCTGTTGGTTACTCGTCAGCAACCTCGCACTGTTTGATCCAGGTTTCTAGCAATCGATCTTCTCGGGACAGTCCGAACTCATTTTGTGATCCGAGTAGAACACTTTTGTTCGGGTGATGGAGTGATTGCGGCTTGAGGAGCTCTAGGACCTACGAGGTTGAGGAACTGCAGGTTGGGTAGCTACCGAGTGAGGTGCTTTGCAGGGGTGGTTGCAGGTAAATGGCCTGCGGGGACTGGAGCTACAGGTGGTGAGACGGAACCTGCAGGGACCGAAATTGCAGGTGGTGAGACAGGGGCTACGGGTGGTGGAAGAGATGTATTGTCCGGTTGTAAAGGTTTCCAAACTTGTCTAGTAACTTTTCTTTTGCAAGCGGCTTCCAAATGCCCAAACATTGTGCAAAAATTGCATTTATCCGGTTTCTAATCATATTCTATAGCTTGAGTGATCAACACGCCCTTCTCCGTTGCAAGGTCAATGCTATCCGGCAGGTTGTCTCCAATTTTCACCTCAACAAGTAACTCTGGCATAATGCAATTCAGATTTCTCCATTGTTGGCTTATCGGTTTTGATAGGCCTTCCTACATACTCCCAATTTGCTTAGACTAGGGGTCCCCAATACTTTGCATCCGGGTTTGGAAATTTCAGCCAATTGGCAATTGTTCAATATGTTCCCGTTTGAATTCGAGGTTTTCACTCCATGGTTTCGAGCATAACGAGGCTTCTTATTAAAGAAACATAGACCCTTCTTTAGTATTGCATCCCTGTCCTCTATAGTATGGAAACGGACTAAAAACAAACCATCCTTTATGGCTACAATTCTATGTATTCTATAGGTAGCCCAAACTCGATTCGAAAACTTGAGAACACTTTGTATGGAGGGTTCGCTCCAGCTACACAGACAAATAATCAAAGTTGACCAATATTCAATTT
Source organism: Talinum fruticosum (assembly GCA_021018815.1). NCBI lineage: Eukaryota > Viridiplantae > Streptophyta > Magnoliopsida > Caryophyllales > Talinaceae > Talinum > Talinum fruticosum. The sequence continues at coordinate 9,247,698 of JAITYX010000010.1, read as the reverse complement.
CATTAGCTATATTATCGTTTTCTATCACAACACATTTGACACCATTGAATTCGAGTACGGGGATATAGTCCAAGGCCATACGTTCATTTGTATCCACCATTGCCGCATAGATGGGGGCTTTCTTCGATGGAACAAGTACATGTGTATAGGCCTGAAGATGCCTCGGTTGTTTCGATCAGCTGGATTTGTGTCCTTGCCCATAGCTGAATCGATTTCTTGGACCAAATCCTTCATCAATTGCACATTCTCGGTGTGATTCGACGGGCTCAATTCGGGACTCGAGGGTTTTGCGGTTTCTTGTTCATCCGGTGCTTGGGAGGAGGAGGAGGCTTCACACCCTCCCAAAGCAGATCGGGTAGTCGGAGCACCGGTGGCGGCGAAAGGCTCCGGCGTGGGATCCGGCTTTTTCGATGAGAAGAGCCATGTTTGCGTAGGCGACCCCTTTTCACCATTAACGCAGAGAGGTTCACTCTCCGGGCAAGCGAGGATTGTTATTTTTTTTTATCATATACATATATATACTTAAAACTGAGTGATATGTTTTGGGCTAGACATTTGGCACATCACCATTAGTTCCTTTTATTTTATTTTTTTCATATTATCAAAAACTTTTGTAACACCCACTTTATTACATATAAATTTTAATTATAAGTCAAATAAAGTCTATTTACTACTCTTGAATGACTATGATCATCAATCAAACTTACTTTTATTAAAAAATTAATTAAAGTTTATTACCTGTAAATTTTAATTATAATCATAATCAAATTGTATTTTATTACCTATATTTTTTGAAGGATTAGTCCATTATTTTAACAATTATAAAATTAATTTTTAAAAAATTCTTAATAAAAATAATATTTATTGTATATAATTAGTCTAACTATTGCAAAAAAAACTATATATAATATATCTATTAATTCCAAGAATTGAAACTTAAATAAATTATGATAATTATAATATAATATTATAATAATTATAATTTAATTTGTTTAAAGTTTCTTTAACCATTCGTTTATTTTTATCTTATTGCATATAATCAGTTATAAGAATATAAATGTTTATTAAATTAGTAATTAGTAGAAAAAATTATATTAATTATATTAAATATTTTTCCTTATTATGATAAAGAATTTTAGTCTAAGTTATTTATTTATCCGTGTATGTAACCTATCTCATGTTTATAGAATATATTTATTTAAAAATTTATTTTTATATTATAAACAGGTAAAAATTAAGAGATATCATTACACAACACCATATGCTATTATTTTTGATATAAATTTTAATTATAAGTGAAATGAATTCCATTCACTACTCTTGAATGATTGTGAATATTCATCACACTTAATTTTGCTAAAACATTAATTATAGTTTATTACCTATAAATTTTAATCATAAATATAATTAAATTATATTTTATTACCTATATGTTTTTTAAGGATTAGTCCATTAGTTTAACAATTTCAAAATTAATTTTTTTAAAAAATTCTTAATAAAAATAATATTTATTGTATATAATTAGTCTAACTATTGTAAAAAAAAACTATAATATAATATATCTATTAATTCCAGTATTAAAACTTAAATAAATTATGATAATTATAATATAATATTATAATAATTATGATTTAATTTGTTTAAAATTTATTTAACTATTAAATATTTTTATTTTATCGCATATATTCAGTTATAAGAATATAAATGTTTATTAAGTTAGCAATAGTAGGAAAAATTGTATCAATTATATTAAATATTTTGTTTTATTATGATAAAGAATTTTGAACCAAGTTATTATTTGTTAATAATAGTACATACACGTGCGAAGTACGGGATTCACACTAGTGTATATACTTAAAATTGAATAATTTGTCTGTGGGCTATACATTTGGCACATCACCATTGGTTCCTTTTGTTTTGTCATTTTTACTTTTTTATATTATAAAAACTTTTTGTAACACCTACTTTATTACCAATAAATTTTAATTATAAATAAAGTAAAATTCATTTACTAGTCTTGAATGACTATGATAATCAATTACACTTTATTATCTATAAATTTTGATTATAATCATAATTAATATTATATTTTATTACATGTATTTTTTTGAAGGATTATTCCATTACTTCAACAGTTATAAAATTAAAATGTTTTTTTAAAAATTACTTAATAAAAATAATATTTATTGTATATAATTAATCTAACTGTTACAAAAAAATTATATATAATATATCTATTAATTTCAGTATTAAAACTTATACAAATTAAATAAATTATAATAATTATGATAATTATAGTATTCGAAATTCACCTAAGGTAGATTACTATTTTTGATTTTCAATAAAAAAATAAATTACAATTAATACGAAAATTATATTGTTGATCTTTAACGTTTTTTGCTATTATAATGAATAATTTTGGTCAAAACTATTACTTATGTCATATTTATTGAGTATATTTATTAAAAATTTATTTGTTTTATAAAAGGATAAAAATTACACCATATGGAATTAAAATAAATTATGATTAATCCCTTATTTTTTTAATCAAAATTTGAGGTGTTGAGTATTTGGCCACCAAAACATTATATGCCATTATTTTTCGTTTTCCACCAAAAATTTCCCTTACAAGAAGGCAATCAACTACTATTCAATTGAATGATTAATCCGTAATGATTCTCTTCACCTCCATCATCAACCTAGGAATTTTATAACAATATATCATCGAGAAGGCAAAGAAGGTTGAAAAATTTAGGACACAATATTCAAAAGAAATTAATAATTGTGCCTTTCATTATTTTGATGTTTAGTTTTTGTTATTGTATATATATATATATATATATATATATATATATATATATATAATCAAATGTGTTTATTTTATGTATAGTGAGTAATCATATAATTATAATATGTTCAAATTCTATATTAATCAAGTAGGACCTTGTAAGATATTTCTACAAACAACATATCCAACAATAAACACATATATTTAAAGAAGTTTGACGCTAACAAAGTGGAAACGATACGTATCAATTCTAAAATATGGTGGGAGAAAATGATGAGTTGACAAATTATTTTTATAGGTTCACATGATTAAGAATTTTCTTTTTCATTAAGTAAATCATAATTTGTATTTTTCCTCCTAATAATTACCTTTAGATTATAAAACCTTCATATATATTCTAAGGCTAATGTCTCTAATTTTATAAAAAATATATATTTAATATTTATAAAATATATCAACTATTTAAATAATAGCACATATCCGTGCGAATCACGGGATTTACACTAGTAAAATTATAAAATTCAGTGATTTGTTTTGGGTTAGACATTTGGCACATTACAATTAGCTCCTTTTGTTTTATCATTTTCCTTTTTTATTATGTTATCAAAGCATTTTTGTAACACCCATTTTATTATTATTATTATTATTATTATTATTATTATTATTATTATATATATATATATATATATATATATATATATATATATATATATATATATATATATATATATATATTCTCAAAACCTTTTGTAACACCCACTTTATTAGCTATAAATTTTAATTATAAATTAAATGAAGTCCATTCGATTACTGTTGAAATGATCATCATTACACTTTATTACCTACAAATTTTGATTATAATTATAATTAATATTATATTTTATTGCACCTATTTTTTTGAAGGATTATTCCATTAATTCAACACTTATAAAATTAAATTATTTTAAAAAATAATTGATAAAAATAATATTTGTTGTATATAAATAGTCTAATTGTTATAAAAAAAACTATAATATAATATATTATTAATCTCTGTATTAAAACTTATATAAATTAAATAGATTAAAATAATTACGATAATTATAATATAGTTATAATTTAAATTAATTTAATTTTTTAAAATTCTTTTTTTATAACAAATTTTTTAAACATTCAATTTTCTTTATTTTATTTCATATATTTAGTTACATACAACAAACTAAAATCCATTATATATAAAATGAAAAGCTATCATTGGCCGTTCAAATTTTACTTTATTCTTTTCAGTTATCCAACTAATTAATAGGCAACATTATTATTAATATACAACATTTCAATTTTGACTCATAATATTATACGAGAGCAAGAATGCCAATTACAATTAAGCTTCCAAAACCGTCCTTTTTGTTGAAAAATTAATGGGATATTAATTGATTAATACTAAGAATTGATTAAAAAATGGGACAAAAATATACACATATTAGGTTAATCCTTCTAATTCTCTTCTTTCTGCCTTTTTTATTTAAAAAATTATTTTGATTTTATTTGCATATTTTGTCTTGATTCAATCTATCAGTTATTCCCCCATCTTTCGAAAAAAAAAAAATCTATCATTTATTGTTATTTCTATATTTTTGAGATTTTTTTGCATATTATGTACTTTTATTGGATTAGTTTAGTTTTCTATTAGCTTTAAGTTATCCTCTCCCCTATTATATATATGTCTTGATAATGCACATGATTTTACAATCATTAATGCCTCCTTTTTTATTTTTGCTTATTTTTAATGTAGGTTTATTATTTAATGGATGATGCAATTAGATTTTGTTTAATAGAATTTAGTGTTGCTTAATTAGTTTATTAGTCAATTGATTTATTAGATTAGTGTAGTTTTTGGTGACTCTTTTATATCAGTATCTTTAAGATTTATTTTTTATTTTTATTAGGCATTTAACACATATTATTATAAATATTTTTTGTTTTATTGGCTATTCAAAATTACCTTAGGTAGATGACTTTTTTTGATTTTCAGAAAAAAATTAAGTTAGCAATTAATAGGGAAAATTATATTGATTATTTTCATTTTTTTGCTATTATGATGAACAATTTCGGTCAAAGTTATTGCCTATATCATGTTTATTGAGTATATTTATTCAAAATTTTATTATTTGTTTTATAAAAGGGTAAAAATTACATTAAAAGAAATTATGACATTAAAAGAAATTATGATTAATCCCTTGATTTTTTTCATCAAAAATATATAAAATACATTTAAATATAAAATATATCAACTACTTAAATAATATCACATAACCTTGTGAAGTATGGAATTCACACTAGTCTATAAATTTTAATTATAAGTGAAATGAATTTCATTCACTACTCTTGAATGACTATAATCATCATTACACTTTATTACCTATAAATTTTGATTATAATCATAAATAATATTATATTTTATTATACATATTTTTTGAAAGATTATTCCATTATTTCAACACTTATAAAATTAAAATTTTTAGGAAAAAATACTTAATAAAATAATATTTATTGTATATATTAATCTAATTGTTTTAAAAAATATATAATATATCTATTAATTTGAGTATTAAAACTTATATAAATTATAATAATTACGATAATTATAATATAGTTATAATTTAAATTATTTTAATTTTTAAACATTTAATGTCTTTATTTTATTTCATATATTCAATTACATACAACAAACTAAAATCTATTATATATGAAATGAGAAGCTATCATTGACCGTTCAAATTTTACTTTATTCTTTCAGTTAGGCAACATTATTATAATTGACTCATAATATTAGATGAGAGCAAGAGTGCCAATTACATTTAAGTTTCCAAAACTGTCCTTTTTTGTTAGAAAATTAATGGAATATTAATTAATTAATAGTAGGAATTGATTATAAAATGGGAAAAAAATATAATCATATTAGGGTAATCCTTCTACTTCTCTTTTTTCTGCCTTTAAAAAAAAATTATTTTGATTTTATTTGCATATTTTGTCTTGATTCAATCTTTCAGCTATCGCCCTTTCTTTCGAAAAAAAAAAACTATCGGCTATCGTTATTTCCATATTTTTGAGATTTGTTTTGCATACTATTATGTACTTTTATCGGATTAGTGTATTTTTCTATTAACTTTAAATTATCCTTTCCCCTATTATATATATATATATATATATATATATATCTTGATAATCTACATGATTTTACAATAATTAATGTCTCCTTTTTTATTTTTTGCTTATTTTAATTTAGGTTTATTATTCAATGGATGATGCAATTAGATTTTATTTAATAGAATTTAGTGTTGTTTAATTAGTTTATAGTCAATTGATTTATTAGATTAGTGTAGTTTTTGGTGACTCTTTTATATCATTATCTTTAATATTTATTTTTAATTTTTATTAGACATTTAACACATTTTATTATAAATATTTTTTTGTTTTATTGGCTATTCAAAATTCATCTAAGGTAGATGACTATTTTTATTTTTCAACAAACAAAAAAAATTAATATGGTATATTGATTATCTTTAACTTTTTTGCTATTATGATGAATAATTTCGATCAAAACTATTACCTATCTCATGTTTATTGAATAAATTTATTCAAGGTTTTATTATTTATTTTATAAAAGGGTAAAAATTATACCATATGGCATGAAAAGAAATTATGATTAATCCCTTTCTTTTTCTCATAAAAAATATATAAAATATATCTAAATATAAAATTTATCAACTACTTAAATAATAATAACACATACCCGTGCGAACCACGAGATTCACAGTAGTATATATATATATATATAGGAAAATTCCGAATTGTTTTTTTTTTTATTATGATAGTTGACAAAGGTAGACCATTGACATAAAAAGAAGTAATCTGAGCCGATTAAATTAATAACTTATAACCTATTAAATAGGTTAACTTTTCATTTATCTCTCTTCGGTTTTCATTTCTCTCTCGTCCCCACCTATTTTCTTGGGTCCGTTATTTTTTTCTCTACCCTGTCACCCATCCCCCTTCCACAGTAGAGAAGGAAGCTCACTCGGGTAGCAGACGACAATAGTAAAGGAGAAGCAATCTGAAAATTTCATATAAAAATAACTCTTTTCTCCATTTGATTCATAACCACCATTGATCGGGAATCTGAAAAGTTTGTGTTTTCTGCCTCTCTCCCAAAAATTGATATATTAAAATTAATCTCACAATTATGTTATCCTTTGAAATTTATTAATTTTCCATTTGTTCCTTCTCTTCTGCTTCTGTCCCCCTCCTAATCATCAAACACAACTACTAGTGATACATGCAATCCTCTTAATTTTCACAATTATCAAAATCAGCATATTATTTTTTAAAAAAAAATTCTGGATATGTTTGCCTACACCATCAATTTGGATATCGTTTACTGAACTCGGTTGTTGATGATTGAGAAAAAGGAGGGAAGAGAAGAGAGAGAGAGTCATCCGGGTTATCGTCGTCTAAGGCATCAACACCGACAAAGTATCTCGGCCAACATCAATTAATTGAATCTCTTCTAAATTGAATACTGAAACAAAACGAGAAATTTTATACTATCGGAGGACCATGAATAGATAGAAGAATTATTAAAGAAAACAAAAACTAACTAAAATTATTAGACGGGAGATTAGAGAGTGATTTCGAGTATGCAAAAAGGCATTGCAATCATGCAGTCGTATTTTTTTAGGATATTCTTCGATTCTGGCTGTGTGTCTTTTTTTTTTTTTTTTTAATCTTGGGCGAGGGAAGGGAACTGTGAAACCGATAGAAATAGAGGTGGAAAAGACCATGTTCTTGAACATTGAGAAAGAGGGGAGAGCAGAAAGGGAAACTATTAATCCTCAGTGTGATTTCATGCCCTGCAAGACCAAGGCAATCTTCACTAAATAAGTTTTTTATTTAAAGAATGATCTTGTAGCCTATTATTTATGAGTTCATTTACCTTCATCAAGGCGGAGGAAACTATTGCTACATTTTCTTTTGATAAAGTAATCATATGTAATTGTGGATGGGAGGAGAGAGAAATCATGAATAAGGTTATCAATGATAGCGGCTTCTGTTCAAGGAACATAATTTTGTATGTTTAAGAATTGAATTTCTGGTTAACACATAATTTGAGGGTTTCTGAGTAGAAAGTATAAACTTGAGTGAGGAGAGCGAAAAATATGGTAATAGATAATAGGAAGGACAAAATATTGAGAAGTAAGAATTACTTGAACTCTGGCATGGCTGCCACGTCTAGGGAGTAGAGATGATGCAAAAAAAAAAAAAAAAAGAGAAAGGTTTTTTTTTTTTTAAATGAAAAAGTCGGAAAGAGAAAATTGAGGGTGAAAGAAGTACTGGGATAAGTGGATAACTGCCGGTCACTCGAACTTGTTATAACTTGTAACTTATTATATCATCAAGGGCTGAGATTCATCGAATAACAATCAATGGATGCCGTCAAAGTCAATTACCATAGTTGTAAAAAGTTTCAACTATGCTAGAGAGAGAGAGAGAGAGAGGAGTTCAAGTAAGTATCTCTGTTTAGGTATACTCTATCAATTAGGTATACCGTTCAATCTTAATTTAAGGGTCTAAATTAAAAGGGGCTTCTATCATTCAAAAAAGAAAAATAAAAAAAAATAAGGAGAGAGGTGGTTCAGTAGCTCTCGACATTACCCCACCCTCCATCCTTGCTTCATCTCTCTCACTCTTACTTATCTCTCTGTCGGAAGCCCCACAACCTCACCGGCAGTCGTCCCTCGTCACTCGACAGCTGCTCACTGTCTCCGGCAGTCGCCTAGCTTCCTCTTTCTCACTCTCGGTCATCCCTTTGCAGGAAGCCCCACAACCTCGCCGATAGCCGTTGCACTGTCGTCGGCAGCCGCTCACCTATCTTCGACATCTACCCACCTTGCTTCCGTCGTCTCTTTCTCTCTCTCTCTCTCTTCTCTCTCTCTCTAGTGAAGTATGGATCATCTTTCTTAAATTGATCCGGGCATGGATTTGACGCTGGAAAATTATGAGACAGACAATGATAGTTTGCGGTTGTCGCCAAAAATTCTCCTTTAGATTCATCACCGTCGAAACTATAAGTAAGCATCTTGTTTTATTAGTAAAATTATATATATGGTGATGTCATTTTGTAATATTATTGTTTGTTAATATGACGTTGAAATTTATGTACAAATAGTATGATTAATACATCGTGAAATTCAGGTTTTTAAGTTACCTTGTAACTTGGTTAAGCAAAGTTTCCTTGTAGTTTGGGTGCGAGTGAATGCGCTAAAATTCATATTTTGTGGGAAAGGTAACAAAAGCCTATTAGCTTAATATGGGAGACCATTTGTGCTATAAACAACGTGGGTTCGAATCCCGCATAAGCCATCCGAAACGTACTCACTCAATGTTTGAAAGACATTTGTGCAACAATTGTTCCAAAAATAAAAATTCCGTCGCAACTAAGAACTCAATGTGTTGAATTTTGTGTTCAAGCTTGGACAGTCACTTTCTTCATTAATTAGCATTCTTTGCTGCATATTAGACTTGTCTAAGGCCCCGGAAGCCTCAAACTGCACTACCACCAACTTTTATGCACATCGTTAGCTTCGTAGTACCACCAACTTTTATGCACATCGTTAGTTTCACAAAACTCAAACGTGAATTAGTGAAATTGTTGAAGAATCGATTCTCACTTTTAGATGTGGATGTAGTTTTCAACACTTATCCCAAAAATAAATCCTTGAAATAGGTAGGTATTCACCATTCTCGAATATGAAACAAATGAGACAACCATCCATTATTATGTAATCCAAAATCTTGGATAATAATTTTTCATATTTCTTCAAATTCTATTGGAGTCTTAGAGTTGTACAAACACGATTTAAATTGAGCAAGAAAATCATTGTTACTATTCAAAGAGCTTCGAATCTTCTCTCGATAATTTTCTCATGATATGCCAAATACGGAACCTATGCATAGTTGGTGGAAATTTTGCTTTTATTGCTACATTCATGGCAGGATCTTGATAAGTAATAAGGCAAATAGACATGTGACCCTTAATTGCATCTAAAAATTTATCAAACAACCACATGAATGATTCCGTTTTTTCATCCCTCAAGAATGCAACCTCAAATATAACATATAGCTTATGGTTATCCAACCTAGTGAATAGAACAAAGATCATTTTGTATCTGTTGGTGTCATATGTTGTATAAAAAGAGACAACATCATCATATACTGAATAATGTAATCTTGCAATGCCATTCACCTAAAACAGATGTTTAAGTGTACCATCAACGCCAAACTTATACGCAAAATAAGATGATGGATAAACCTCTTACTTCCTCTTAAAAGTCTTAATAAACATTTTTGCATCGGAATCATTGATAAATATTTTCAAGTCTCTTTGAAAAAATTTCAAATCTTGTTTACTACACACAATATTTTCAAAGCCACCAACTTGCTCCTTAATGATTCGTGAACTTTAGGAGGACCAATATTAGTACAAGTGAGTGATTTGAATAAAGTCTAATGCACACTAGTAACACCTCTATTAGAATTTTTAACATAAGATACTGAGTTGCAAGTAAATGTGTATAAGCTTCATAAAATTTTAAAAGCACATATCTTCCATCGTTATTTCTTTTGAAATCGACCATTGCATTACAACACTACCTAGTCAACTTCACTTTCCTATTGGGGTTCGCTTTGGTAGATACTCTTCTAAACCCTTGTTTAGATCAAACAATGTACTTATACTTTTGGAAACCTTCTTTATTTTATTTAGATGTCCATTTACGAATGCTAAAATCAACATAATGAGCATAAGTTTTATATAATTTCTCATATTCTTCCAAATTAGTAAACTCTAATCCTTGTTTCGTTTTCAACTCCTCGTCGCAATTGGGTATCCACTCTTTGACAACATGTGTAGGATTTCTGCACTTTTCAAGTGTTCAGTGTTGTTCATCTTCTTTGAAGGTTTGCTCTTGGAGAGGCTAAGTCACCCTAGGGGGTGAATAGGGTGATGGGGAAATTTAAACCAAGTAATGGAAGAATAAAACTAGATATGACTCGAGGAGAGTCCGAGTCTATATTGAACTCGAAAAGTACTAACTCGGAAAGTTACGTGGAAATCCTCCCAGGGCGTAAAACCACGGTTAGTGCTAATCCAAGCACCAAGTCAAATCCACTATTTTGAATCCACAAAATACAGTAGAAAGACTCAACCAAAATTGCTCCCTTAGACAATTCCTTACAAGATTTTCCTAGACTCGGAGATTCCCTTATCCGATCTAGTACTTCCTAATCGAGATAATCTTTATAGTTAGGGACAACTGAGCTGAGTTAACCCTTACAGCTCAGTCAAGGGACCTGACTCCGAAAGTAAGAATAAGTGTTTGTAATCGATTATAAGACCTTACAACTCGGAAAGATGTTAAGTACAAAGTTGGAGTTGTAAGTAGAAGATTGAGTATGAATACAATGACTTTTGCTTAAGTACATGTATTGACAGTTGGTTTAGCAATCTTCAAATCTTAAGAGTTGGCTTCTATTTATAGATAACCAAGAAGACTAGCCGTTGTGACTCTCTTCTAATTGGAAGTCCTTTGTGACCATTGCGATGATCTTTCCGAGTCACTCGGAAAATATCCGTTGAGGTGTGAACATTGGGCAACGCCTCTTGACTCCTTTGGAAGTCCGAATCCACTCGGTGGTGTCCGAAAAGTAGGGTGGAAACCACCGTTGATCTTAGCGTTGTAGATTTCCAATTTTGGAAATAGACAACCTTGACACGATGTCCGGGCCTAGGTTAGAAGTAGGAAAAGCCTAGTCTGTCTGGTGATTTGACATCTTGAAGCTCGGTTACTTTTGTAATTCAAAAATAGGATAACCTCGTTTGAATAACCTACAAAAGTAAATCAATTTGGTTCTCAAAGTATAAAATACTTTGGTCCAAGATTAGACACGAGATAATAGTTTAATTAAGATAATTAAGTGCGTAATTATCCGAGTGTAATACCCGAAATTTTAAAGAAAACAATTGGAAAGTATAGAATTATTGAGTATTTTTCCCCGCAACTAGGGGGTTGAGCGACCGATTTTATTTACGGCCGGACATATTATGTTAGAAGCCTTTGGAGGCTGGTGTTAAGTAATTAAATCAAGGAAATTGCCTTCCTTTTTCATCCGAGCTAAATTGTTGGGCGATTAGGAATTGTCGTGGCCGACGTATTAAAATACGTTAGAACGCAGCAGCGTAAGAGGACGGAAGGGAAAAGATATGGACTTGTCGTATATGGGACGGTGATTACTTTAGCTGAATTACGAAGAGATGGGATAGAAGCTAATTTGGGGGTCCAATAAGGATCATCCACCAACCAACCCAATTAGGCGGTGGAAAGAAAGGAAAAGAAAGAGGGCTCGGGGGCGGAAGCCCGAGCAGCGAGAGGAAGAACGAGCGGGAGAAACAGAGAGAGAGAAAGAGGGTGCGCGGGACCTGGAGCCGAGGTCGGAGGCCGGCAAGTCGGGCGGCGAACGGAGGGAAGGCGGCCGGCACCCGCAAGGGAAACGGAGGAGCAGAGGGGAGGGACAGCGCGCGAAAACGCGCAGAGAGACAGAGAGCGCGTGCGGGAGCCGGAGCAAAGTCGGTGGCCCGTCCGAACGGCGAGCGGCCGGCGGGCGAGGGAGAGCGGGGGCTCGGGAAGGCGAAAAGGGGAAGAAATGGAACGAAGGAAGAAAGGAAGAGGGAAGACCGAGCGCAGAGACAGGGGGAAAGAAGGCGAGCGGTGCAAGGTCCGACAGGACCAAGGGGTGGCCGCGACCACCGCAGACCCGAAAACGACGGCCGGCAACCCGAGTAAGCGGCAAGCGAGAGAAGAAAGCGAGAGGCCGGGCGAGCAAGGGGTGGAGCAGGGGCAGCGTGAGAAAATCTGAGAGGCCGGGGACCGGGCAAGCAACGGCGGCAAAGGGGAAAGACCGGCGGCGGACGCGTGAAGGCCGGGACCGAGGGCGGCCGGAAACCGGAACCGCCGAACCGAAAGTGAGAGGAAGCGAGAGTCCCCGATACCTAACGCAACCGAACGCAGAGCGGAGACAAGCAAGCGGTTCGATCAACTCCAAACCCGAGAATCCGAGGTGGGTAGTCTTATACTCTAAACTACTACTAATTTCGAATCCAAATGAGCTTATTGTGATTGTTGAATGTGATTGTGAATACTGAACTTGTATGCTTCGAGTGGGATTAGTAGTTGCTGAAAGTAGAATTAGGAGTTGTAAGGGGAATTGATAGTTGTTTAGGCCTCGAACCGAAACCTGGGAATTCAAACGAAGTTGGGTTACTAGGGTATAACGAGTAGTATCGGGAATCGATCAGTTGGGGATAAGTACGTATGGTTTGGGCATAAGTTATGAATTAATATTCAGATTGAGTCTTAGGGATTTATTGAATTCGCGGCATTAAGAAACGAGTACTAATTCGGGAAATAACAAGGGGAGTGTCAAGAGGAATAGGAGATCATATTGAGTGACGCGCAATTGGGGCATTTAAGTGAGAAATGGGTAATTGTGAGGTTAAGTGCGTTCAAGTATATTCTAAATCCTTGAGGTTGAACCGAGCGTGAAAGTAAGTAAAACTAACGGGAATCGAATAATGAAAAGTAAGTAAGAGGTACATAATTAAGGATGGGCGAGCAAGAATCGATTAATAAGGTAAGAGATATTAAATGGGAAATTGAGGTTGGGGAATAGCAAGTTGGGGACGGTAAAGTTGAACTAAGCCAAAGTCATGTCTAAGATCTTTGAGAATGAATCAAATTAAAGGGTGAATGGGGATGGAGGAGACTCGGTAACATAAGTTTAAGGTTATATGGTTGAATGAGGGCAAAAGAGGTCGGTTTATATATGAAGTCATGAAATGAGGAATTGAGGTAAAGATAGTGAATTGGGAGAAGTGAGAACGTCGAGTTAAAAAATATCTACTTGTGGTTATTGTGGCTCAGAAATGGATTCAATCGTACTAAATTGATGAATTGAGAAAAGCTTAGTTGGAAAAGAGTTGAGGATGATTGCTTGCAATGAATGGAGATTCTTCGTGCTATGTGATTACTTTACGTGATGCTCAAAAATAGTTTCGAAATGAGTTTTGTATTTTATGTGAAATGATTCTTGATTGCAATTTCTTGTGAACTGTCTTTCGAACGTGAATGTGTTTTAAAGAAGCAAAGCTGAATTGAGAAAGTGAATTTGTAAGGGTGACACGTGGTGTCATGCCTCCCTTGATACTAAATCGATTGAAAAAGTTGTGAAGTGAATGTGATGAATGAGAATGTGCAAATAGTTTTGAATCAACAAAGCTACGGATCGTTTAGCATACCGAAGGGTTCGAACCGGGGACGCCCAGCTAGAAACTTCGAGGGAAGGATTCTAACGAGGGTCCTGCAGAGGCGGGATGCCCGATCCGAGACTTCCTAGAAGATAGGTCCCGGAGCCTTTTATTTGGGGTCGCGCCCAGTAAATAAGAGAAATCGAGAAATCGGAGAAATTACGTGAAATTATGAGAAAAGAAGTGCTAGTTCGAATCCTCGGAAGGCCCGGAAAAGTTGATTCAACCCCAAACGAATTGTTCATGAATGTGAATCTATGCTTTTAAGTGATTAAAGAGTCTTGATCTTTTTCTTTGCAAGAGATTTCATTGAAAAGTATTTAGATTTGTATTATATTATTATGCTTTCGCAGATTTCATTATTATGAGTATTATGTGTAAAGAAATTTCCATTTTAAGGGTATAAAACTCCGGTGAGCCCGTTGATTATTGCTCGCCCCTACCAAATTTCCTCCCTTTCCCTCCCAAGTGTTGCAGGTACACTTCAGGAGCATGATTTACCCTTAGCATATTTCGGACTCTGCTGATTGTCTGTTTGATATATGCCGAACGATTCAAGTCAAGATTATGCATTTATGATGTTTCTAAGTATTGTACTTGTAATTTAGTTCATGTAGTTTGTACCATAAGTGTAGTAAACCCTTTTAGATTGTTTTTAGTTTTACCGCATGATTGGTTGAGCTCCGGCGTGTGGCCGTTGAGTTGTATACTCCGAGCGTGTGGCTCGTCGAGTTTTATTATGTTTTTATGCAGGATTGTAAGGCTTTAAGCCTATGGGTTAGTCCATATTACAAACGGAACTCTACCGAAATTTTTAGAGAATTTCAGCTTCTTTTGGGAAAAGCCACCAGTATTACTTTAAGTTGAGTTTAGACAGCCTAACCAACATCGAAAGAGCCTTGGGAGTTCCTTTAAGGAACTCGGCGCTATAATACTCCCGGGGGTGTTTTGGGGTGTTACACCGAGTCCTAAAAGAGTGGAATTTTCCGAGTCTAATATCCATTACACTCAAATTTCATCCGAGTCAGTCTAGAAGTAAAGCAAGTCGGATAAAGAACAACAGAGTGGAAAGACTTGATCTAGACTACCAGCGTTCAAAACAAGCTTATCGACTTAGAAAGATGAATTAATACAATAATTCAATTAAACTTATATCATGAAGTCAGACTTGAGTTTATGCACATTAGAGCAAATGTTTAAATATGCAATATATCCGAGTGTTGTCCGAGTGACTCGGAACTGTGTGCGAACGCAGTATGCTTTCCGAGTAAGTCGGAATCAAGTGAGAACATATGCAGTGGTTTCGTAACACTCGTAAAAGATTCTATATCACTCATAAAAGTTTCTAAGACACTTAGAATGACTTGTAATCAAAACCTTATAAGAGATGAAGTCTTATACCTGATTCCTTGATGGAACTCGGAATGATGTATATGTAAAGTCCGAGTCTTCATTCTTCAAGAGGTGCTTCCCTATTATAACCTAAGAAAAAAATGAAATAAAAGATTATTAGATAAACTTATTCTTAATATTTCAAATGGGCAGTAATAACTATGAAAATCGTGGCCAAATTATTAAAAATGACATCAACCCAAAACCGTAACAATTATTTCAAACACCATATATATAATTTTACAAATAAAACAAGATGCTTACTTGCAGTTTCGACAGTGACAAATCTAAAGGGGAATTCTTTAGCGACGACTACAAATTGCCATTTGTAGGAACCAAGGCTGGGACCGGGTCTCTTTGGTTTTTGAAGATCATTTTGAAGATGTTTTGGAAGTTTATTAAAATGGGGATGAATCTCTTATTAAGATTTTTGAATTTTATAATCTGATTTAAAATGCATTAAGAAAAGTTTGAATGGCAGCTTTATTAATTATTTTATTTTGGCAATTATTTTTAGAAGTCTTTGGGATATTATTTTTTAACCGAAAAATAAAGAAAACTAGGGGTTTCGTCTCTGCCATGAGGCTTCGTAGTCAAACCGGGGTGAAAACACCGATTCGGACCCGAGCCTCACTCGCCGACCACCTAGTGCGAGGCTGGCGGCGCCGAGGCCATGGCTGAGGTAGTCAACCTCAACCTCCGGCTTGGTTGGCAAATCCAGAAATTCCTTTTTTTTATTGTTCGAGTTAGAAAAGTCAAGAATCAAATTGAAAGAAATGAATCAAAAAGAAGGAGTCGCTAGTTAGTTTTTAGGAATATGAAAACTAACAAAACAAAATAAAGAAATTTTCCTTTAATCTTAGTATGGAAAAAATAAGTTGAAAGAGGATAAAAGTGACTCCATCGGTCTACAATCAAGAATCGATTCAAGTGGCGAGGGTACGAAACGTAGGGATAAACTCTTCTATTCCGCCGGTCAAGCGACGACCATTACTAGTTCGAGTAGTGAATTTATATAACGTACTAAACACAAGCACACAACATGCGATACAGAATTTAAAGCAACCATGACATGATAAAAGCGATAAAAGCAAATATAAAAAGAGATAAAAGAAAGCAATAACGAAAAGAAAGGAAAAGCGAAAAGAAAAGAAAGCGGAAAACCAAAAATAATTACATCGGGTGGGGAGGAATTAAAAGCGATACAACTTGAATCCACAAGTACGGAAAGCAAGTAAAACATAAAATAAATAAATAACCATTGTGAAGGCTAAATTGATGCCCTCAAGTTGCCCCACCTGTTGATCCGGATCTTGAATCTGGATTTGGTGATGCGACGGTGGTGAATTGGGAAGGGCTTTTTGTGAATTTTTATAGAATGAGTAGGTAGAAAGATAATGATGGAGTTTTCGGGTTTAGATGTAGTGGGAATAAGGAGTAGGATAGGAATAAGCGTAAAAGAGACCAAGAGATCGAATACCGATAAGTGCATTCAATAGTTCTTAGTTTAGCTTCAGCAGCGTAACGCTTAGGGTTAAGCCGTATGCAGAATGAGAGCCTAAGGTTTCTATTTACGGGCAAAGGCTAGGTCACAAATGACCTAGGGTTAGGGTTTCGGCCATCTGTCCAAACCGAACGAAAATCAGCTGTAAAACCGGGCCAAAAATGAAGGGATAGAACCGGATAGAACCAGGGTAGGGGCGCCAGCCATACAATGGCCGTTTTAGGGATTTGAGCTCGTGTCTCGGGCGATCTGTCTTAGAGCTAAACATGGCATTTTGATGGTTGTGCTCATCAAACGCGGCGCCTAACGTCGTCTTGATGTCTTCAGCTCCATGTCCGGGTTGGACAAGAGTGAAACGCAGTGTTTTGAGCCTAAAATCTCCGAGTACGCGGCACTAGACTTCCGTTGACTCGGAGGTTTGACCCGGCTTGGACCATCCAAAGGAAAAAATGGAGTTTTGGACCTTCCCAAAGGAAAAAGGCTATTTATTTGGTGTTAAGAGGTTCTTTTGTGGTTTATCGACTTCCGTCGCACCAATCAAATACCGTCCGTGATCCGGATCCTCAAACAGGACTTAGGATCTCATCATCGGGCCGTCAAATGAACAAAAGAGGAAATGGATGACATTTTGTAGGTGTCTACAGTTAGTCCCCACTTTGACCAAGTCCGAAAGACGAAGGTCAAAGTAGACACTAAAGGGTACTTACATGTCTAGTCGACACCGCTCGGATACCGATTTGAATTACTGCGTCCGAAATTAGTTATCTCTTGATTGGAACTCTAATAGGGGGACCTAAACTTGACTAACGGAGTCCGAAGTCCGGGTAGTTGGTTCCTGAACTTGGTTAATTCAAGACCTAAGCTCAGATTGGTATGCCTAAACTTGACCATGTGCTTAATCGAAGCTTGGCAAGGGCTTGAACTTGACTCGAGCAGAGAAAGTCCGAAGTTCAACGAGGTGCCCGAACTTGACCACTTATTAGATCTAAAGTTCGGCTAGGTATCCCGAGTTTGGCTCGATCAATGTCCTAAAGCTTGGATGAGGGGCTTAAACTTGACAGCTCTCGGTCCGAAGCTTTCTGCACTAATAGTTTTGTTAGCCGATAATCGAATGAAAATGGTTGCAAGTGTTACTCGAAAATGATCTCGTAACCGCATCACATTTCAAATGTGCTTCCTTGACTAGGTCATAGGGAGGTCCCGAAGTCTTGGCTTTGTGTTTGAACCTTGACCACTGTTGGGCCTAAAGTTCGATGGGGAGATGTCTTAACCTTGACCACGGTTGGGCCCGAAGCTCAACGAAGAGACATCTCGAACCTAGACCGTTGTTGAGTCCGAAGCCCGACGAGGGTGTCCGAACCTTGACCGTTGTTGGGCTCGAGACTTGACTGGATGTCCGAACCTTGACTCGCTGCCCTGGTCCGAGACTCGATTTGAGTGTGTCGGAACCTTGACTCGCTGTTGGCCTAAAGCTCAACGAGGGATTTTGAATCTTGACTCGCTGTTGGGTCCGAGACTTGACTAGGGTGTCCGAACTTTGACCATTGTTAGGCTTGAAGCTCGACGAGGGATGTTTGAACCTTGACCACTCGTTGGGTCCGAAACTCGACCGGAGGTGTCTAAACCTTTACCATTGTTAGGTCCGAGACTCGAATGGAGTGTGTCCGAACCTTGATCGCTATTAGACCTGAAGCTTGATGCCTATCTACTTTCGTCGGAATAGGGACAAATACTTATCTTCATGTAGAAATTGTTGTCTAGACTTGGTTGTTGGATGACCTAAAATCTAGGGAATGATTTGGTTGAAAATATGATGTTTAGTGGGGCTATGTGCCCTATTCTCGATTTTGATCTTTTAGTTTGTGTGCTAATAGCTCTTTCATTTTTATGGCAGAAGATTTGTGTCTCCTTTTGAGTATTCTTGGAGTTTGTTGTAATTATATGACCCTTTCGATGTTGAGCCCCCATGTTCTTTTTGGGTACTTGTGTCTAGCTCTTCTTAGATGTTGGAGAGTTGGTGAGCTTTAATATTCTTGTTGAATTTCTCTCGAAGGTGGCAATGCCTCGTAACCTTCTTGATGCCGACTTGATGAATGTCTGTTTGATTGAATAATCTCTTCTAGGGTGCTTTGTTATTAATTTTTGTATTTTCAGGAGTTTGACTCTTGCAAAGGAGATGAATGCAAGACTCTATTTTAAAAACAAATGCATTCTTTATTTAAGATGATGCAAAAAGTTTCAAAAAGACAAAGAAAAAAATGCACTTGTCCCCCACTCCTCAAAGTAGAGCCTAATGAAAATGTGTCGCTTGAACTCGTGATGTACTATCGCTAGCTGATCATGAACCATAGGCTTGATGATTTGGGGCCAAATTAGAATGGCATGGTTCTTGATTAACTTATGCTCCTCCGAGTATGGCAAAGTGGCTTTGAATTTGGGAATGAGAAATGGGAGCAAGATTAGGTTTGGGGCCGGACCTCATGGGCTTTCTACGTATCCTCTATAGCGGAAATCAAGCATTCGTAGTTCAAAAAGGAATGCCGATTTAGTTTTTTTAGAAAATAAGAAAAGCAAATAGACACAAGATGGATATGAAAAAGAGAAATACACAATTTATTAGCATCCTTGATGAGTGATGGGCTCATTGCATGATCCTCTAAGTAGATGCTTGCTCCTCTTCTATAAACATGCCAAGCATCTCCGAGCATTTTGAAGTCCATGAAGGGCAAGAACTTCAAGTGTTGTTGATAGGCGGGTTGCGGGTTCTTGATGATGAGTCTAACCTGATCCTTCTCATATGGTCGATCGACTATGTAGGCAACCTTTGCCCTCCAGCGAGTAAGGAAGTCGGTGAAACTCTCATCGTCTCCTTGCTTGATCAACTCTAGGTCCCAAAGAGTGATTGGTAGATCAATATTGCATGAGTATTGATGTAAGGACTCCCTACAAAGATCTTGCCAGCTTGTGACCTTGCGTGGGTCGACAATATTGTACCACTTAATGACTAACATCAATGGGCGGACGACATGATATGTGTCCTCCGGTACATTCTTTAAAGCCATTGCCCCTACAAATTTCCTCACGTGGTGATGACGGTTTTCAATCTCATGGAACTTGATGTCAGGCATGGTGAATTTTGGGGGAAATTTCCCTTTAGGGATTGAAGTGAATCCCTGGGCCAGGTGGTTGTTATTGAACATTGATGACTCCCGTAACATCTTCTCTATCTCGATTTATTTGTGGATCGTATCGAGGCTCGGGCTGATTGTTCTTTTAGTTTCTTCTCCAGTTCTTTGAGTATGAGACTGAGGGTTTCTACTATTGACTTAATCTTCTTATCCCGAGCCTCAATCTTATCTTCCAATTCCGCATCGGACTCCTTGAACAAGGTCATGATGGGAGTTTGTTCTCGCTTGTCGACCATTTTGGAGGAGGGTTGTGCTTTGTCGATAGGCGACGTATTGCGGTTACAAATAAAGGTTCGGGGTGTACTGGTGTGGTATGTGCTGGTGTGAGACGTATAGGTGTCAAGCTGTGCTGGTGTTGAAATAGACTTCTTATTTCCTAACCACTTCATGCTAGGATTCCCGACTTACATAGGATTTCCTATCATGTGTCCCCAAAAGAGTAAGTGCTTAGGATTGGATCGTGGAAAAGTTTTAGGGTAGATAGGGCTTAAGTGGTTTACCCGAGTAATGACTCGATCCTAAGAGTGAGGAAAACGATATGCTCTTGTACTTGGATGCACATAAAGAAATGCAAATTGACCAAAGTGAAATGCAATTATGCAAATCCCTTAGATTGAGATGAAGTTTACTTTGGCTAAATGCAAACGAAAGACTCTCCTAATTAGAGAAGAATTTGGCCTTGGCTAATAAAAAATGAAATGAATGAACTCATCTTAATTGAGATGATTTTGATTTTAACTAATGCAAAAATGAAAGGGACTCACCTTAATTGAGATGATTTTTATTTTTGGCTAAATGTAAAAAACAGGACTCACTTAATTTGAGATGCAATTTAAAATTTAGTTAAAATGCACAAATTGGACCGACTCAAAGTTTTATTATTTATTTTTATTTTTTTGAACCCATGCAAGGATTATTTAGCACACCTCACCTATCCCTAAAGTCTCACAAGTAGATGATTAAATCTAAAACAACCACACTCATCCAAGCATTCAAATGAAGAGACAGGGAACCACCTAGAAGTAGACCTGGCAAAATTGACCCGAACCGAACGGGTCAACCCGAACGACCCGAAACCCAAACCGAACCGACATCCGAAACAGCTTAAACCGATTTTGACCCGAAACCGAAATGAACCGACCCGAACCGAACCGACCCGAAACCGACCCGAACCGAAACCGACCCGAATGCAAAATGACCCGAACCAAACCCAAAATGACCCGAACCGAATCAGATCCGAATCGATTTAACCCCAATAAAAGTGACCCAACCCACATTTTTTTGTTGGGTCTCTCAGGATGTACTTTTGTGCCTATAGTGGTACAATTTTGAATCGATTTTGACCCAAAAAGTGATCCGATTACGACTAGATCCGAAATTAACCCGAATCGAACCCGAATGAGATTGACCCGAAGTTGAACCGAACCGAAGTTGACCCAAACCGAAACCGAACGAACCCGAACGAGATCGACCCGAAGTTTACCCGAACCGAAGTTGACTCGAACCCGAAACCGAACCGAACCGAACCCGAACAAATTGACCCGAAGTTAACCCGAACCGAACTAACCCGAACCGAACCCGAACCGAATAACCCGATTGCCGGGTATACCTAGAAACCAAGGGTCTACGGTCAAAAGAGGGTTAAAACTAGGTAGGATATATGATGTATCATAATCCGAGAATTTAGTCCTCCATGGAGTGCATGGTAGGAAAAAATGCATTGAATGGTGTCTCTCGATAAGCTAAAAGCGCGTGCTATAAGGGAAGAGGTACCACCTCCGTTGTCAATCAAGCCTAATTGGGTCCGCCTGGGACGGAGTGGGAGCCTTTTTCCAAAAGTGTTTTTAAGGTCGTAAAGCCTAACGGTCTAATAAGAGAAATAAACTATATTCAAGGGTTGCTTAAAATGCAAGATGTCTAATGCAAATACATTATTAAAACTCACTATTCAAATTTTCAAGTTTCACCCTCTTAATAAGTGATTATCCCCGAGTGGAGTCGCTATCGCAGGAACCACTAGGTCCGAGCAAAAATACGGGTACTTGGTTGAGCTGGGTCCGGGACCGGGTCCGAGACCGGGTAGTGAAAACATGGACCCGGACCGGGCCCGTTGCTCGGGTACCCGATCATTATATATATATATATATATATATATATATATATATATATATATATATTTGTAAATGGGTATTTATTTTGCATGTGGATTTTCATTATTAATGTTGGATTATTAGTCACAATTAGAGGGTTACAAAGGCAAAGCAAATAGTTGAAACATAGGATAATTATAAGCAAAAATTTTAAAAAAAATAAAAAGTACAAAATTACAAAAACTCAAATGATACTAACTAAAAAAAGGCAACCGAGTACTGGTCTTAGACCCGGTTCCCACCGGGTCCAGATTTCGGACCGGTCGAACCGGGTTCGGGATCGGGTCCGCCCAAAATGACTCGGTACCTAGTCCCACTCATCCTTATGAAGCACGGCCAGGACCGACCGAGTTTTCCCACGAATGTCGGGTCTCTTTGGTTTTCGAAGATTATTTTGAAGATAGTTTTGGAAGTTTATTAAAATAGGGATGAATCTCTTATTAAGATTTATGAATTTTACAATCTAATTTAAAATGAATTAAGAAAAGTTTGAATGACAGTTTTATTAATTATTTTATTTTGAAAATTATTTTCGAAGTCCCGGGATATTATTTTTTAATCGAAAAATAAAGAAAACTAGGGTTTTCTGTCTCTGCAGTGAGGCTTTAGGGCCAAACCGGTGTGAAAACACCAATTTGGACCCGAACCTTACTGTTGACCACCCGGTGCAGGCAACAGCACTGTACTCGGTGGTCGGCGGAGCCGCCAGGGGCCATGGTTGAGGCAGTCAGCCTCGGCCTCGGCCTAGCTAGCAGATCTAAGAAATTCCATTTTTATTATTCAGTTAGAAAAGCCGAGAAGAAAATTGATAGAAATGAATCAAAAGAGGGAGTCGCCGATCGGCTTTTAGGAATATGAAAACTAACAAAACAAAATAAAGAAATTTTCCTCTAATCTTAGTATGGAAAAAATAAGTTGAAAGAGGTTAAAAGTGACTCCATCGGTTTAGAACCGAGAATCGGATTCGGGGACGAGGGTACAAAACGTAGGGATAAGCCCTTTTGTTCCGCCCGTCAAGCGACGACCATTACTAGTTCAAATAGTGAATTTATATAACATACTAAACACAAGCACACAACATGCGATACGGAATTTAAAGCAACAATGACATGATAAAAGCGATAAAAGCAAATATAAAGAGCAATAAAAGAAAGCAATAACGAAAAGAAAGGAAAATCGAAAAGAAAAGAAAACGGAAACCAAAAAGATTACATTGGGCGAGGAGGAATTAAAAGTGATACAACTTGAATTCACAATACGGAAAGCGATAAAACATAAAATAAATAAATAACCATTGTGAAGGCTAAATTGATGCCCTCAGGTTGTCCCACTCGTTGATCCGGATCTTGAATCTGGATATGGTGATGCGACGATGGTGAATCGGGAAGGGCTTTTTGTGAATTTTTATGGAATGAGTAGGTAGAAAGATAATGATGGAGTTTTCGGGTTTAGATGTAGTGGGAATGAGGAGTAGAATAGGAATAGGCGTAAAAGATACCAAGAGATCGGAATACCGATAAGCGCATTCAATAGTTCTTAGACTAGCTTCAACGAACTTAACGCTTAGGGTTGAGCCAGTAGCAGAATGAGAGCCTAAGCTCTCTATTTACGGGAAAAGGCTAGGTCACAAAAGACCTAGGGTTAGGGCTTCGGCCAGCTGTCCAAACCGAACCAAAATTAGTTGCAAAATCGGGCCAAAAAATAAAGGGATAGAACCGGATAGAACCGGGGTAGGGGCGCTGGTCGCTTTGGGGATTTGAGCTCAGTATCTCGGGCGGACTTTCTTGGAGCTAAATGCGGTGTTTTTATGGTTGTGATCATGAAACGCGGCACCGAACGTCGTCTTGATGTCTTCGACTTCGTGCCGGGTTGGACAAAAGTGAAATGCGCTTTTGAGCTCGTAATCTCCTGGTACGCAGCGACTCGAAGTTCCGTTGACTCGGAGGTTTAACCTAGGCTGGGACTGCTCGAAGGAAAAAATAGATTTTTGGACCAACACAAGGCAAAAGGCTATTTATTTGGTGTTAAAGGGTTCTTTTGTGGTTTACTGGCTTCCATTGCACCAATTAAATACCGTTCATGATCCTAATCCTCAAACAGGACTTAGGATCTCATCATAGGGAAAATAAATAAATAAAAGAGGTCTACACCATTGTTTGTCTCGGAATTTTCCGATATCAAATCCATGCCCAGATCAATGGAAGAAATATAATCCATATTTCATTTGAGAGAGAGAGATAGAGAGACGACGAAAGCGAGGTGGGGGATGCTCGGAGACATGAAGGTGATCAGGCGATTCGTTGGAGACAGTGAATGGTCTGTCGGCGATAGGGGACGGCTGTCGCCGACGTTGTGGGGCTTCCTACACAGGGATGACCGAGAGTGAGAGAGAGGAAACAAGGATGGGCAGATACATGCGGGCAGCTGCCAGCAATAGGGCCCAGTTGTCGGCGACGATGTAGGGCATTGGCGAGAGGGATGAACGAAAGTGAGAGCGACAAAGCAAGGAGGGAGGCACTTAGATTAAGATTGAATGGTTAGGATATTTATGATTACCTAATTGATGAAATTTACCTAAAGGGAGGTGCTTAAACCCTTTCAAATATATATATATATATGTTTAAACTTGATTTTAATGCATAGTTTTATATTTTTTATCACCAAAAGGGAGTAATGATATTAATCCATCCGCAAATAAACATCATGATCCTCAACTGCCGGATCCATGACACGATATGTACTACCCTTATACCACACTCGACAATTCGAGTCATAGGGTTAGAGATGTGCTAAATAATGTGCTACTCGATTTCCCTCCCTTTAACAAATGCAAAAACAAAGAAATAGAAAAACGAACATAACTTTAGGATGTCATCCACAATCAAGCCAACATTAGATGCTAATGAAGATTTCTTCTTCAACTTTGAGGTAAGAGCCAGGTAATCTCATTCAATTTCCACACACTTAATATCCACCGTCGGTGCTTCCATTATTGCGAACCGACACGCTCGAGCTTCCTTTATCTCAGCTGGTGAAAAGTTCCTAGGTCTCGAAACCTAGCGTTGCTTGCTCGTGCGGAGCCTTTCTCCCTCAATTTGTAGTGATTATTGTCAATTTTAGTTCACCTCTATGTAGGATAAAGAGAATGTTGATTTTCTCGAATGTTAATAAAGAGAATTCCTTAATAAAGGGTCATGATTGCTTTATGGGTGTGTTTTACTATTGAAGCGGATAAACGGTGATGAGTAACCATCCGAGATGGATTTATCAACAATGCAATTCTGGTTTAAAGTATGTGATCTTCTAATGAAAAAGAAGAAGTTCGCATTTATAGAAGTTTTTGGATCCAAGCTAGGTGATTTTGTGGATGTTGATGAAGAGGATATGCAGTCCCTTCAAAATATTTGAAGCTACGTGTTGAAATTAATACAACTAAACCCTTACGATGAGCTATGCCAATTAATATGAACAGAAAACTGAAGTAGTTGATGTTAATACGTCAAATTGCTTGACTATTGCTATGCATGCGAGCTACTCGGGTATGTCTTTAAGGGTTGTGACCTATTTTAATATTCAGTGGAAATGGATGAGCTTCCATTTGGCCTCAAACCGAGGGGCTCAACTTTGAAGAGAAAGATAAAGGGCAACGATGATAGTTGTAAGAAGGAGGAAAGAAATTTGCTAGAATTGAGGGGAGGAAGTGGGAGTAGAATGACAACAAAACTAAATTTTTTGTTTTCTAATTCTAGCCTCTCGGAGCCACCTTTGGTAAAGTCAAGGGAGAAGGGGTGGTGGACACGATGGTTGAAGAGGTTGGTAACGGAGGGGGAGAGAGGAACGCGATGAAACGGAAAATATGTGAGATGAAAGGGAGGAAGACGAGTGAAAGAAAGGTTTGGGTGGTGGAGGATGTTGTGGTACACAACCAAGAAGTAGTAATGGCTGTTGAGTAGCCTCGTGAAGGACAATGAGTTTTCTAAGCCTCAATTACCGAGGGCTTGGCCGATCGAAGATAGATATTAATCTTCGTAACCTCTTACAAAGGACTATGCCTCACTTAGTTTTCATATTGGAAACTAAGCTAAGTGGCATCAAAATGAACAATTTGATGGAGAATAAACCGACGATTCGGAGGTACAATATTACTGGTTATTTTGTGGACACAAAAGGTCGAGTTTCGGGCCTTGCGTTGCTATAGAGAAAAGACGTGGAGGTTCATCTATTATTATCTTTTTGCATCATATTGACGTTATAATGCGCTGGTGAATAGAGGAGCCGGTTTCACGTTTTTCTAGGGTTTATGGGTGGTTGGAAACTAATCACAAGACATTCAATTGTGACTTGTCTGTTAGATTTAGGTGGGCACTCCTCCTTAACTTGGCTCATTGGAAGAGATATTAACGAGATCTTGTTTAATTATGAAAAAAACGCCCCTAAAAGTTAAGGTGTTCCGAATAGGATTAGTGAAACTCTACTTATGTGTGGCTTGGTTGATCTTAGCTATACGGGTAGAGAATATACTTGATAGAATGGTAGAGGTGGGGTGGAGTCAATGGAGGAGAAGTTAGATAGAATACGTGTTGATGCCGAATGGCTGACCTTACTCCCCACTATGAAGGTTAATCATCTAGATAAAGACATCTTCGATCACCTATTGATTATGTTACATTGCTAATTCAGGGATAACGGTAGAAGGAGAAGGAGAAGAAGATGGAGATTGGAGGTTATGTGGGCAAAAGATGAGAAATGTGAGGGTGTGATTCGAACACTACTATAAGAACCACTTTTAATGATGAGTCTTTAACGACAGTTAAAAGGACAAACCATCATGAAAAATAGACCGGTGGCATTTTTGTAATAAAATGCGATTTTTAATATATATATGACGACAGTTCAACATAAAAATTGTCCTCTAAAGGTTGTAGTGAACCTTAGACCACGATTCTTTTATCGAACTGTCGTCGTATAAACATTTATGATGATGGTTCCGTAAAAGAACCGTAGTCTAAGAACTTTAGATGATGATTCTTAGTAGTGAACTCGTAGTCTAAAGTTACGCACACAAAAATCCTCGACCAACGCTCGAGTCTCACATTGTCTCCGATTTTCCAGTCCCACACTCTCTCACTTCGGTTGCTCTTTTCTCCACGATTTCCGGTGGTTTTCGGTGCTACTCTGCGGTTTCAGGTCATGGTTGCACTCCCCTACTCACTCTCTCTGTGTTTCCGGTTGTGGCTGCACCACTCTCTCGTTGACTTCTCTTTTCGACCTAACTCTCTCCGTATGGCTGCACTTCTCTTGCTGACCTCACTCTCTTCGCGTGGCTGCACCTCTCTCGCCGACTCTTCTTTCCAGTGCACCACCAGGCTTGTCTCTTTCTCTTCATCTTTAGGATTTTGCCTTAAATTCCATTGCGGGTTTTTAATTCTGTTATTGTTTGCCTTGTCATTTTCGGCGTTTTTGAAACTCAAAAGTGTAGATAGTTCTTTCCAATTTCAAATCTAAACTCGAATGTGTATTTTAGGAGTCTTATATTTCGCGGTGTTTTAGAGAAAATTTGTAAATTAATCTTATATTTGAGGAATGTGAATGGATAGAATATGAAAATAAGAGAAGAGACAAAAAATGACCAAAATTGAGGAACCGGGGTTCAGGGCAGCCAGCACAACCTCGTGCCGGACTACACGGTCGACTCATGTTGGTCGCTCCCAGCCTAGCCCAGCCTAACTTATGTGTTTCCGTCCAAAAATTATTGTACATGTTTATTTATCAAGAGTTATATAATTGCTTGTAGGATAAAATGGATTCTTCCAAAAGTATAAAAAAAAATCAAGGGGACGAACTTTGATGAACAAGGAGAAGTTGGTCCAGAGTAGAGACAATCCAACTCTCCTTACACGAGTCGATTTTGATAGCCACGAAAATTCCGTAGGTGAGAATAAAGCTCCTTTTATGAGATATGTTGGTGTAGAAACCCGTTCCCACGTGAACATCAACTATAGAAAATGGGCCAACGTCCCCGATTTCATTAAGGACAAACTTTGGAACGATATTCAAGTAAATGAACTACATCTCAACTTATTTTGCAACTTATATTGTAATGGTTAATATATATGTACTAATGCATATTATTCTTGCGTCTCGGAGAACGTTTAACTTGAACGTTAATGAATCCGAGATCCCCTCCGTGAAACACAAGACCCTCATGTTGGCAGTAGAAAATTTTAAAGACTTCAAATATCGCATTGCCGCTATATGGGTCTACAAAAGAAGGCAGACAAAACAAGAAGGTAGACCTCGGGAGGTCTACAATTGTATCACCGAGGAGGAATGGAGATCGTTTGAATCACATGTCACCTTTCCGAAATACATGGTAATTTCATTACTTTGATACCTTCTTTTGATACTACATCATCAATGATTGTATAAAAAGTTAATAGGTAGCTCTAAGGAGAAAATAGAGGCTTTGAATAGTATGCAACTTCATTCAATATTCAATCTCATATAAAACTAGTGTGATGTTGGTTTTCTATAAATATAAGTGGTGAGATATACTTGAGAAAGGCAGATGTAGAGGACAATGAGAGGGAGTTGTTTTATGCACCGATATTTTCGTTGGTGAATTGATATAAAAGGAAGAAATTATCGATGATAGATATAACTATTTTTGATTTAAGTGTTATGCACTCGATATTTTCGTTGTCTTAATTACTTGCGTAGGCGATAGGTGAAGCTAACTGAAAGAGGATTAAGAGTAATGCGTACCCTCATGTGCTGTCCCATGGGGATACACAAAGTTGGAGGAGAGGTTGTACAAGCAAAAGCTTGAACAACTTCAAACCACATCTAGTGAAGGTTCCAAAGCATAGATACTTCGCAGCTCGTTGTCGATAGGGATGAGTCGTGGGTTGAAGGAAGAAAGGAAAAAGATGGAACCTTTACTAAGCCCGATGTAGAAGCTATATATCGCCGACTCGTGAGTTTTTTTATTTTTTATTTATTTTGAGAACTTATTGGTTTTAATATTTATGAATCGTCAAATGATAATATTTATCTCTTCTTATAGGAGTCTTTATCATAGACATCGACTTCGAAGTCCCTAACACCATTGGGAGGGATAAGCTAGCCTTGGCCTTACAAAGAGATGAGCATCCCAGTCGTGTTCGAGCCATAGTTGGGCGGGTGGGGATAGTTGAGCACTTTGGGGCTAGGAAGAAGCGCTCCGTCACTTCCAGCCAAGAGTATATGAAGGCCGAAATGACCCAAATGAGGTCCCAAATGAGTCCCAACAGTCCATAATTGAGTTCCAATAGACTCAAATGTCCCAAATGGCTGCAAAGGTGGTAGAGATGGGGGCCCGGATGAGTTTGTACTTCATCACCACATGGGAATGCCATTATCACCCCACACACCAGCCAATGTGAACGCGAGCTCACCCGTCAAGCAATTCGAAGTTCGGCGGAGGTAATTCAGATTTTGTAACCTAATTATATTTACATGCATGTTTATATTTTGACTAATTAATGTATAATATTGTTCAATAATTACTTACAATGGATGCTTTTGTTATTTCGGATGAGTGTCGTTATTTATATGCATGTTTATATTTTTGAGTAATTGGTGTATAATCTTGTTGAATGAATGGTTATCCCATGATTATAATTGTCCGTTTATTTTCAGGGTTTTTAGGTTATTTAACTTCTATGTCAAAGGTTATCTCGTGATTATAATTGTTATACTTATTCTCATGCAACCGGCAAATTACAAGCTAGCTTCTCATCACCCTCGCTTAGAGCATGTTATGGTATAAGGTATTGTTTTATCGTAGAACGCAGATATTGTTGTTCACGGGACACCCCTTCCAGCTGATGAGGTGAGGGTGAGTGTGAAATAGGTGATGCACGGGAAAGACGAGTGTGAGTTGACGATCCGGGACCGGACCTCCACACTATTGACGTCGCGAGTCAACGCTTTTCTTTGTTAGCCGAAGAGTTTGGTCATCCTTACTACGGTAATTAAGATTTATTAAAAATATTATATTTAACTATTGTTAATATCACATATATATGTTTCTCATTTTTGTATTTATTATTCACTAGGATATCGGGGACAGATTTGAGAGTGGCATGAAGGGCGCTAGTGGCACAAGCAAACGTTCGGTGGTGCATGTTCATTGTCCGAAGAAATCTCCTCTCAAATCCATTGAGGAGTCTCGCACGGATTGGTGTGCTACTCCGGAAAGTTATGTGGAGATTCTGTCACCATAGCAACCATTCATTTATAGCGTGCCAGGTCACGTGTTTGGGTAACGTGAAACAAATATGCCAGTCTATGTCTTCCGGACGACATACCGCAAGTTTTGCGCAAGGACGAAATCGGCGTATCCGCTATTATGCTTGGCATGATGGGAGTTAATATATTTATAATCGGTTGTCTTTTTTACTATTAATTTCAATTTCTAACTACATACAATTAATATGTAAGGTGATTGCACGAGATTGGAAAGGAATTCGTTCGGTTTCGAACCCTAATTCCATTATTCAAGGAGTTGGGCTGAATCGTGAAGAATGAGTCACCTATATCTTCGATGCCATGAAAAATACTGTGGAGGATAAAACATGGTACTTGGCAGCGTTCAATGAGAGATAAGTGTACAAATAATTAACCGATGAAGTTTTTATATGGTGTTATAC
The DNA here is from genome assembly GCA_021018815.1 of Talinum fruticosum. Lineage (NCBI taxonomy): Eukaryota > Viridiplantae > Streptophyta > Magnoliopsida > Caryophyllales > Talinaceae > Talinum > Talinum fruticosum. The sequence goes on along the minus strand of JAITYX010000010.1, from coordinate 9,216,585 downwards.
ATACTTATATAAAAATGTGTTATTTATGGTTATGTCGCCACCATTGGATGTTTGTTGCCCTGTACCAAGGGCTAATATCGCCTACTCGACTTGATCCTCCAGGTCGTGGTGTGAGGGAAGATATCAAGGACGTCATCGAGACATGAGTTCATATTTTTAATCATTTTATGATGTTTTGTTAAGTAATTGTTGAATGTAATGTCTAACTTGAATTTTATTTTTCTGATTGAAAAATAGTGCTCTACTCTATTACTATTATGGCGGAGGTGTCAAAGACAAACGAGTGAAGAAAGCACAACCACTAATTGTCCCCGTCAAGGTGAGGTTCTCTCGGCTTGTTAGAGTATACTTTAATTATTTTTTATTTCATATTACTTGCTAGATACATAAAGTACTAATTAATTCTCTATGTGTTGAGAATCTATTTTATTATTATAGTGCCATAAACAACCGGGGAACATGTATTGCGGCTTCTACATTCTCTAGTACATGAAAGAGATTGTGACTCGAACTCGATTTGAATTGTAGTCCCAAAGAGGTATAGCTGCACTTGTGATTGATTTATATTTTTTTCAGCTTGATTAACACTTGCACTTGACCTAATTAATATGTCTTTTATAACATTGGTTACAATATTTCCTGGAAAGAAGCCACCCACTCCCTATACGGATGAAGTGCTCAATGAGTTAAAACAAGGTTGGGCGAGTGTGTATATAACCTTATAAAGAAATAGGTATATATTTACATTTATTCTTCATTATTTGATTGGTCAAGTTTATGATTTTAGTAGTCATACAATTATACGGTATATATGTACATAGGTATATATTTTACACTTGTCTTGTACCATGTACAAAATGTGACGAGTATGTTGTTTTGTATATATTTTGGCGAAAAGTGCATTGGATTGTGGTTTGTATATGATTTTTGTACTGTACGGAGGGCAAGCAAACATAAGAAAAATTATTCAAAAAAACAATAAGACTTATTACTACGGTTCTTAAGGAAGAACCGTAGTCATAGGTTCACCTATGACGACGGTTTAGATGAAGGAACCGTCATCATAGGTGCTCATTAATAAGTTTTTTCAACTATAGAGGAAGGCCTACGATGACGGTTCGGATGTAGAAACCGTCGTGATAAATTGACCTATGACTACGGTTGTGCCAGTGACTGAACCGTCGTCATATGTTGACCTATGACTAAGGTTTTGAACCGTAGTAAAAGATGGTACATACAACGACGGCCACATACACGACGCCGTTAACCGTAGTTAAATGTCATTAACCGTAGTTAAAAATGGTTCCCGTAGTAATGGAAGTTCATGTCGCTTGCCATGTAAAGGAGATAAGTGAGCACGTGTATGGGGAAAGCGAACAATTGCATGGAAGCCATTGTCAAATGGAATCATAAGTACTTTGGCAATTTAGAAAATGATAAGTGATAAGAAAGAGGAGCTTAATAGGATAGACAATTTTATAGAGAAAGAAAGTCTTCATGGAGATTAATAGCCTACGTTGCAAAGAAGAAATATATTATCTCGGATTTGGAGATCGGAACTCTCACTAATTTCACCTAAAAGCGAGTGGGAGAAGGGCCACAAATTCCATATCTCGTGTTGTTAAAGTCGGATGGATCGATGGCTACCACAAACGAGGAGATTGAGAAAGTGGTAGTTGATTTTTTGGTGATTTATTTTCTAGCTCTAACTCATCTAGTGGAGATAAGGTGGTGAATCTAATCCCCACTCGTGGTCACACGAGATGAATGAGGTTCTTACTAGGCCGTATACAAGCGAAGAGGTTAGTAAGGCGTTGAATCAAATGCATCCAGGTAAAGCCCCGAGCCCGAATGACCTTAACCCTTTTCTTTCAAAAATATTGGGGTATTGTGAGAGAGGATGAGTCTATAGCAGATGCTGGTTATTCTCAAATGGGCCTCTTTCCCAAAGTTATAAACCATACACATGTGACCTTAATCCCCAAGAAGAGTAAACCAACTAATATTAAGGACTTGAGGCCTATTAGTTTGTGTAATGTGATCCACAAATCGGTGATTAAAGTGATTACCAATACGCTCAAAGTGTTCCTTTTGCTTCGATTTCCACTAATCGAGTGTATTACTCCTAAAAGGCTAATCTTGGATAATGCCCTTATTGCTTTTGAGGTTTTTCACTCAATGAAGGGTTAGTCGGGACCCAATAGAAGCATGACCATTAAACTTGATATGGAAAAGCCATATGATAGGGTGGAGTAAGTCTTCTTAAGATATGTTATGTTCAAGGGAGGTTTTATTGATAATTGGGTTAATGTAGTTATGGGATGTGTGACTTTAACATCTTTCTCATTCATTATTAATGGTGAATCTAGAGGTATTCTTAAATCATTTAGGGGTCTTCTCCGGGGGATTCAATCTCTCCTAACCTCGTTCCTATTCTCGTGTTAAAGGGCTTTCACATTTGCTACCTAAGGAGGTAGCATAAGCTAGATTGATTGGGCATAGTATTTTCTCTGGAGCCTCTATTATATCTTATCTCCTTTTCGCTCATGATACTATCTTTAGGCATATGATAGGGGCATAGTCCCACACATCTTTAGTTGTGTCATAAGATGACACTCTGTTGTACTCTTCCGAACTAATAGCGCACATCGGAATGTTCATCGCTTTGAAATTCTTTTCGAACTTTTCTGACTCTTCATTAGTGTACTCGAACTTTGCTTTAGAACAGGTCTTGTATCTTCCATCGTCATTGGAATGTAATTGACTTCTTGTATGATGTTCTAAACATCTTCATCGTTGTCCAACGAAAGCATTCCATTAGCTTCTTCCGAGTGCACAAAGTTTGATCCTTTGAATTTTGGTGGTATGCTAGAAAATCTTCCTTCATCGAACTCTCCGTTGTTCCGAGCCATCCGATCTTTAGATGTTTGGATTGTTAGATCCTTTCCGAAAGGCTAGGCTCGATACCAATTGAAAGTTTGCTCTTGGAGAGTCTTAATCACCCTAGAGGGGAGTGAATAGGGTGATGTGGAAATTTTAGCTAATTTGAATTATTTAAGCTTGAAAGGAATGAACAAGATAATCTAAGTCTAGATGGAACTCAAAAAAGTGTAAACACAGAGATACATAGGGCTGAAAACCACGGATAGTGCTAGTCCAAGCACCAAGTCAAATCCACTATTTTGAATCCACAAAATACAGCAGATCGACTCAACCAAAATTGCTCCCTTAAACAATTTCTTACAGAGTTTTCCTGGACTCGAAATTCCCTTATCCGATCTATTACTTCTTTACGAGTTAGGGACAACTGAGCTGAGTTAACCCTTACAGCTCAGTCAAGGGACCTTACTCAGAAAGTAAGAAGAGTATGTAACTAATTACAAGACTTTATAACTCGAACGTATGGATTACAAGTCGGGAGTTGTAAGTAGAAGATTGAATATGAATATAATGACTTTTGGTTAAGTAATATGTTTCAACAATAATTCTAGTAATCTTCAAGTCTTGAGAGGTGACTTCTATTTATAAATGACCAAGCAGATCAGCCGTTGTGACTGTACTCCGAACGTAAGTCCTTCCCGACCATTGTAATGATTCTTCCGAGTCACTCGGAAGAGATCCATTGAGATGTGAATGTTATGCAACGGCTCTTGACTCCTAAGGGTGCTCCAATCAATTGGTGTTGTCTCGAAAAGTGAGGTGGAAACCACCGTTGAGCTTAGCGCTGAAGTTTTCCAATTTTGGAAACAGACAACCCCGACACGGTGTCCGAGCCTTGTTCGAAGTAGAAAAGTCTTGTCTCGCTGGTGATTAACGACTTGGAGCCTCGTTACTTTTGTAATTCAAAAATGAGATAACCTTGTTTTGATAACCTACAAAAGTAAACCATTTTGGTTCTCAAAGTATAAAATACTTTGATATAAGATTAGGCATAGATAATAATTTAATTATGATAATTAAATGCATAATTATCTTAGGCCTAGAAGAGAGGAATTTTCCGAGTCTAATATTCATTATACTCAAATTCCATCCGAGTCAAGTACTAAGAAAGATCAAGTTATAAGAGTGAAAACATCGAGTATACGGACTTGATCCGGGCAAATAACTCTTAAACAAATACACTCGACTTAGAAATAGGAATTAACACTGTAATTCACTTGTCTTGAAATAAGCAATCGAACTCGGATAAGAAGTGTTAGAGAGATTATTTGAACATGCGATAAATCTGAGTGATGTCCGATCGACTCGAAACATCAATGTGAGAAGATAAACAAGAATGTGTTTTCTGCGTCGATCGAATAAAATGAATACTTATGCAGGAGTTTCTATAACACTCAAAATTACTTGTAGTCAAAACTTAAGAGGGATGAGGTTTGTACCTGAGTTTTTATGTGGTACTCAAAATGATCTAGTCTCGTAGTATGAGTCTTCAAGCGGGATATGCGGGTTGGAATTGTACAGCTTGTAGCAGGAGAGTCAAAGGCAATACAAGAGATATGAGAAACAGGGCAATAGGGGTAGACGACTAGAGCAGTGGGACAGAAGCAAGAGGTTGGACGAACAACGTAACATGAGTAATGGATTTGAGAGAGAGATCAAGTAGAGATATATATGTGAGAATCCTATTATTCTTCAACATGTAAGTAGTCAATTGCGAAAAAATTCTAATATTTTAAAAAAATTAAAAAACAAAAATCCATAGTGATAGGTATTTTCCAAATCAGCGTAAGAGTGTATATACTTTCACCTCTATCATTGATATATTGGACAATTGTATAAGAATTCACCGATCCCTTCTTTTCCCTCGACTAAGTTTAGCAAACTAAATCTAATCTTTGTTACAAAATGAACATCAAAATAAGGAGTGTATTTTGAAAACATAAAATAAAATATCATATATGGTAACTTGAGAATGGATTTGTTCCATTTAGTCGTAAGGAATTGTAAAGTTGTAAGGAGTCGTAAGCGAAGATGTAACTAGTCGTAAGGAGTTTTAAGCACTTATAAGATAGTTGTAAAATTGGTTATAAAAAATTTTAAGGAGTTGTAAGTAGGGTTGTGCAAAAACCGGAATTGTAAAACCGAACCGTGAACCGATCGAACCGAATCGTTTATCCAATTAACTCGAAACGGTTAAATTTTTCGGTTAACCGGAACCGAACCGATAATAAATTTTTTTAATACAATTTAAAATAATTAAAAAAAATTTATTATTTAAAAAAATTTTCATCTTTCTTATTTACTGTCCTCCTGCCTTTTTTTTTTTTTTCTTTGTTGGCTTTCTACGCTGGCACTTCTATCTCAGCAAAGGAAAGTAATGTTCTTTCAAAAAAAAACAAAAAAGAAAGAGCAAAGGTAATGTGATTTGGGCCCAGTGGGTGCTGCTGGCTGGCCCAGTCGCTTCTGGGCCAATTTTTGCCCAAAAATTGGTTCGTAAATTTTTTCATTTTCGGTTTCAATTAACTAGCGAACCGAACTGAATAATCTGGTTAACTAGTTTATCCGATTACGGTTTCAATTCATAGTTTCACTAGTCGTTTAATCCAGCTTAACCGGTTAGAAAAAAACTTACCCCGAACAGAATTGAACCATGAAAACCCCTACTTGTAGCGGTTGTAAGGAGCTTAAAGTTGCAAGCTAAAGGTAAGTGGAGCAGGGCCTATATAAGGTTCGAGTTTATGATATAATTTACATTTATTATCAACCTTTATCTTTATCTTTATCAAACAAAAAATATAAAATTCATTTTCTCTCACCTTCTCTTTTTCTTGCTATTACTAATTGGACATAGCTCGAAAAAAACTTCCAAAATATAGGATACAAAACGACAACTATGAATTACAACTTAGCTTCATCACCCTCTCTTTAATTTCAAAATAATTTTGTTTATCAATAAATAAATAAATATTAAGAAAAACATTGTTTATATATTCACATAATTAGGACTCTCACATGGTATTCATTACTTTTGTTTTTTTTTTATTTTTATCTATTCATGGTAAACTTTATATCAATATTCATAACAACTTTTGACTTATATAAGCTTTTTTCAAATATCATTTTAACTCATTGAGTGATAACAGATAATAGTTTCAGCTCGTAATAGACTATGTCAATTTTCTTGATTTACATTTTATCTAGTTTACTTTTTTTCAATGGTAAATGAGTAAGGCCTCGACTGTGATTTTGTCACGAATCGAGATTGGTGCTTAAATGATTTAGGTTAATTGTTTATCGATATCAATGTTAACTTGTTCATTAAGTCATACATAATTGCTCACTAATGATGTTCTTAATTATTCACTAGTAATTATTAATCGGTTAATGCGAAATCATTTGCTTCTAATGAACAAATAATCATGAATATTTTAACGAACAAGTAAACTTTTTTCCATGATCCAATCATATACTTATAATGAACAGATAAATATAGTACAAAGAACAATCATATGCTCTTAATGAACCAATATATATATTCCAAGAAATAAACAGACCTTTTTATTGAACAAATCTTATCATCACAGGGAATAAATCTATGGAGGCCTAAAATTACAATCTTTCCCCCTCTCTTTCCCCCTTCTGTCCCTCCATCCCTATCCACACCCTACTCCTTCATCTTGTACATTTTGATGCCGATTGTGGATGGATAACATTGGTAAGAAGAATTTGTTACCATGCTTCCTCAAACTAGATTTTGAAATATCAGTCCCGCAAAAACCAAATGCATAAGTTTGTAAACCGATTAACATATTTATTATAACTAATGAACAATACTAATTGATCCAATGAACAAACCCAAAACACGAAAATATAATGGGAAAAAAAGTTCATAGATACGTGTTTATTTGAAATTATTTGAAAGATAAACGGTTCATACTGGGGTTTCATCCATAGATGCATGTTTATCTCTTTCCAATTGCTTATCCATGAGTTTTAAAGCACCAGAATTCGAATTTTCGATGAACATAAAAACAATGGGACATGCAAGCTGGAAATCTACTGTAGCGATAGGAGTGTTGATGGCAATGTAGAACGCCCCAATATAATCACTATCTAAAACACATTCATTAAATAAATATACTATAATAAGGTAATGGAAAATCACGTCATATTAGGGCATTACTGCGGTCCCTACTTGAGAAACTAAGCTGAATATTAAAATAGGATAATACGATAATCCTTTCAATTTACATCAATCACTTACATTTGAATTCCCATAACATCATACCCAATATTTATATAAACATAACTTAAACCACCAACATGAGTTCTTTCTCCCCAAATACAGTTTATCTTAACAATTATACCCATCTACGGGAATAAAAGTCCACAAGCGAATTAAATCTACATGAGCTTCTTAACCAAAAACTAACAATCGAAAGATAATTATAATATACTCAAGAGTAAGGGCCAAAGTATGATCATTGTTTGAAGTCAGTATTTTCTAATTCATTTGCTCTTGTCACTTCTCGCTGAATATTAACATGCTTTTCTTTCCCTAAAAACATTTAAGAAAACATAAAGAAACAAGAATGAGTCATAGGCCAAGCACATTCCCTTGTACTCGTAAAAATATATATTATAAGAGTCGGTGAGCGCGCACAAATATTTGAAGTCGGTTTCAAAAGGTATTTATATGTAAAACTGTAGTAAATTCACTATACATTAATCATAAAAATAGTGTAGGACCCACATGTATATGCGGTAGACATGGCGATTATGTGAGATCATCACATATGTATAAACAATTAATTTATCCTCGATCGATCAAGGAGGGCCCCGTGAACTGTAACTCCGATCAGAATCGTATATTATGAACTGTGATGTGGGTCCAAATTATTTCAATGATCGAAATCTTTAAACACATTAATAAAGGTAAACATTTCGGAAAAAGGTACAAGTAATAACGTACCTTTAAATGCATTTTCACTCCCTATACAAGCTTCCTGGTTACCACGTTTGTGACCTGATTGTGTTTTGAGCAAGACTTTTATAAGTCATATGTGTTGAATAAGTCATCAAGATTACCTACATATTTTGCATTCTTTAAACTCTTGCAACTTAAGTTAACCCTTTTTTCCTCGCCACTCTTAAAGGCATTCACGTGTGTTTACTTCTTTAGTCAATTATTAAAGAATCCCTTTGGCAACTTAATAATTTCAAATAAGTCCTATGACTTATATCTAACATTTTTGATACATATGACCTCTATAATACCTTATGAGTTAAGTGATTAACATTTGAACTATAAAATCGATTAGAACATGTCAAAAATGTGTTCTTTTGATTAGTTGGTATACATAAGTCATGTGGTCCGTGGACCTATTAAATCCATCTTGTTACTCGTAATAATTATCATCATAACATCTCATATAACACTAATAGATTATTATATTCATAACCATGACTTAATACTCCAATAATCCTTTGTCACTATGTCTCCGCAAATTGGTTTCACTAGACAATGTTTATAACAAACTAAGCCGCTTCACTAATGAGGATTCATATCATGTATTCATTTATGTCCTGTTATAATCAATGACCAAAATAATCAAGCAAACTTTCCATTTTTCTTTAATTGTGTTTGGCTATGGAGTATTACATCCCAAACTTTACAATTCCATTAATTAACCTATAATACCAATACACCATCATTTCAACCCATCATTATGACGAAATAATTCCAATTCGTGGAACCTCTACTCAGTCATTTTGGCTTAAATATATCATAGATATTTATATAGACCACGTCCATCAGCCACTTACTAGTAATCCACCCAAATTTAAGTACAAGTTTATGCAAAGATTAATTTACACAAGCCCAATCTCTATATAATACCTAACATCTTAAAACCAAGTGAGTGTTATCCTACTCGATAAGCACTCCACACTTGCATCCTCTCCACCAGGATTCGAACCTTGGAGGAGACAATTTTCTTACTAGGTGTGCAGGAAGTTAGAATGTGTTGTGAACTTGGGTTTTGAGCCTGCGTTTGGTATCTTTACCCCTTCCCCTATGCCTTTAAACCCAAGTGAGTTTACCTCTAAGATAGAAGCCTAGTTTGGGTGCCCTCACTTACCATATTAAAAAAATATTAAAATTTCATCAACATATTCCGTAACAACTTACCCATATATATGTATATATATATTAGGGCTTTATTTAACAAAATTAATCCAGCATAACAATTGACTAACCCAATAATCAATTCCATTGCAATCATCATTGTAATTACCATGTTATTCATGTAACATCCAACTATCTTTATCATAATTATTAATCCCAAATTAATGGTTGTATCACTCAAAATTTCACATGTTATACCAACAACATCGTTTACTCTATACAAGCTTTATGCCATAACCAAATGAATTTATTCAAGCTTTAGTCTCATCCAAATAACAACAACCTTTTATATAAATAATCTAAATAATTCAATTACTCTTCCTCTCAATTTCAAGCATTACTTATCCAACTCACAACCATATGCTTCTCAAATCAATTTTAGCAGGACCACATAATTATCTAATTAATTTGCACACTAACTTGTTGCACGCTAACCCCCTTTTTATCTTGTTGCATGCTAACTTTAGCAACTTTTTCTTTTTTTTTTTTATGTGTTCTAATTAATGTTTATCTTATATGAGTAGTAATCTCATAGATATTTTTTTCGCCATAAAAATAGCTTATTTTAAACCACATATTTATTTTATATTATGTTTTTTTCTTTTCTTAATTCCTAAGCAAATCGATTAATTTTTCATCCTAAAATCTGTGTTGTCCTAATATATGTATATCTCATAAGAATTTAAAAATATTTAAATAATTATTTGTGCCCGAAGTATTTATTAATTCATAACGAAATAAATTATATGACTTTCATATATCGCGACATGTCCACAATTTCACGTGGCTCACATCTCTATCAAACAATATAATTTACAGTTAGTATTACATTGAAAGCAATTAAAATAATTCAACTCAAATTAATTAATGGGGTGTCACGTCCTTCCCCCTTAAAATAAGTTTTGACCCCGAAGTTGTGATATGATTGTAACATACATTTGGTATAGTTACGTAAAACAAGTTTTTATTTCATGTTGTGCTTCTTACACCTTCAAAACTCCATATTTGATTTGCTTTGAGTTTATTCGTTCTTTAGACTTTATCATGCCTAGAAAAATTACTGCTAATAGCATATTTATATCTAACTAACTTCACATAAAACTTATGACTCTCTCAAGTCCATACCATAATTCCCAAATATTATGTGTATTCTTCCAAATTCAAATGACTTGGATAGTATGTGTACATTGCTTCGGACCTTAGTATTTGTTCTATGGGTAATCTTATGATGGACACCTTACCCGACTCGTAAACCGGATGATGGGTCCGAGTTAAGCTCCGATGGCATAGGGGGTGGGAAGCTTATCCGTGGTGGTGGATGTCCTCAACAATTGATGCACAATTGGAGAAGGAATCACGGATAAGGGGGTTGGATAAAGGGAATGATAAGTAAGTTGGTAGTTGGAGTATAGAAGGATAGAACCGAGCTGACTCGGGAATGGACTAGGTCCAACTTCGAAGCCAATAAGGGGCAACTTAGAAACTAATCATGGAAAGATCCAATAGAGTTCGTATTCTAAGACCTAGGAGATCACCACTTGGTTGTCAAACCAAGATGCAATAGCTAGGGGATTTTTGGGTAGAAAATTGATTCACTCAAAACTTTCTAAGTTGAAACACAAAGTGTATCAAAGGGGTTAATTCATTCAAAAATCTTTTTGTACATCGGTGGGAAGGCCTTTTATAGCTAGCCTTTTCCTGCCAAAAATAGCTTTTCTAAATATTAAGGAAAGGTTAAGAGTAATCATAATTAATTAGCACTAATTAGAAGATTAATCTTAACTAAGAATAGAAAAGCTGAAATTGCAAGTTGTTCTACTTCGAATCTGACTGGGGCTGTTCATTGAATCAATGATAACTCCTTTCTCCTCTTGGAAAATTGCAATTGGTTAAGAAGACTTGAAAAGCATTGACAACCCACTTGAAGACTCCTTATTAGACTATCCAAAAGGTAGGTCCGCACCCTAGGAATTAGCTTTGCAAGTGGCTAGTTTCGAGGCTCGAAATACTGTAAATAAGAAAGAGTCTTGTCCATCCGATATCTCCTTATTCTGGTATACGCTTGGAATACTCTTGGACTGAGACTTGTTGGTCTTGAAGGAAATATTTATCATTAATAATTCCTGCTATTAGTGAACTCCATGAAAGACACCTTGACTCGGAATCTATCTCCTTGGATAAGAAACCAATTTGATTTCTTCTTTGTTGGATGGGTGCTTCGAAACTCTGGACTCAAACAAAAATATCTCACTGCCACCTCTTACTAGAAGGGAGTATGGCAATAACTTTTCTCGATCGGGTCGAAACAACTTCGCACAATGTACATAGTGTTCTATCCAATAAAATGTAAAATAACATCATACAAATTGTCTCTAATTATTACTGACCATCATTGTTTACCAAATGAATAAAATTATTCACGAATCAACTAACAACAACAAAAGTCACTCGGAGATTGAGTAGGGCTGGATCTAGGTAGGGATCGAAGTTGAGGAGGTTTGGATGGGAGCTTTCCTTCTTTGCACTTGCTCCATACTCGGGGATGCTAGGTTGAAACTTCTTGGCATTCCCGAGATCCACCGAGTTGGAAATCCGGGCTACTCCTTAGCCGACTCGAAATTCAAGCCGCCTTGGACTTTGGGGAATGAAGACTTCACCTTATTATACTCGCTTCTCCAGCAAATTTACCTTGAACAACTCCATCTTGCCCTTAACGTGCAAGGTCAACCTCTTAGCTTTCCTTCCTTTGGCCTCGTGGCTCGACCGAGATTCGTTGCTTGTTTCTGAGCCCTTAGCGGAACTTAGAATAGTGGAATCTGGTCAGCCTGTAAGCAAGACTCTATTGTCACCATCAAGCGAGTGTTTGAGCTGGATCTCCTTCCACTTTCTTGCCTCCTAAGTGAGTCCGGTTCTCCTCGGGAACAACCTACATAGGAGTATTAGGCATTCGGCTTGACGATGGAAAAATATTTCCATCATCTTATATACAATTCTATGGGATATATATGGGCTCTATATTTAGTTGAGATATAAACTTTCGGTAACATAGAACAATGAATAACACCGAATCAATTAAAACGATGATAATCTCAAATGAAATATAACCGTACCAATTATCGTTGTCTTTGAATAAGCAATTTCCTTCTTCTTCGTTACATAGGCCCTTCCTACTTGGTTATTACTGGTAAACACTCGGAGACTTGTTGCTTCTAGACATTTGAGTGGTGTGGTTCATCCGACCACACTTTGCCCACTTGAGGAGGCTTGGTAGGACAGCTTACAATTATATGGCCTGGGTCCCCACACCAATAACGGACTCCGGTCCCTACTCGCATTCCAAAGTGGTGTGGTTCATCCGACCACACTTAACACACTCGCTTTCTCTCGGAGGTTGAGTCTTGAGTTCCAACTCCAATGATCATAGGTTTCTTGTTAGGTGTCTCCTCCATTGAGTCTCCCTTTTCATTTCCATCTTTTCTTAAAATTACCCAAATTTTTCTTCCTCGGTTCATTTTTCACCCATTCTATTTCGATATCACATTCATATAATTCTTGGCTCGTTTATACTTGTTGTCGTGCCAAATTATCTCTCGATATAGGGGCTAACCCTACCGCAAATATGATCCTTTTCATATGGTCAATGGCCACATATTCCGAGGCGAATCTTGAAAGTTCTGCAAACTTGCTAGCATATTCCAACAAATTACGCTTCCTTAACGCCAAGAACTCTTTCTGTTTTTCCTTTGTAGAGATATTGGATAGAACTTAGCTCTTAATTTCTTTAAGAATTTGTCCCAAGTTGCTTTGGGATGCTTGGAGAGTGGACTTTACCATTCCTCACCAAATGTCGACTTGTCTAGTTAGGTAGAAAGCCCCAATATTTATCTCGTTTGTTGTTAGGAACTTCTACCATATCAAATATCTTTTCCATTTGTCTTATCCATTCTTCCAAAATAACTAGATTCATCTTTCCATCATATGTTTTGGGGTTTTATTTTGCAACCTCGATTAAAGAGTTTACTTTCTTTCCTTGATTTTTTAGAATTAGATGCCTCCGGCCTTTTTGTCACTTCAGCTATAATTCTTCCCAAAAGCTTTGGATCTAAATAATTGAGTACTTATTTTCAAAATTTTGCAGAACATTAGTAGGTTCCTAACTTGTTTGTGGGGTTACTGTTGGAGACTCTTGGTTAATCGATTGGGATAGTATAGGCTCCTCATTGTTTTCTTGTGCGTTGTGTCCGACGACATTATCCTTTCGCTTCAACATGTTGTTCATCGGATGACAAAGTTATTAAATCTCCACCCTTTTTCCTTATTATTATTATTATTATTATTATTATTATTATTATTATTATTATTATTATTATTATTATTATTATTGTGCTAGTTACGCAAGTAACACAATCTTGTCTATGTCTAATATAGATATAAAGACTTCATCTCGTTTGAATAATGTAAGGTTGTTATGTTTGACATTATTAACACATATTCGAATATATATACATTTGTTAAGGCTCCGTTATGCTTGACTTCAATTTTTTATTTTCAACTCCTACCTTGTCATCCTCCCTAAACTTTCATGGGTTCCATGCAACTTTACCTTTATTGTTGCTCTCTAATCATGGACTCTATGTTTCTCCCATTTCCTCATTATCAAAATCGTGTATACTTCATCATATATTTGTAACCTCACTAATCCCAAATAATTAGCAACATAAACTACTCACTCATACGCTTATGTGTAATAGGTACCGCACTAGCCCAATTCTTCTTATTAATAGTTCATTGGGGATCCTAAATATATCATTAAAATCCATTATACCCGGGTCCCGTGCGAACCTTTTGCTCCCAAGTAACTCCATTATCTTTCTATACTTATATCCCAAAGTCACAACTTGGCTCCGTTACTACTACTGTAATGCCCCAATAAAATCACTATCTAAAACACACTCATTAAATAAATATACTATAACAAGGTAATGGAAAACTACGTCATATTAGGGCCTTACTCGTCGTCCCACCTCGAGGGATTAGGGTGAACATTAAAATAAGATAACACGATAATCCTTTCAGTTTACATCAAGCACTTATATTTAAAGTCCTATAACATCATACCTAATATTTATATAAACATCACTTAAACCACCAACATGAGTTCTTTCTCCCCAAAATACAGCTTGATCATTTTAACAATTATACCCATCAACGGGAATAAAACTTCACAAGCAAATTAAATTCACAGGAGCTTCTTAACCAAAAACTAACCATCAAAAGCTAATTATAATATACTCAAAAGTAGGGGCCAAAGTACGATCATTATTCCGAGTCAGCATTTTTGATTTCTTTACTCTTGTCACTTCTCGCTAAACATTAACATGCTTTTCTTTCCCTAAAAACATCAAAGAAAACATAAAAGAAAAATAAGAATGAGTCATAGGCCAAGCACATTACCTTGTATTGTAAAAATATATATTATAAGAGTAAATGAGCGCACACGGATATTTGAAGTCGGTTTCAAAAGGTATTTATATGTAAAACTTTAGTAAATTCACCATACATTAATCATAAAAATAGTTTAGGATCCACGTGTACATTGAAGACTCAGACTTTACTCCACACATGTATGAGTTCTATCAAAGGAATCAGGTATAAGAATTTCTCACTTATAGAGTTTTGATTCCAAGGCATTCTCTGTACCTTAGAAACTTTTCCGAGTGATATAGTATTTTCTCTAAGTGATATGGCATTTACTTCATGTATTTTTGCTTGTCTCTAAGTGACTCGGAAAACAAATATGCACTCACGTTGTCTCACTCAGCTTCCGAGTCCCTCATCACTTAGAATTATCGCATGTTGAAATGACTAGTATTTCGCCTAACCGCACTCGAGTCCGACTTCACGTTATAAGTCTTATTTTGTTATAGTCAGCTTCTAGTCTCGAACCATGCTTAGTCTAGATCAAGTTTGTTTCACTCGATATTCGTTGTATAACTTGATTCTCGCTTAGACTAACTCGGATGGAATTTTGAGTTTCATGGATATTAGACTCGTAAAATTCCATTCCTTTTCTCGACTCGGATAATTAGTCACGTAATTATCTTAATTATATTATTATCTCGTGTCTAATCTTGGACCAAAGTATTTTATACTTTGAGAACCAATTTGATTTACTTTTGTAGGTTATTCAAACGAGGATACACTTTTTGATATACAAAAGTAATCGACTTCAAAACGTCAAATCACCAGCAGACAAGGCTTTTCCCATTCTCTAACCTAGCCCCAAAAGATTGTGTCGAGCCGTCTGTTTCCAAATCTAGAAAACCGAAACGCTAAGCTTAACGGTGGTTTCCACCTTATCTTTCAAGACACCGCTAGTTGTTTTGGGACTTCCAAAGGAGTTAAGAACCGTTGTCCAACGTTCATATCTCAATGGATACTTTCCGAGTGACTCAAAAGTCCTTAACAACGGTCACAAGGGACTTCCAGTCGAAGATGGAGATAACGGCTACTCGCTCGGTCATCTATAAATAGAAGCCAACTCTCAAGACTAGAAGATTGCCGAACCTATTGTTAATACATATACTTGAGCAAAGTCATTGTATTCATTCTCAATCTTCTACTTACAACTCCCACTCGTAATTCATTATATTCTGAGTTGTAAGGTCTTGTACTTAGTTACAAACACTTTCTTTCTTACTGTCTAAGTATTGTCTAAGTAAGGTCCCTTGACCGAGCTGTAAGGGTTAACTCAGCTCAGCTTGTCCCTAGCTGTAAGGGTTATCTCAGCTAGGAAGTACTAGATCGAGATAAGAGAATTTCGAGTCTACGAAAACTTGTAAGGAGTTGTTTAAGGGAGCAACTCGGCTCGGTCGCCTATGGTATTTTGTGGATTCAAAATAGTGGATTTGACTTCGTGCTTGGATTAGCACGGTCCGTGGTTTTCTGCCCCGGGAGGGTTTCCACGTACTTTCCGTGTTTGCACTTTCTAAGTACATTCTAGACTCGGACATGATTGAAAGCTTCAGCTTTATCCGCTTCTTTACTCCTCACCGCTATTCTCGAGCTCATACTTTTCTCGACCTTATTCGGACTCGAATCTGTTTCTGTCTGTCTTCCGCTCAAAACAGTTTGATTTAGAGAAAATCTTCCATCACCCTATTCACCCCCTCTAGGGTGACTTAGTCTTTCCCCGAGCAAACCTTCAATTGGTATCGAGCCTAGCCTTTCGAAAAGATATAACCATCCAAAGGTCTAAAGATCAAATGGCTCGTAACAATGGAGAGTTCGATAAAGGAAGATCTTCCAGCAGACCACCAAAATTCAAAGGATCAAATTTCGTGCACTCGGAAGAAACTCATGGAATGTTTCCTCCTAGATCATGATGAAGATGTTTGGGAGATCATACAACAAGGAAACTACATTCCCATGAAGACAGAAGAATTTAGACTCATTCCCAAGACTAAGGCCGAGTTTAGTCTAGGAGATGCAGAGAAGTTCAGGAAGAACTTCAAGGCAATGAACATTCTGATGTGCGCCATCAGCTCGAAAAATACAATCGAGTCTCCGCTCGTGATTCGGCCAAAGAAGTGTGGGACACACTGGTCAACACTTATGAAGGCACAAGCCAGGTCGGACAAGCGAAGATCAGCCTAATATCTTCATAAATATGAGCTATTTAAGATGGAGCCAGAGGAGAACATCACTCGGATGTTCATTCGATTTACCGAGATTACCAACAATCTCAAATCTCTGGGTAAGAAGATTTCCCGAGGAAATGTGCGTAACGATACTCGAAGTCTACCTAAGAGAAGATGGGGTCCCAAGGTGATCGCCATAGAGGAGGTTCGTAACTTATCACTTCTAAAGCCAAACGAGTTCATTGGAAAGCTTCTCACTCATGAAATCCACCTGGAAGAGGAGGATGCTAAGGGCAACACCAACAAGAACATAGCGCTGAAAGCCTCGTAAACCGGAGAAGCAAATCTGAGTTCCTTTGACTCGAAGAGGATCCCATGGCACTTATTGCGAAAGGCTTCAAGAGAATGATGAAGCACAAAAGATGGGATAAGAAACCAAAAGAAGAGTTCTACAGAAAGACAAAAGAGATAGGAAAGGTAAATACTCATCTCCTTCAAAGTTTTCTTTAACTAAGAACTCGGTCTGTTTTGAATGTGGCAACAGAAGATCACATAGTCAAAGACTCGTCCAAAGAGGAAACGGGACAGAAAGAAGAAAAAGGCTATAATGGCCACATGGAGTGATGAGGACTCATTAGAAGATGACGAGGACTCGGATGACTTAAAGTGTCCGATGGCAATCTCCGACTCGAAGCTGGAACAGAGTCGACTCGTAATCGATGAGGAGGAATCTAATTCTCAAGAGGTAATTGAATACTTCCTCAAATTCTCCAAAGTTGATTTAGCTAAATACATTTTTACTTTGGAAGAAAAGTCCAATTCTAACTCTTCTTATTTCGAGAGAACAACTTGAGTCAATTTCCTCTCGAGAGCATATCTTTGAAAAATGAATTGGAAAACCGATACTTACACTCGGAGAACTCAAGACTAGTGCTCAATCCAATGAGACCGAGTCCGAGTTCTCAAAAAGAAAATGAGCGGCTAAAGCAAAAGCTCATTAAGTCTCAAGATCTGGTCTTAAAATTTACTCAAGGTCAGAATAATCTTAATATGCTCTTAGGATCTCAATGTGTATCCTTTAGAAAAGAAGGTCTTGGTTTCAACAAAGAGGAGAAATCCAACTCCTACTCGTAGCTTTTCAAAAGGATTCCGTAACCGTAAAGTTCAGGAAAGCCGAGCATGGTCCCATTCATAAAAATGAAGGGAGGACTAAGCCCAGAGCAGCTTACAAGAAGAAATCATCTTCTCCAGCTTCCAAAAGAAAAGTTTTCAAAAAGAAAGAGACACAGACTCAGCTCTCTAAAGAAAGGACTCAGAATCGACTAAACCCAAAGTCATTCAAATCTGGGTTCGAAAACCTTCTTCCTCGTAAAAGGACCACAAGTAAAGAGTGTTACTCGGGTTTGTTAGAGGGAGTGAGAAGGGTTAGATTGTCTCTATTTTGCAGGTCACTCGAAGAGATCAAAAGGACATTGGTACCTTGACAAGTGGATGTTCACGTCACATGTCGGAGACTCGGGACTCTTGTCTAAGTTAGAAAAACATAAAGGAGGAAAAGTCACTTTTGGGGATGACCGCAAAGGCAAGATAGTTGGGATAGGCAAGATTGGAAAGGGAAGCAATCCGATCAGCCCAGTTTACCTTGTCAAAGGATCAAAGTACAATTTGCTTAGCATCTCGTCAACTCGTGTGATAAAGGTCAAGAGGTAAGATTCACTCGCACTCAACTGTTACATTTCGATGTTACCACCAAGGAGATCAAACTATCAGGTAAAAGATCAGGTAACACTTATATTATTCCTCTTTCGACCCGAGTCGAATTTATCCTGTTTAAAAGCATCTCTTCATGATGACTCATGGACATGGCATCGTAGATTAGGCCATATTAGCATGCATACTATCAAGAAATGGGCATCTCATGGTCTGGTTAGAGGTTTACCTAACTGCACTTTTGAGAAAGATAAAGTTTGTGAAGCATGCACAAGAGGGAAACAAGTCGATCATCATTTAAATCCTCGAAGATAGTTTCCACATCCAAAGTGCTCGAACTGCTGCATATGGACTTATGTGGTGAAATCCTCGTTAAGAGCCTCGGAGGTAAATCATATATATTTGTTATTATTGATGATTATTCACGGTTTACCTGGGTGTGTTTTCTTAAGCATAAAAATGAAGCGTTCAAGGAGTTCAGCAAGCTCGTAGAAAAATCCAAGTTGAGTCTCGGACTCGGATTCGGAGAATCGAACCGACCATGGAAGAGAGTTTGACTACTCGTAATTCTCGTAGTTTTGCGACAAGAATGGTATCTCTCACAACTTCTCAGCACCCCAAACTCCTCAACAAAATGGAGTTGTGGAGAGAAAGAACAGAACTCTTAAAGAAATAGTAAGGACAATGATGATTGAGCATAACTTACCTTACTATTTCTGGGCCGAGGCAATCAACACAACCTAACTAAACTTTAAACAGATGCCTCATTAGACCCATACTCAAGAAAACACCTTATGAGCTCTACAAAGGGAAGAAACCAAATATTTCCTATTTCAAACCATTTGGATGTAAGTGTTTTGTTCACAACAATGTTAAGGATCACTTGACCAAGTTTAATGCTCTGGTCAGATGAAGGTATTTTTCTCGGGTTATTCATCTCATAGTAAAGCTTATCACATTTTTAATAAGAGAACTAACAAAGTGGAAGAAAGTATCCACGTTGTGTTTGATTAGCTTGAACAGGAAAAGCCAAGTGAGTCTTCATACTCGGATCCGAGAATCAGCAGAGATGATGATAGCAATGAACATGAATCCGCCAAGATTCAAACTCAACCGGCTCGTAATGAAGTCACTCGTAACGAAGTGACTCGTAATGAGACAACTCAAGAGTCGCTCGAATAAACAAGCTAATGAAGAAGATCACTCGTAACAAGCTTCGAAGATCGAGCAGCTTCAGCCCACAAATCTTGTGAATCGGAGAACAGTAGAGCTTTCAAGTTTACTTCTAGTCATCCACTAGAAAACATATTATCTCGATATCAACAAGTGGCTTAAGAACTCATTCCTCTCTTTAAAATCTATGTGCATTCACTGCATTCATCTCATTAACTCGAACCCAGAAATACACTAGAGGCCCTAAATGAACCTGAATGGGTAGAGGCCATGCAAGAGGAACT
The DNA here is from genome assembly GCA_021018815.1 of Talinum fruticosum. Lineage (NCBI taxonomy): Eukaryota > Viridiplantae > Streptophyta > Magnoliopsida > Caryophyllales > Talinaceae > Talinum > Talinum fruticosum. Next base: position 9,196,651 of record JAITYX010000010.1, on the reverse strand, counting down.
CAATCAATTCGAAAGAAACCAAGTCTCGGACTCGACCAAACGACCTTCCGACCACCCAGCCATAGGAACCAAGTGGGTTTTTAAGAACAAACTGGATGAAGGTGGGTTGGTAGTCGAAACAAGGCTAGACTTGTGGCTCAAGGTTACAATAAAGAAGAAGGGATTGATTGTGGGGAAACCTTTACACCTGTTGCCGTAATCGAAGCTATTAGAATCCTGTTGGCATTTGCATCCAAGCATGAGTATCAAATTATATCAAATGGATGTTAAGTGTGCATTTCTCAATGGTTTTATTGAAGAGGAAGTCTATGTCGAGCAACCTCCTGGGTTTGAAAACTCATAATTTCCAAATCATGTTTTCAGACTTCAAAAAGCTCTTTATGGTCTTAAACAAGCTCCCGAGCTTGGTATGAAAGACTTAGCAATTTCTTGGTTCAAAATGATTTTAGAAGAGGTCAGATCGACAAGACTCTCTTTATAAAAACCAAGGGGAAAGATTTCCTTATTGTTCAAATCTATGTTGATGATATAATTTTTGGAGTAACTAATAAAATTCTCGTGCCGAGAATTTTCCGAGTTAATGAGTTAGGAATTTCAAATAAGTATGATGGGAGAACTCAATTTCTTCTTTGGTCTACAAATCAAACAAGACAAAGATAGAATCTATGTCCATCAATCAAAGTATACCAAGGAGCTGCTGAAGAAATACAAACTCCAAGATGCAAAGCACGCATCTACACCCATGAGCAAGCAAGATAAAACTTGACTCGGACGAGAAAGGTAAAGCAATAGATCGAAACTCTATCGAGGTATGATTGGATCTTTGCTATATCTTACTTCCAGCTGACCAGATATAATGTTCAGTGTATGCTTATGTGCAAGATTCCAAGCCAATCCAAAAGAATCACATCTCACTCGCGGTGAAGAGAATATTCGGATATCTTGCAGGGATTTAAAACTTAGGTCTATGGTACTCAAGAGACTCGGACTTGACTCTCACTGGATACTCGGATGCGGATTACGCTGGGTACAAAGTTGATAGAAAGAGCACTTCAGGAGCGTGCTAATTTCTGGGTCAATCCCTAATATCTTGACACTCAAAGAAGCAAAACTCGGTGGCTCTATCAACTGCTGAAGCCGAGTACATTGCAGCCAGAGCATGTCTGTGCATAGATTTTATCGATAAAGTAGCACTTAAGAGATCTTGGACTTTCTTTCAAATCAGTTCCAATCAAGTGTGATAATCAAAGTGCAATCAGCATCACCAAAAATCCGGTTCAAGCACTCGAAAACAAAGCACATTGAGGTCAGGTATCATTTCTTAAGAGACCATTCTGAGAAAGGTGATATCGAACTTGAATTCATTCCTACTAATCTTCAATTAGCTGATATCTTTACTAAGCCTCTTAGTGAAGATCAGTTCTGTTTCATTAGGAATGAACTTGGAATGTTAAATGCATAATTATGTGGTTTCTTTGTGACAATTTCATTGCATGATTATGTGTTATGAGCATTAAAATTCTTTAATAACCATTTGTTCGGTTGATTTAGTGATACTAAGCTGATAGTTATTATTCATTTCTAGTTTCGAGTCACTCGTAAAACTTATCCGAGTCGACTCGGATTTTGAGAAAAATGGACATCAAATCTCCGGAATCATCTCTAGATAAGAGAAGAATTTCAGAATTTTTTTCAATTTTTTTCTCTCTCGCGAACCGTGATCAAGCGCTAGCCATTGGTTTGCAAACCGATAGAATCCTAACCGTTGAAGAAGAGAACCGTCACACCGATCTAAAGTGACCGATGGACGAGCCGAGTCGAACGGATAGTTGACTGGACGTTTATTTTTTCTATAAATAGCGCCTATTCACCTCCTTCTCGTTACTTTACATTTCATTTACTCTTTCTCTCGAAAGCAAAACTTCTCGCGGAAGCTTTCTACGTCTACAGTGATCTCTCGGCCATTGTCAAGCGACGTGAAGCTCATCTCAAGTAAGCTCGACTGCTCTCAACTCTTTCTTCTACTCATTTTCTCTTCACTTTCGTGGACCTACTCTTTTCTACCCTCTTTCTCAAAGTTTCACTTTTCTCTACTCTTCTTCTCAAAATGCCTAAGAGAGGTTCTCACCCCGACTTTCTTGACTCTTCTTCGAAGAAGCCACGCACAAAAAGCCAAGAAGGCTCTTCATCTTCTAAACCGGTTGTCACCCAACATCTTGTGTTGGACGACAAGTTCTTCCCAACCACAAAATTCTCGTGGTTGGCTTACATTCAAACCACCGAAGTTTATAACTTCCTTTGCTTCAGCGAGTTCATATATCCCGAACTCGTGTATGAGTTTTACACTCATTTGACAAGCTCGAAGGTGTCCTAACCTCCAGTGGTTCGAACGTTACCGTTCGCATAAACACCTCTCTCCTCCATCGTTTGTTCAAGGTTTCCTCTCTTTCTTGAACAAGCAACCCCATTCCTTTCACTCGAAGTCACCGATGACTTCTTTGAAAAATACGCCAAAGAGTTCCCTGAGTCACGGAAAAACTTTTCAGTGACTCAACTCAAGTCGAAGCACATCTTTCGTGCTTCTTGCCGATGAGAACCTTTTTCTCTCAAGCATTCCAGCAAGGAGAACCCCAACTCCAAGCATTTAAAAGCTCTTTTTGACATTCTTGAGGGCTACGAAGTATACCTCTTCCCTCTATTATTGAGCGGATGGCAGCTGTGCCAGCTCAACTCCAAAATAAGAAGAACACCCCTCTTCCCTTCGGTGCTCTTCTCACCCTAGTTTTTAAACAATTCAAAGTTCCTCTCCCCTCATACCCCAACGCTGTCTCTCGAGGCCGCCGTACGGGTACCAGGAGACTCAACCTGGTATGTGGGACACAACTCGTAGCCGAGGCCTCCTTCTCCGCCTCGGACTCGTAAAGAAACCCCTCTCTCTCTCCCGCCCCACCTGGTGGTGCTTCCACCTCGTGTGTCTCCAAGTCTCTCTCCTCCATTTTGTCCTCCGCTTTCTGGACAAAATTAATTCTGTGTCCTCATATTTCAAGGACATGCTCCGGCCATTCAAGACTCGTCTATCGGTCTATGACCATTAACCAAAAACAACCCAGCCTCAAATTCGAGAGCAAGCAAGAACTAGTTCTTGAGATGAAGGGTTTGGTGAAGGAGCAAAGGAGCTGATTGAGCTCCTCTAGGAGAGAAGGTCCAAGGCAGCTCGAGACCATGGTGACTCGGACACTTCGAAGCGTCCTTGAGCCCGGCCCTGTCCTCCTCGTAAAGTGGGGAGAATGGAGAAGAAGAACAAGAAGAAGCAGCCGCAGAGGAGCCTCGCGATCGAGGCAGCTCCTTCCGGGCAAAGGGAGCAGCAAAAAGAAGAAGAAGGAGGGCTAGCCGAGGGTCGAAAGCTCCTCAAGCTCGACTCAAAGTACTCAGCTCATACAGCGAGTCCGGGTGAGCCGAAGATCTAGCCGAAGGACAAACCGCAGCAGGTCAGCCGCGCAGACCCTCCAGCTACCGAGGTCCACAGGAAGGAACCTCTAAATCCTCTCGTTCGGGTCGGCCACTCGTAGCCGAGCCCTTGACGGCCATCCCGGTTCTCCCTCCGCCGCGCTCAAGCACATCGTCAAGATCCTACCAGCGCCGGCGTACCTCTCGCCCTTCCTCTTCCACTCGGACAACCCCTCTCCTTCTTAGGCGGACACCATGCACTCGTGTCACAATTCCAAAATCTGCCGATTCTTCTTCCTCCTGAAAATTTATGTCTCTTTTACTTATTTTTTTTGTCCGGACATCAAATATGTACTACTTATTGTATTCTTCCCATTTTTTTGTTGTTTTTGCTGAAAGACAAGGGGGAGAATATAGATAGAAAAATTTGTTGTCTTGTTTAGGGGAGTTTTCTCACTCTCTATATTCAATGAATTAATGCATTCTCTTCAAACTCTCTCGAGGTTATTGTTTATTGCAATCATTTTTTAGTTAGCATCATTTCATTGATATTTAATCTATTACATTAAGAATGCTTTACTTGTCTTATTTTCTGCGCAAGTATTCAAAAACAGATCTTTATCACTAACAAAAGTTTCTGTCTAAGTATGGAATGCCTTTCATCAAAAAGGGGAGATTGAAGACTCGGACTTTACTCCACACATTTATGAGTTCTATCAAAGGAATCAGGTATAAGAATTTCTCACTTATAGAGTTTTGATTCCAAGGCATTTTCTATACCTTAGAAACTTTTCTGAGTGATATAGTATTTTCTCTAAGTGATATGACATTTACTTCATGTATTTTTGCTTGTCTCCGAGTGACTCGTAAAACAAATATGCACTCACGTTGTCTCACTCGGCTCCGAGTCCCTCATCACTTAGAATTATCGCATGTTGAAATGACTAGTATTTCGCCTAACCGCACTCGAGTCCGACTTCACATTATAAGTCTTATTCTATTATAGTCGCGCTTCTAGTCCGAACCATGCTTAGTCTAGATCAAGTTTGTTTCACTCGATGTTCGTTGTATAACTTGATTCTCGCTTAGACTAACTCGGATGGAATTTTGAGTTTCATGGATATTAGACTCGTAAAATTCCATTCCTTTTCCGACTCGGATAATTAGTCACGTAATTATCTTAATTATATTATTATCTCGTGTCTAATCTTGGACCAAAGTATTTTATACTTTGAGAACCAATTTGATTTACTTTTGTAGGTTATTCAAACGAGGATACACTTTTTGATATACAAAAGTAACCGACTTCAAAACGTCAAATCACCAGCAGACAAGGCTTTTCCCATTCTCTAACCTAGCCCCAAAAGATTGTGTCGAGTCGTGCTGTTTCCAAATCTAGAAAACTGAAACACCAAGCTTAACGGTGGTTTCCACCTTATCTTTCAAGACACCGCTAGTAGTTTTGGGACTTCCAAAGGAGTTAAGAACCGTTGTCCAACGTTCATATCTCAACGGATACTTTCCGAGTGACTCAAAAGTCCTTAACAACGGTCACAAGGGACTTCCAAGTCGGAAGATGGAGATAACGGCTACTCGCTCGTCATCTATAAATAGAAGCCAACTCTCAAGACTAGAAGATTGCCGAACCTATTGTTAATACATATACTTGAGCAAAGTCATTGTATTCATTCTCAATCTTCTACTTACAACTACTTGAGCAAAGTCATTGTATTCATTCTCAATCTTCTACTTACAACTCCCACTCTGTAATTCATTATATTCTTATATATAAGGTCTTGTACTTAGTTACAAACACTTTCTTTCTTACTGTCTAAGTAATCTTGTCTAAGTAAGGTCCCTTGACCGAGCTGTAAGGGTTATCTCGACTAGGAAGTACTAGATCGGATAAGGGAATTTCGAGTCTACGAAAACTTGTACGGAGTTGTTAAGGGAGCAACTCGGGCTCGGTCAGTCTACGGTATTTTGTGGACTCAAAATAGTGGATTTGACTTCGTGCTTGGATTAGCACGGTCCGTGGTTTTCTGCCCCGGGAGGGTTTCCACGTACTTTCTGTGTTTGCACTTTCTAAGTACATTCTAGACTCGGATGCAGTTGAAAGCTTCAGCTTTATCCGCTTCTTTACTCCTCACCGCTATTCTCGAGCTCATTCTTTTCGACCTCATTCGGACTCGGAACTGCTTTCGTCTGTCTTCTGCTCAAAACAGTTTGGTTTAGAGAAAATCTTCCATCACCCTATTCACCCCCTCTAGCGTGACTTAGTCTTTCCCCGAGCAAACCTTCATACATGCCGTTGACATGGCGATTATGTTAGATCATCACATATGTATAAACAATTCATTTATCTCGATCGATCAAGGACGACCCTCGTGAATCTGTGATCGTGATCGTAATCGTATCTCGTGATAAATTTACCGTGAACTGTGAAGTGGGTCCAAATTATTTAAATGATTAAAAACTTTAAGCACATTAATAAAGGTAAATATTTCGAGAAAAGGTAGAAGTAATAACGTACCTTTTATTGCATTTTCACTCCCTATAAAAGCTTCCTTTAACTGTGTTTAGTTATGGAGTATTACATCCTAAACTTTACAATTCCATTAAGTAACCTTTAATACCAACACACCATCATTTCAACCCATCATTATTATGACGAAATACTTCCAATTCGTGGAACTACTACTCAGTCATTTTGGCTTAAATATATCCTAGATATTTATATAGACTATGTCCATCAGCCACTTACTAGTAATCCACCCAAATTTGGTTACAAGTTTATGCAAGGATTAATTCACACAAGCCCAATGTCTATATAATATCTAACATCTTAAAATTTTATCAACATGTTTCGTAACAACTTACCCAAAATATATATATATATATATATATATATATATATATATATATATATATATATATATATATATATATATATATATATATATATATATATATATATAAATTAGGGCTTTATTTAACAAAATTAATCCAGCATAACAATTTACTAACCCGATAATCAATTCCATTGCTATCACCATTATAATCACCATGTTATTCATGTAACATCCAACTCTATTTATCATAATTATCAATCCCAAATTCATTGTTGTATCACTCAAAATTTCATATGTTATTCCAACAACATCGTTTATTCCTTACAAGCTTTATGTCGCAACTAAATGAATTTCTCCAATCTTTAATATCATCCAACTAACAAAAACGTTTTATAGAAATAATCTAAATAGTTCAATTACTTTTCTTTTCAATTTAAAGCATTACTTACCCAACTTACAACCATATGCTCCTCAAATCAATTTTAGCAGGACCATATAATTACCTAATTAATTTGCACAGATTGAACTATTTTTCAACATAATTGCTCACTAATTTTTTTAACCACAAAATTATAACATTTAGATTCAATTGAAAGAGGAGTAGAAGAGGGTTACCTTTGAAGAATAAAGTAGATATAAGTAAGTGAGGAGGAAAGGTGGAGAAGGTGGTTGTGGCTAGTGGCTAGCGGCGGGGGTCAAGGCTGGGAGCAGTCGATGATAGCAGGCAAGGAGGCAGAGAGGAAGATAGAAAGAAGGGAGGAGATAGAGTGATCTTTAAAGAGTAGATTTTTTACTTTTTTGAAAGCTATACCCCCTTTTTTATCTTGCTGCATGCCAACTTTAGCAACTTCTTCTTATTTTTTTGTGTGTTCTAATTAACGCTTATCTTATATGAGTATTAATCTCATGTATATTTCTTTAGCCATACAAATGGCTTATTTTAAACAACATATTTTCTTTTCTTTTCTTAATTACTAAGCAAATTGATTAATTGTCCAGGCCTAAAATTTGTGTTGTCCATATATATATATATATATATATATATATATATATATATATATATATATATATATATATATATATATATATATATATATATAAATATATGAATTTTAAAATATTTAAATAATTATATGTGCCTGTAAGTATTTATTAATTCGTAATGAAATAAATTATATAATTTTCATATATCGCAACATGTCCATAATTTCACGCGGCTTACTACTCTATCAAACAATATAATTTATAATTAGTATCACATTGAAAGCAATTAAAATAATTCAACTCAAATTAATCGACGGGGTGTTACATCCTTCCCTCCTTAAAGTAAGTTTCGACCTCAAAACTATGATATGTCTATAACATACATTTGTTATAGTTTCGGAAAACAAGTTTTTGTTTCATTTGTTGTGCTTCCCTCCTTAAAGTAAGCTTATCATTTTTGGGGATTTATATTCATATTTATGTACTTTATACCCCATTTATGCTTTACACGTGGATTTTGCATTTTTGGTCTATTTGTGCAACTTTCTAGTGATTTGGACTTGATTTTTGTCATATTTTCGATCCAAATCTATTTTGAGTCTATGTTTCTAACTTCCTTATTGAACGAGCTTTTCGATGACATATTATAAGCTCAATTTTATTGAGGAACGGAAAAGATATGAGCTAGAAAGTAAGAAGGGTGTGGTAACGAGATACTTATTTACTCTCTGAATCATGTTTTTTGTCAAACTTATGAAGTAACCATAATGATAAAAGAATTAGAAACTAGACTCAATGAGCTTTCGGAAAATCAAGAATCGCATCATTTGGACATCGGACGAGGAAGTTATGATCGAATCAATTTGACGCATGTCTTCCAAAGATCGACACGGGCAGCTCGTGTCGGTGGACACGGCCCTTGTTGGAGGTGAGCTTGCCGAGGAGCCTTTACATCGAACACAGGAAGCCCATGTCGGTTGACACGTCCCGTTTTCAGTGTTTTTGTCCAGCTTTTGATGTGCCAGCAGCCAACACGGGCAGCTCAGATCGGGGACACGGCCCGTGTTGGAGGTAAGTTCTGCCGAGACGATTCGGTTTTGACGGTTTCAGCTCTTGATTGCCTCTTAATGGCTGATTTAAGCCGAGTTTTGTCCGATCTTGAGGCAATCTAGTCAAAATCCACCATTCATCCATTATTCATCCATCACCATTTTTCCTTCCTTCATTCATCCACATCAAACCAAATACTTTTGAATATCGAAGAAGAAGCTTGAAGCACTTTCGAGACTTCCATCCGAAGTCAAGAGATTCAAGTGGAGGTCTGCAAGTCTATCATCTACTTGTACGTTTCTTACTATTTGAGGTTTGATTTCCATGTATTGGACTTTATTCAAACTTTCAACAATAATGTGTGAGTGGTTTAGCTCTTCTAGGGATTTGTAATCCGAAACAATGAAGTTTGATTAGTTTTCCATGATTTGTGCTTGAATTCTGATTTTGATCAATAGAAGGTTGTGTTTATCATGTTCATGAGTGTTTTGAAGGCCTAGAATACTTGTGTTTAGAGATTAATCTATCATGTACTCGAAAAGTGAAATAGAATAATCCGATAACCAATATTCCTACCTAGTTTATAAAATTTGACAAAAGAATAGTAAATTAGGGGATCACTTTAATAATTTGAAATCTTTAACTTTGATTAACTTAAAAGGTATACGAAATTTGTTTGATAGGTTAATTAGAGCAAATCTATTAAGTATCGAAAGAGCGGTAGAATTTTGCGATTATCGATCCTTGATTTACTTGAAAGAATGATGGCACAATTTATGTTTAAATTATCAAACTCATTGTTAGGAAAGCAAATCTCTAAATGTTTTTACCCATTGATTTAATTTTAGATTAATTTCCTTGATTTTAATATTTAGAACTAGTTTAAAGAAACAAATTCCAAAAACCCGATTAGCTTAGCAATTGGTGTGTTGCTAGATCGAGTCCTTGTGGGATCGACCTTGGCTAGCTACAACCATACACCATGCGCTTGCGGATTGTCAAGATTTTGGCGCCGTTGCTGGGACTATTTTTAGTAGCCATTAGACGAATACTCTCAAATTGACCAAGTGTTTATTTTCTTTTTCTGTTTTGATTGCGTTGGTACACTACCAAAAATCATCAAATTTTCCACTCGTAAATTCAAGTGGGAAAAATGAAATATTCAGTGGAAAAATGATATTTCCCACTGTTTTTCCACTACGAATGACAAGTGTGTAAAAGTAAAGGGGTAATTGCAATTTCCCACTCGTTTTTATTTTCAAGTGGGAAATTTTTCCACTGTTTATCCACTGTTTCCCTTCCCACGAAATTTTTCCACTGGATATAATATGGTGGACAATTTCCCACCGAACTTATTACAGTGAAAAAGTTCCCATCGCTTTGAATACAAGTGGGAAAGTTCCCACCGAAGATTTTCGATGGAAAATTTTCCACTCGAAGAGTTTCAGTGGAAAATTTTCCACTGTTTTACATACAAGTGGGAAAATATCCACCGTATATTCAGTGTTAAAACAGTGGAAAACTTTGCATAATTTAACCACACAAGCTTGATATTAGCACCAACAATTTATACACAACCTGTCCAACATCAAACAATTCAATGGATTGCTCCATAATTGTAGTACATATCTACATATACAACAAAAATAACCCAAAAGTAACAAACTATATTGCTAAGCAACCATTAATGTTTAACATTCATGCATATACATCCATAAGTTTAACCACAAACACTTTTACCAAAATATACAACCATGCATATACATAACTAATTTTAGAACCAAAAGTTGTGAAATACAACCAAAAGTTGTGAAGTACAACCAAAAGTTAGAGAGTAACAACCTAACTAACATCATCATCATTTAAATGATCACCTTCACCATCATTATCACTATCATTTGATGACTCGAGCACCACCCTAGGTTCCGGAATGCTAGGATGGATGGTCTTCATAAGAGAGTACCATTCCAACATTTGGGCTTGCATATTTGCAGTAGCCTTCACACATTTGTGAACTTTCTTGGATTGTTTCTTCCTTCTAGCTTGTTCTACTTTCAATTTTGCTTCCAAATCATCCAAAGCCATCTTTTGGTTATCTAGTTCAATCTTTTGTCGTTTGTTCTCATCAACTAATGTGGCAACGGTATCACGTACAAGAGGAGCCTTACCATGATTTTTGGTGGAAGAGTTTCCATAAGAGTTTCCTTCTTGTCCAAACCCGCACACACGACCCCGCTTCGACAACCCATTTGCATCAATCCATATTTTCATTTGTTCATCAAAAGATGGTTGACTTGGGGCGGAGAGCTAGAATCGTCAACCGAGGCTTGAGTTGATTGAACACTTTGGATTTCGGACGACTTTTCCACATACTTCCCCTAAAGCCAAATTTTCATTTGCAAGTTAGTTATATAAAGTAAACCGGAGAAATTTTATTTAACATCATAGCTTACATAAGCTGATGCCGCCTTATCATTGACCCATTTGCTATCCTTGGTTTGATAGAGGCGAAGATATAAGTTGCTCACTGTTAATTCTTCCCCGCATCAATCTAACAAAGTAATTAGGAAACGAACAATCTGAAATAGAGACATACAAGAAACAAACAATTGTCTTTTTATGCACATTGACTACAATAAATACTAACCATTTTCTTCTTATGCACATTGGCCTGAATGGAGCCACCAAGCATGAACAGACGAACCAACACCCGTTGTTGACGCGCGATTCAACTTTGCACTAATACTCTTTTTCTGGAATGAATCTGAATTCCAATATGCCCATAACTCCTTCCAAATAGATTCATCAAGCCATGTTGGACGCTTATCGGGCTTTTTCGAATCTCTTTCAATGTTTGCTTTAACGATTCAAGCACCACGTTCCTCAAAGATTTCTCTAATACCCACTTCATAGCAATCCTCCCACCAATAGTATTTCGTGAAACATGAATCATTAAGGAAGACCACTTGGAACAATGTACTTAATTATATTGTGAAATAAGAGTATTCATAGAATGGTGTTCCAACTTAAGCGAGAAAGAAGTAAAGTGTTCCAACAAAAAATGAAAAAGCATAATATAATTACATTGTATGAGTTCATTAGGTACTTGCCTTGAGTTCATTGAACCACAAATCACGAACTTCTTGAGGAACTTTACCCCATGAAGGATATGCAAGCATCAAATTTTCCTTTCAAGATTTCGGTAGTTTGTCGAACTACCTTTCCATGATACTCCGGACAAAATAATCTACAAAAGACAAGATGAATATTAATAATACAATACCCATAGTTTTCAGTTACTTAAATCAAATTAGAAACATAGTATACTCTTACCCGTTACCATCGGGCCAAATCTGAGTTTTTCCTCTTCTAGCCACATTCAATTCCATGATAGGATCTCGACTTTGAGGAGTTTCCTGTGTCGGAGTCGAAGAAAGGTTATTGGGAGGTTGCACATTCTCTCGGTGGCAAGTCATTAGGATTAAATATTGGAATTTGGATTCTTGGGGAAGAGAATTGACTAGAGTATGAATTTTGGAGGGGGAAGAATAATTAGTGATCGGGCTAGGACTTGATGTAGAATTGGTAGGCCTTGATATAGAGCTTCTTAGCCGAATGATTTTACGACCTCCCTTGGTTAGACCTTTCCCGTAAGTACCTGACATGTTAACTTAAAAATATATACAAGTTTATTCACATAAAACATAATGAGTTCAACTCAAATAAACCATAATAAGTTTAACAAAATCTATAATAAATAAATTAAAGCACAAATAATATAATATTCATTAAAAATACATGATCACCATAAATTGTTCACATACAAAATAACAAAGATAATAATCCAAGCAAATAGAACAAATGTAAAATCAAAATGAAGCATAACTACTCATCTTCTTCCTCACTCTCATCAACACACATTTCATCTTCCAATTCTTCATCTTCATCGCTAATGAAATCCTCAAACTCCTCCTCCTCATCCTCCTCCTCATCCTCCTCCTCCTCCTCCTCCTCCTCCTCTTCCTCCGGTGCTTCAAGTACATCAAGTATGTTAATGTTAAGATCTTCATAATATCCATGATCATATCGCAAGTTTGGAATTGATACATCATGCTCTACTATAGCATTCACATTAGACATGTTCTCCTCTTGATATGCAACCGGCAACATGTATTGATTATCGACTCTAGACCTTGGTTTAGTTTTGATGACAACCCACCAATGTAATTTCTCCCTAGTTTTTTGTGGATACAACATGTAATAAACTTGAGTTGCAACTCCAGCTAATATAAATGGATCATATTTTCTATATCATTTATCATGTCGAATCTCAACTATTCCATAACGGTTGTGCACTCTCATACCACGATTTAAAGTATTATCAAACCACTCACAATTGAATAAGACACACTTCTTAACCGGCTCTCCTGGATATTCTATTTCAATCACTTCTTTAAGGAGTCCATAATATTCATTTTCATAATCCCCTTCACCCGTCCCTATGACACATACTCCACAATTCATGGTTGTTTTCCCTTCACTCCATTCATGAGTGTGGAATTTGTAGCCATTAACAAAGTAAATAGGATATGTAGTCACAACTTTCAAAGGACCCATATCTATTTGACATAAGTATGTATAACAATCCATTCGCCCTAGCTGAAGTTGTTTAACCTATATCAAAAAAGAAAACATAAAGTTAATAGATGTAAGAATGATTAATATGTTATACTTTAATATTTCTCTAAACTATTTATGTTTAATCATAGGAAAACTTACATTATCCTTAAACCATGGTATAAATTCATTTGCAATCAATCCATCTAAATCCTCATCAGATATAAATGAACATGATCTCCGTTTTTGTTGTTTAAAGAACTCCGCATTCTTACTTACGTGAGTAATGAGCAAGAAAACTTCTAAAACTATAGGCTAAATAACTTTACTTTGACTTTTGTAATGCATGATGTACTCACTCTATATAAGGTTCAACCTCATTGCAATTTAACAGGATATGCAAGTGGGCAGCTTTATATTCTCGGTCACTCAAGTACCGTTTCCCTTTCTTACCTAAGCATAACGACCTTGTAGTTCAAAAACAGGACAATGTCGGTTGAAATTGGTCGTTGTTGAGTTCATATTCGTTTCGCCTCGGATCTAGTTCTCATAGATGGTACATTGGACTCAAAATAATACGAACGTAAGTAAGTAGTCTCCATGTACAAATACGCCTCACATATTGAGCCTTCAACACGAGCTTTATTTTTTACCATTTTCTTAAGCTTTCCAAGAAATCTGAAATAAAATGTGTTAATAAAATCACAAATAATTTAATCCTATAACCACTATATGTAAATTTTCAATTACCTCTCAAAAGGATACATCCATCGATACTCGAATAGGACCCCCAATAAGTGCCTCTTGTGGCAAATGAATAGGTAAATGCTCCATTACATTGAAAACCCCGGAGGAAATATACGTTCCAATTCACAAAGAATTATAGGGATATTTCGCTCCATTTCAAGTAACTTTTCCTCCCGTAAAACAGCTTGAGCATAAGTTTCTAAAGAATCGACTCAACTCAGCCAATGGCTTCCATACATACTCAGGTAATGAATTAAAGGCCGTCGGAAGTAAAGATTCCATAAACACGTGACAATCATGACTTTTCATCCCCGATAATGTTGCATTACTCATATCAACACAATTGGACATGTGAGAAGCATACCCATCCGGCATTCTCAACCCTTTGACCCATTCACACAAGGCTCTTTTCTGTTCTAGTGTAAATGTAAAGTTTGCTTTAGGTTTAATAACCTTGCCATTCGGACCAACACGAAGCTCCAACTCCGGTCGTCTACAATGTTCCACTAAGTCCATCCTTGCCTTCACATTGTCTTTTGTTTTACCTTTAACATCCATGACTCGTGTTGAATATATTATCAAAAAGTTCTTTTCAATGTGCATAACATCAAGGTTATGGCGCAACAAATTCGTCTCCCAATATGGTAACTCCTAGAAGATACTCCTTTTGGTCCAATTATGGTTCTCACCAAACCCCTCTACCTCAAATTCAAAATCCTCAATAATAGTGGGCAGTTGTTGGACATGTTGCCATATTTGTTCGCTCGTCAAGCGCTTAGGAGGTCTACTTCTATCAACTTTGTCCTTTTTGAATTCGTCTCACATTCCCTCTAAATGGATGATGCATAGGCAAAAACAACGATGACAATCAAACCATGATGCTTTCCCTCCCTTCCCTAACCAAAAAGCCTTTGACTTATGCATACATATTGGACAAGCTAATTTTCCATGAGTACTCCATCCAGCACAACATACCATATGCTGGGAAGTCATTAATAGTCCAAAGTAATGCAGCCCTCATTTTGAAGTTTTGCTTCTTTGAGATATCATATGTCAAGATACCATCCCATAAAAGTTTCAATTCATCAATCAAGGGTTGTAAATATACATCAATTTTACCCTTAGGGTTCTTTGGACTCGGAATTATACAACTTAAAAACATGTAAGGTGTTGTCATACACATTTCCGGAGGAAGATTATAAGGAGTGACAATGACTGGCCAACATGAATAAGTCTTAGAATTTTGACCAAATGGAGTAAAACCATCTGAACATAATCCCAATCTAACATTACGAGGCTCGAAGCAAAAGTAGAATGGAGTTGATCAAATTTTTTCCAGGCTTCCCCATCAGATGGATGGCACATCACCCCTTCCTCTCTCCGACTAACATGATGCCACCTCATATGTTCAGCAGAACTCCGAGATGCATACAATCTTTGTAGTCCGGGAATGAGAGGAAAATAATGCATCTTTGCAAAAGAAATCCTTTTACGATTCCCTTTACTTGAGTTCTCGCTCTTTCCATCTCGGTGCATCACAAAATTTACATTTCTCCAAAGGTTCATCATCCTTAAAATATATCATGCAGCCATTGATACAAGAATCAATTTTAATAACACTTAAACCTAGTTTTTTCACAAACTTCTTAGCCTCGGCGAAATTAGAAGGAACATAGTTGTTGGGGGACATGTCTCTTTGATAAGTTGAGCTATTTCATCAAAGCAAGTGTGAGACATATTATAATCAGATTTAATACTCATCATTCTAAGAGCCATAGACAACTCAGTATGAGTATTACATCCAGGCCACAAGGGTCGTTGAGCTGCATTAAGCTTGTCATAAAACCGTTGGGCATTTGGATTTGGAGGTTCACAATCTTCTTGACGTGATTCCATTAGATCGTCGACCATTGTTTGAAATCTATCAACCACATCATTATTATTATAGTCGACATGTACATTAGAAGAACTATGTCCCATGTTAACATCCTTAGTAGGTTCAACCTCCCCGTGTGAAGTCCAATACCAATACGCATGTTTGAAACCCCTCTTATAAAGATGAACTTTGATCTCTTCTGGGGTTAAGAAATATTTATTCTTACACTTAAAACAAGGACATCTATATTTACCCTCCCTTAGATACACAGGTTGAAGCCTTGCAAAAGCATCAAACTCTTGAACCCCTCTAATAAATTCATGAGTACACCCTTTACGACCCAAAATTAGTCTATTAGTCATCCATTTACGATGTTCGGGAATTTCCATATCCTCGTGCGATACAATTAAATAAATAGTACTGTTAATATTTTCCCAAGAAAACAACTATGAATAATCATAACATTCATACAATTACTAGGTCATAAGTACCTATATTACTAAAAGGAAAACAAGATGGAAAAATCAGAAAATTAATAAGTTAACAATGAAAAAGTTGAGAACATAAGTAAACAAGATGCAAATTACCCGTGCTTGATTGATGACCCAACTTTACGGTATGTCAAACCCCGCAATGATTTGCATAACAACATAGAATGCAAAAGAATCAACTACATGTTAACTTAAAAAACATGTACAAGATTGTTCATTGACCGTTTTAATATAAGATGAAAATATAAAACTGTAAAAACATACACAACCCAATATTGACCCTTTTATCCCAAGGCTCTTTCAAGTGCTGGTTTGGCTTTCAAATTCTAACTTAAGGTGATAAAGGTAGTTTCCTAAAGGAATTTAAAAATTTTCTAAAAATTTCGGCAGAGTCTCATTTGTAATATGGACTATTCCATAGGCTTAAAGCCTTCAAATCCTGAATAAAAATCATAATATAACTCGACGAGCCACACGCTCGGAGTTTACAACTCAACGGCCACACGCCGGAGTCCAATCAATCATACATTACAATTTAAAACAATCTAAATGGTTCTTGGCATAAAGAAGGTGGGGGAGGGGGAGGGGAGGGGGAGGGGGAGGGCTGCTCCCACCAATTAAGAAGTCATAGCAAATACTTGGTCCATTAACTCGCAATATATTCTAATTAAACCCTAAAAATCACTCAAATAACTCCAAAATGCTAAAAAGTCATGCACTAAACTATATAAAAGGTTAAAAAACTAAATTTTAAATCTGAAAGTACATAATCACCAAATTTTAATTATATTTGTATCGAATATATTAAATTCTTTACTCATAATCAAAGTGATGGTGATTGAGATAAGATTTATACACTCAAAGTTATCAAATAAGAAAAACCTCACCACAAAACTTAAACAAAATTTCGTATAGAATATATAAATAATAGCAAGTTATGGGTTATTAAAAAAAAAACACATACGAACCGATAAGTTATTCTCTCCATTGCTAATTAATTAATTTTAATTTGACTAATTTGGGTTGATTGTGGGCTTATACTAACCATGATCAAATTCGTCATTATTAATTCACAGCTTGATATTTGATTTTAATTTCCGAGGCACAACCTCATAATATTTGTTAAATTTTGCCCAATGACATGAATTCCGATATGTCACATTCCAGTGAAAAGAAATCCTCATTTGTAATCTATTATTAACTTAAGTTGTAACATTGTATTGATGCATGATAATAAGACTCCATAGTCTACTCGCTTAATAGAAGAGAATTTTTGAGTCTTTGCTAGTTCTAATCTATTGCTTATCTCTTTAGATGCGTAGGCGAACAATCTATTTCTTATCTCTTGAGATACATAAGCAAACAATCAGTTCTTCAATGTAGTAGTCCTTTTCCCCCTTAACAAGTAAGCTTCACTGGTGTTTTAGGTCATAGTTGGGAGTTTTATGTGGGCAACTTCAAAGACAAAGCAGAGAATTGGAAAAGGGACAGAAGGTGGTGCAGATTCGTAGCTTTTTGCTGCTGACAAGCACCATGGCGCCTACACCAAGTGGTAGGCGGAGCCAAAATTTGTCTCCGAGCACCTCAATGGGCGGATGGGCTAGTCCACAAGGAGTGGACATGAGGAACTCCCACATCGACATTGATCCGATGCGTGGGTAAATAGATTTATCTTCACAACATACATCTCTTTCTGTGTATAAATTTACTAGTACTAATGTCTAATCTAACTAGCACTAGCTCACCCCGAAAGGAAGGAGAAGGGCTCATTTAGGCTTGATACTCCCCATACAATTCACCGAGTGGAAAATACACTCGGTTTGTGTCATTTTGACCAGGCATTCAAGTTCTCTGTTTATATTTATATCAAATTATGCTTTTTATCGTAAAAATACCCATGTTTGCATGTAGATACTTGAACAGGGTCGCACACAATTTGGAAATGGCAGGGTCTCATACTTGGAGACGAATGTCCGTCGGAGACTCTTGGACTGAGCCTCAAAAACATCTTGTAAATTAAACTAAATGAAAAAACAACTACAATGAAGAATCATTTGACAACAATAGAGGAACTCAAATGAAACAAAAAGAGGTGAAAGAATGTAGGAAATGTGATGAAATTGAACCTGGAATCGGAGGAAGAACGACCACCAAGCACTGTCCCTCGTCGGGGTGGAGCGAGCGTCGGACTCCGAGTCTTCCTCGAGACACCTAGACAGCTGTCGATCGTCGGCCACCGGAGTGAAGGCGGCGAAGACTTCCCGGAGACGGTGGTCGGGTTGCCGAGACCGTGGAACCCAAAACCCGTAATCGAAACACTTGTAAATTCCGCTAGCTTAAGTCTCCGAGTCTTCGGAGAGCCGTCGGTCGTCGGCCACTGGAGTGACGGCGGCGATGCGGTTCCCGGAGACAGCGGCGGGGTTGCGGAGAGGTCAGCGGCTTGGATCCAGCCGTGAGTTAGGGTTCGAGCCTCAATTCCGCTAGCTTAAGTCTCCGAGTCTTCGAGAGCCGTCGGTCGTCGGTAATCGGAGTGACGGCAGCGATGCGGTTCCGGAGACGGCGGCGATGCGGTTCCCGGAGAGGTCGGCGGCTTGGATCCAGCCGTGAGTTAGGGTTCGAGCTTAGGGGGTGCGAAGGCAGAGCATACGTGAGAGAGGGTGTGAGAGGAGAGAGAGAGTCCTTTGGCTTAGTTATTTCCCACCTACCACTATAATTTGGTTTTAAATTGTTTTTTAACACACTTTCACCAAAATTTTTATTTGGTGGGAATTGAAAAATTGAATTTACTAGTGAACCATTTGGGGGTGAAAGAGCTGCTATTAAAATAAAAAAAGGGGGAAATTTAAATAAATAAATGTTAGTGGAAAATTAGTGAAAAATTAGTAGGAAATCAATTTTTTATAAAAATTAAAATTGTGAAAATATTTGGTGGTGGAAAATCAGTGGGAATTTAGTGGGAAATTTTTCATCGAAAATATGACGGTGGGAAATCGATGAAAAAATCAAGTAGTGGAAAAACAGTGAAAAATTTCCCACTTGTAATTTTTCGATGGAAAATTACAGATGGGAAATTTGATGATTTTTGGTAGTGGTAGTTTTGTTTTTGTTCTTGCTAGGTTCTTTTTCCTTGCATGCAAAAAGCTCAATTGTTCGAGTTTGATCCAGAAATCGAGCGAGCCTTTTGCTCTAGATGGAAGAAGCAAAGGCTAGAGAAGGCTAGGAAGAAGCAACAAGAAAACTCCAAGCAAAAGGCCAAGATGGCTGATGAAGAAAGAAGAACTTTTAGGCAATATGTGACACCTAATGTCACTAATCCACCGATGGCCATCAATGTCCCGAGTTTAGCGGCAAATGACTTTGAGTTGAAGAAATTGCTCATCAACTTGGTGAGGGCCACTGGTTTCCATGGCCTCCCTAATGAAGACCCCAACCGGCACCTTCGCATTTTTCGCCAAGCATGTGACACTTTCAAGGCAAACGGGGTTTCACTTGGATGCAATCAAGCTGCGATTGTTTCTGTTCTCGCTTAAAGGAAGGGCATGGGAGTGGCTAGATTCTCTTCCGGCGAACTCCATCAGTACATTTGATCAACTTGCAAGTGCTTTCTTGGCAAAATACTTCCCACCAAGCAAGTTGACCAGTTTGAGGAACCAGATTTCCACCTTCGTCCAAGAGCCGGATGAGACGTTATATGAAGCATGGGAGAGGTTCAAAGATCTCCTTTGCCAATGCCCCCAACATGGATTTGAGCCATGGGTCCCCATTCAAGCTTTCTACAATGGGGTTGATAATTACTTGAGAGCCACCATTCTTGCGGCGGCAAGAGGAAACATCATGAGCAAGTACGTAGATGAGCTCCACACCTTGATTGAGCGGATGGCACTAAACAGCTTTCAATGGTCCAAGCCCCAAGAGAACGGGAGGTAAGCTTGATGTTGATGTAGTTTCTGTCCTTTTTGCTAAGATAGATGTTATAACTCAAAAATGGACAGTCTAAATGTGAATGTTGCCCCTCCCCTTCCATCTCGCTTCTTGCAATTCTTATGAGCATGAGACTTTGTTTTGTCTTATGGGTATGGCTAGCAATGGACCAACTGACCAAGCTAATTTTATTGGCAACCCGAACCCAAGGCCAAACTTTGACTCCTTCTCAAATTTCTATAACCCGGTATTGAGGTATCACCCTAATTTTTCCTACCGGAACAACAATCCCATGGGTCCACAACAAGTCCATAGACCACCCGCCCCTAGATTCCAAAGACATACCCAACCACCAATGCCCTAAAAGTCTAACTTAGAGGTCATGATGGAAAACATGCTTTTGGCTCAACAAAAGCAAGATGAGATTATCAAGCAATTGGCTACAAAAGTTAAAATTTTAGCCACCCATAATAAAATGCTTGAAACTCAAATTACTAGCCAAGCTAGCTCTTCCTCTAGCCCTCCGGGTAAGCTTCCTAGCCAACCCGAGATTAACCCTAGGGAACAATGCAATGCCATAACTTTGAGGAGTGGGACACAATTGCTAGGGCCAAAGGGTGATAGGAGTGAGCATGTAGTCATTGATATGCAAAATATGAATTATTGTGAATGAGGAAGTGTCTACACCCTTTAAAGAGTCCTTAGTTGATGTTAGTGTGCACAATGAGAAGGAGACTTCTAATGAGCAAACAAAAACTCCCCAAAGAATTTGCATTCTGCCTTTACCATTCCCACAAAGAATAGCTAAGGCTAAGCTTGATATGCAGTTTGGGAACTTTTTGGAGATACTTAAGAAATGCAATATGAACATTCCCTTCATTGATGCTTTGACTCAAATGCCTTTCTATACTAAATTTTTGAAAGAGACCCTCTCTAAAAAGAGGACATTAAATGAGCATGAGACCTTTGCATTGAGTGAGGAGTGTTGCGGTAGGCCAAAATAAGCTTCCTAAAAGCTTAAAGACCCAGGTAGTTTTTCCATCCCATGCCTGATTGGGAATATGTCCACGGATCGAGCTTTATGTGATTTGGGGTCAAGTGTGAGCTTGATACCCTATTCTTTATATAAGAATTTGGACTTAGGTAAGTTAAGGTCCACCACCATTTCTTTTCAATTAGCGGATAGTTTTGTGACATATCCTTTGGGTATTTTAGAGGACATTCCCATCAAAGTTGGTGATTACTTTGTGTCTGTGGACTTTCTAATTCTTGATATGAATGAGGATACCCGTACCCAAATCATTCTTGGGTGGCCTTTCTTGGTTACTACTGGGTGTAAGATTGATGTGAAAGAAGGTAAATTGACCTTTGATGTGGGGAGCATCACTCGAATTTGAATTTTTAAGAAACATGATGTTTCCCCATTTACGCTGAATGTTGTAGTGTTGAAATGACTGATGAAGTAGCATGTGATAAACCTTTGCCAAAAGGACATGAACTTGTCAATGCTAGTGTGGTAGAGGTTGACAAATTTCCTCCGCAAACGTTTGACAAGGGCATGTCCTCTGTGCTTAATGAAGTTTGTTTCAATGAGTATAATAGGTTGAAGCTTGCTTTGGTTGAAACTCCATGCATTAGAGCTCTTGATTTGGATCTCAACTAGAAGGTCAAATGTGATGGTGGCCAGTCTGATGGTGACCGCTCACGACAGAAAGTGATCCTTGATAAGGGTATTTGGAGGCACCTTGTTTCACAAGAATTCGACTTTGAAGTTTGTGACAAAGTAGGAACGTTTCTTAAGAAGTCCAGTTTTCATCTGGTTTATGCTCTTGCCTAAGACGGATGATTGGAGCTGGGTCTAGCTAATGACCTTAAAGAAGTGCTGGTTGGGAGGCAACCCAAAGTGATTTCTTTCTTTTTTTAACAAAAATTTTAGGTAGTTTGCATTTTTTTCATAAAAGTTACCATTATATGCACTTGAAGAGTGATTGTTCTTTCTCCTTCCCTCACATTGATTCTTAATTGCATTAAGGACAATGCTTTGTCCTAGCATAGGGGAAGGTTTTGCATTCATGTGGTGCATGAAAAATGATGTATATAGTTGCATTTGCATCCATATAGTTGCATATAGTTGCATTTACTTTAGTTTAGTATTCTTAGTTTTCTTTTATTTGTCTTTTGTTTTTAGTTTCTTTTTGTAATTTCTAGGTTTTACACTTGCATTTAGGTTGCATGTAGGGGTAATTTTTATGGCTTTCATTAGAAAATCATAAAAAAATTAAATAATATGAAAAAAAGAAAAAAATTAGGTTTGACTTTAGGTTAGTTAATAAATCCTCCGGTGATGATTCTTAGGCTAGATAGTTTTTCTTTTGACTTTGTTTAATCGTGTATAGCCCGTTTGTGAATAAAAGTTTTTGAAAATAATTTGTAAAAGAATCTTGGTTTAGAATTGCACTTTGATAGAGATGATTGATTACCATTCTTGATCTTATGATGTGAGATTGGCATGTGGAACATCTTGAATTAGGATTGATTGTTAAGCCTTAACCCGTGAGACCACTAAGCCTTAAAAGACTAATTATTTTTATTAGTCTCATGTTTTCCATGTGTGACTCTACCTTGGTTGCAATCTCTAGAACTTGCTTTGAATCTCTTCGAAACCGAAATTTGTATTTGCATTGACAATGTGATAGAGGCCTTCAATTGTTGATTTTGTAAGCCACATGAGCCAAAAAAACCACCCTTCTTGTATGAATTACCACTTTAGCCCTTTTCTAACCTTTGACCACTCTTTTTATTGAACCTACATTAACAATCCTCGGCCTAATACATTTCTCCTACCCTTACGCCATTATTTGGAGTGTTTTGAGTGTGATATTGGTTGATTGTGGTAAATTTTGTGGTTTGGTTGATGGGGAATAGTTGTGAAATTCAATTCTTGAACCTTTCTCCACTTGTGTAGTTTCATTTAGGTTGAAAATTGGAAACTTGCCTATTATTATAAATTTGTTGTTTTGCCATTCACAAAAAAAATGAATGGAAAAAAAGAGAGAAAAATGAAAAAAATCAGAAAAATAAAATAGAAAAAAAAACAGAAAAAGAATAGTGTTTTGGCATTGGCTTGTGTAGATTTAAGGCGGTTTCCAATGGGTTTTTCCGGGTTTGTTTTGAATGTTTATAAATGGGTAGTATTGTATATATGAGATATTATATGAGTTAGTTTGGCTTTTAGCTCCTCATTACTCAAATAATTCCACTCCTACCCTTAACCCCTAGCCCCGTTACAGCCCTTGAAAAGACCTTTTGATTGTCATTTGCATTTGCATCTCGTGGTGGAGAGTTGAGATTCTTAGCAAGCATATGGTAGATTGTTTCCTTGGTAGGAGTATCGAGAGAACCTTCATTCTTATATATTTTCAAAGACATTAGATGAGTGTTTCCACTTCCTAAAGTGAGTTTTGCTCTCAATCTTTCTAACTTCATGCTCATACATGTGCCAACTTGCTATCATTGGAGATTAGGGGTGATTGATTTGATCTTAATTGTGTGATTCTTAGAAATCTTTTCAAAAATTTCCCTCTTACTAGTGCTTAATGGTTTTCGTTACTTTCAGGCTATTCTTGGTTAAACTTAGTTGTTAGAGAATTTTACCGATGCTTACCTAATGAGGGTGTGTAAATAGATTTTTCTTTTTCATCTTGAGTTCTTTTATTTATTTTTTTTATTTTGTTTTTGTTTGAGTCTTGTATTTGTGTGGGGACAAGCAAGGTTTAAGCATGGGAGACTTTGATAAGTGCCATATTTGTATTAGATTTCAAAGGTGGTCGCTCGTCATTTTTAGGGATTTATATTCATATTTATGTACTTTATACCCCATTTATGCTTTACACGTGGGTTTTGCGTTTTGGTCCTGTTTCTACAGCTTCCTAGTGATTTGGACCTGATTTTTAGTCATATTTTTGGTCTAAAGCCATTTTAAGTCTATTTTTCTAACTTCCTTATTGAATGAACTTTCCAACGATAAACTATAAGCTCAATTCTGTTGAGGAACGGAAAAGATATGAGTTAGAAAGTAAGAAAGGTGCGGTAATGGACACTTATTTACTCTCTGAATCATGTTTTTCCCACACTTATGAAGCAAGCATAATGATAAAAGAGTTAGAAACTAGAATCAATGAGCTTTACGGAAAATCAAGAATCGCATCATTTGGACATCAGACGAGGAAGTTATGATTGAATCAATTTGACGCATGCCTTCCGACGAACCAACACGGGCCGCCCGTGTCAATGGACACGGCCCGTGTTGGAGGTGAGCTTGCCCATGAGCCTTTACATCGAACATGGGAAGCACGTACCGGTCGACACGGCCCATTTTCAGCATTTCCGTCTAGTTTTGATGTGCTAGCAGCCAACATGGGCAGCTCGTGTCGGACGACACGGCCCGTATTGGAGGTAAATCCTGCCGAGACGATTTGGTTTTGATGGTTTCAGCTCTTGATTGCCTCTTAATGGCTTATTTAAGCCGATTTTTGTCTGATCTTTAGGTAATCCATTCAGAATCCACCATTCATCCTCCATTATTCATCCATCACCATTTTTCCTCCCTTCATTCATCCACATCAAACCAAATACTTTTGAAGATCGAAGAAGAAGCTTGAAGCACTTGCGAGACTTCCATTTGAAGTCGAGAGATTCAAGTGGAGTTCTTCAAGTCTATCATCTACTTGTTCATTTCTTGCTATTTGAGGTTTGATTTCCATGTATTGGACTTTATTTAAGCTTTCAACAATAATGTGTGAGTAGTTTAGTTTTTCTAGGGATTTGTAATCCGAAACAATGAAGTTTCATTAGTTTTCCATGATTTGTGCTTGAATTCTGATTTTGATCAATAGAACGTTGTGTTTATCATGTTCATAAGTGTTTTGAAGGCCTAGAATACTTGTGTTTAGAGATTAATCTATCATGTACTGAAAAGTGAAGTAGAATAATCCGATAACCAATATTCCTACCTAGTTTATAAAATTTGACAAAAGAATAGTAAATTAGGGGATCACTTTGATAATTTGAAATCTTTAATTTTGATTAACTTAAAAGGCATACAAAATTTGTTTGATAGGTTAATTAGAGCAATTCTATTAAGCATCGAAAGAGTGGTAGAATTTTGCGATTATCGATCTTTGATTTACTTGAAAGAATGATGACACAATTTATGTTTAAATTATCAAACTCATTGTTAGGAAAGCAAATCCCTAGATGTTTTTACCCATTGATTTAATTTTAGATTAATTTCCTTGATTTTAATATTTAGAACTAGTTTAGAGAAGCAAATTGTAAAAACCCGATTAGCTTAACAATTGAGTAGAGGACTAGTTTAGTGTGTTGCTAGATCGAGTCCTTGTGGGATCGACCTTGGCTAGCTACAACCATACACCGTACGCTTGCGGCCTGTCAATTAGATTTGCTTTGACTTGATTCGTTCTTTAGACTTTACCATGCCTAGCAAAATTACTGCTAATAGTATATTTGTATTACCCTTAAACTATCTAAATTACTCTTAAAACTATCTAAAATTATTAAAAATATCACTAATTAAATCGATGGTAATCGTCTTCCATTAAGTTAATTATTGAGTCACAAAAATTCCACTATAGCTGCGGTTTACCTACTATGGTATGTAACAACAGGAGGAACCAGTAGAAAAACCTAATTTTTCTTTTTTTTGTAAACTATTAAGAGCTTTAAAAATATTGCAACGAATTCTCTCCAAATCATTCTTCATTTGCACATTCCATCCCCAAAATGAAAAGTTAGGATTTGAGGAAGAAAACCCAGAAAACGAAATTGAGTGAAATTTGCTACATTGGGAGAGAAATTAGGGTTTGTGTAATGAAATTGAAGTAGAATCGAAGGCAAACAGACTGCAATCATGTCTCAATCGGATGGTCGTAACCCCGAGTAGAGCGTGCAAGAGTTGCCCCTGTTTCTCAAATGTTGAAAGGTTCCGTAGTTGTGGGGAAAGATGTGAAATTACATAAGCATGACTACAAAGAATCCTATTAGGAGGTTTGCAAGGTGCTCAAGGTGTGGCATGCTTGGGGATTGTGGTTACTTTAGGTAGGTGGACGAATCTTTATATGAAAGGGTGAAGTCAATGGTGGGTGAATTGATACTAAAAAACTAGACATTGACTGCAGAAAATGAGAAGCTCGAGACTGTTAAGAGAATCGGAGAAGTTGATAAAGAAAGTTTGAAAGTTTTAAAAGAGAAGTATAGAAGGATGAAGATAGAAGTCGGAGGGTATCAAAAGAGGGACAGAATTGTAATGCGGGGCATAATTTTCATAAATATATTATTTGTATTTGGTAAGGGTTTTGGGGGTGGAGTTGTAGCCTAAATGTGAAGGCTGAATGAATTATGAATGATGTGTTTTGTTGTCTTTTATGCCTTCTGTTTTTGCACATTGTGAAATTCTAGCCTAAATGAATTATGAATGAATGATGAATCTATTTTTCGAGTTGTCAAATTGCCTCCCCTTTGTACTTTCTGTTTTTGCACATGTGGATATAAATGTGCTTTGTCTCCACTTTGTCTCATGATTCAAGATATAAATGTGCTTAAATATGCCTTATGTTTTTACACATTAAGAAATAGAACGGCCAAATAGATAGGCTTAAGTTAAAAATTGTGACTTTCTTATATTGACATATGTTTGCTAAAAAAACAAGAAAAACAATAACAAGTTGAAATTGTCAATTACATAATGATGTCAAAAAATTACCACAAAATACGTATCTCCTAAAATTGGAGCCCAACTATCTCATAAGAAAAAGAAAAAAAGTTACAGATCAAGCTAATCATTCCAAGCACCACATATGTCTTTGTTGGGATTACACATTTGCTCGATTCGATTTGGCCTCCTGATTTTTGACTTTTGATGGACTTCTTCCGTGATGATCTAGTTCTTGGAGGTGGTGCTCGTAGAGGTGGTGTAGAGGCAACATCTTGAAGAAGATAGGGCGGAAGAAAATAGGGCGGAGGCAGTTTTGGGTAACATAACCTTCACATGAAATTTCTTAGGAAGGGTTGTTGAGTTATTTCGGTTTGGGTGGGCTGAGAAGGATTTTCACGTGCTTGGCTAAGGTGGTTTACGGGGGTTTGCTTCTTTTTGCACAACTTTTTCATAACTTTGCCTCTTTTTTTACACATTTTCATTGTCACTTGGTGGCTGAGCTGCTTCAAAGTGGGGTGGCTCTGGTTGGGCGGACCGAGAATTAGCCCCTACATGTATCACAATACATCACATACAAAGTTAGAAAATATAATTAAACTACTTAAACTCAACAACAAAATTATAAAAATAAACGAGTTGAGGAGGCTCACTCGCTTTAATCCGGGGTGGCTTAGGTTGTGCGAGGTTGAGAATTGTTCCCCTCGGTTTGGGCAGGCTAAGTTGGCCTTCTTCCGACCTAAACAAAGATACTTGTTGCAGTTAAGTAGATTACTTGCTGCTTGAGATCACAACAATAAGTGCTTGATCACTTCACTTAACACAACCTCCCTTACTTAACACAACCTTCACATGAAACAAGTGGGCAAATAGCACGAGAGAAATAAAAAAATAAAAAACCACGGGCGGACAACATCAGGCACACTCATCATTCATTCATAATTCTGCGAAACTGCAGCCACACAAACTCAAGTTCTGCACTATCACTTAACAGAGGCACACTTATGCATTATTACTTCGCACAAACACAAACAAGTAGGCATAGAGCATACCTTCAGCTTGGATACTCTTTGTGTGCATGTGGACCTATTGTGGCCTTCTTGACCACAATTGGAACAATGAATTCTCTGCCCATCCTTACTGACCTTGCCTTTCTTAACCCCTTTCCTTTTCTCCCAAGCTTCATGCCTTCTTTTGAATTGTGAAGTCCCTTCCTTCTTTGGCTTAAAAATTGGAGCAGCTTATTTGTTCATCACTGGCGACTTCCCACATATCTTCTCCTTTGATAGGCATTAGAGTGTGCGAATATGTGATCTTCAAATATTTTGTTGAGTAGCAGTCATGCACAAACTTCATAACGTCTAGCATCTCCTCTCTCATCATTGCAATGGAGTGTACACAAGGGAGTCCACTAATCTCCCATGATCTACAAGCTGTAACTCCTATCATTCAAGTTCACCACATACTCTTCCGTGCCATGACAAAAACTATAAAAACCATTTCCCCTTATTGCCTCCCAAAACCTTGAGTTGTCCTTCCTCTCTTGTAACTTCTCTAATATCCTAGGAGAAATAGCATCGAAAGGTGTTCTGTCCATTCTTTCTTGTCTCGCAATTCTCTTCATGATGGCTTTGTAAACACTCTTTAACATTGACACAATCGGTATGTATCTAGCATTGATAACGAATCCATTGAAGATTTCAGCCATATTGTTGTCCACTGATTCACACTTGGCATGTGATTTGAAGTATACCCTACGTAAATGCTTTGGACCCTTTTTCTCTAAAAGCGCTAGCGGTTGCATCAAGGTCTTGGATTTCTTTGATGTATCTCTTTAGTTGCATTTCATGAGTTCACTTTGCAATTTTCTATAACACCTCCCTACATTGTTCATCTCTTCATGTGTTCCTCAAATTTGGATAAACATGCCTAGCACACGACTCTGTGCTCGGCTTCAGGCATCCGATTCAAGACTCGCATCAATTAGCCCTTATTGCATCACACAAAAAGTTAGAAAATATAATTAAACTACTTAAATTAAACAATAAAATTTTAATAATAACATATCTTCTATTGTCAGAGATAATAGTCCATCCATATCCATTTCTAATTTTCAAATCAGCCACCAATTTCTCAACAAACCAACCCCACATTTCTTTGCTTTTACTTTGTGCAACACCCTATGCGAGGAGGATACATTTGATCACTAGCATACTTTCCAACTGCACGGAAGAGCTGATCATCCCATGGACCCTTCAAGAAACAGGCATCAAGAGACAACACCTCCTACAACCATCCAAGAATCCCCTTTTCAAAGGCCCCGGGCATACATATAAAAACCTAAATATATACTGCCCTTGTTGATCCTTCCAGGTTCTTATTCTTAAAAAGTCCTCGGGTTTTGTTTGTATACCTCCCAAGCATAATCCCTGAGCTACCCAAACTAACTCTTATAATCACCCACAATTGACTGTAAAGCTTTTTCCTAACTCCGGAACACATAGATCAAGTGGCATTATAGTTAAGTTTATCCTTAACTATGCCTTGAAGATCTCTCCCACTCAATGCAAGTTTTCTTCTAAATATTTCTTTAGAATGTTAAGCTAACCAATCAACGAGACATGTGCCTCTTGCCCGCCTCAAAACTAAAAGGCAGACATGTGTGCTTTTTATCCAAAGTCTTTATTTGCCATGTCAATTCCTTCCCAACCTGTGATCCCCATAGCCTCCACTCACAGCCTTTACCCAAGCAACAGACTCGATAACTCAATTTATCACTTTTCTTTACCTTAAGGTGATACCGTTTAACAATTTTATAATTCTCAACTACTTTCACTAAACCATATTTATTGGGAAATTTATGGCCAACCTTAAGCTCAATTGAAGAACTACCCTTGTGTCCTGGGTATTTCACACTCTTTTTCCTTTTTGATCCATTCTCATCTTCACTTTCACTATTTGGACTCTCTCCATTGTCCGAATCATGATACATTTTCTCACCTACTTCTTCCTCATCTGTTTTAGCATCACTGTCACCCTGCCTCTCAATAGCTAGTTCCTCTTTTATTTTCTTTCTCTTTTCCCTAACCTCTCTTAATTCATTATCCTCAACATATGAATTATCAACATCATCATGCTCTAACCATAGATCATCATCATCCGAGCCATCTCCATCATCCTCTCGACCCTAGTCTATCATCAATCTCCTGTTCACTTTCTTCACCTCCAAGCTGTTGCATAATCATTGTGGTCAACGTACAAGCGAGATAAACTCATTTTTCTCACACGGATCACTCAGCTCCCTTATGGCATCATCGCTCTCTATTGCTACCAAACTATCCTCAAAAGCTAATCCAGGCTTGCGTAAGTAAATTTGTTTTATTCTCTCTGCAATATAACCCAAGTTTACCACATTTTCTTTAACATCCTCAACACTCAATAAGTTTGGATCACATTGTATCTCATCCATCTCATACTCACTATATAACAAGTGTGGTACTCTTTAAAATCCCCCACCCTAAGAAAATACACAGACTTACAATTTCTCAAACCACTCATTCTGAAAATTACAAACATAATCAAGTAAAAAATAATGACAAACATCCATAAAAATCAGGTTCAAACCAAAACAGAGCATTACACCTTCCCTACCCCCCCAAAAAAACTAACTTTCAAGCATTTAACAAATTTAAACTACTATTTCAAAAAATATTTCACTTAGTATGAACATTATATAAGGTAATTGCAACACTAGCATCTCATAATTCCAACACCAACTTGTCATAATTTTTTTAAAAAAACCCTAAAAACTTACCTTTGATGTTGATCGCAGTTCCTTTGTATCCCCTCCCCTGTTTGCAGATGATCACCTCAAGCTTTTCCTCAACTTCCAATCAGTGTCACAACCATTTAGGGTTTGAAATTGCAATTACAATGAAGATAGAGAGAGAGTCAGTGAAAATAGCGAGAGTAGATAGAAAGATAAAGATATATATATATATATATATATATATATATATACACACACACACACATATATATGATGTTCTTCAATGGTTTCATTCAAAATGAGGGAAGAGAGAGAGTGAGATAGTTTAATTGCAACAAACAATTAACAAAATGGGTTTTTACCAGTTCCGTGGGTTTTTACATGCCGCGACAGGTAAACCTTACCTATAGTGGCATTTTTAGCACTTAATAACTAACTTAGTGGCAGACAATTACCATCGTTTAATTAGTGACATTTTTTACAATTTTAGATAGTGTAAGGGTAATTCAATCTGAGCGCTCCTAACTTCACATAAAACTTATGACTCTCTCAAATCCATACCAAAATTCCCAAATATTATGTGTATTCTTCCAAATTCAAATGACTTGGATAGTACTTGTGCATAACTTTAGACCTTAGTATTTGTTCCGTAGTTAATCTTATACACAATTCTATGGGATATGTATGGGCTCTATATTTAGTTGAGATATAAATTTTCGGTAAAATAGAAGAATGAATAGCGTCGAATCAATTAAAATGATGATGGCCTCAAATGAAATATAAACGTACCAATTACTCGTTGTCTCTAAATCGGTAATTTCCTTCTTCTTCATCACGTAGGCCCTTCCTACTTGGTTGTTACTTGGTAAACACAGGAGACTTGTTGCTTCTACACATTTGAGTTGGGCCTTTGCCCACTTAAGCGAGCTTGGTAGGACAATTTGCAATTATATGGCCTAGGTCCCCACACCAATAATAGACTCCGGTCCTTACTCTACATTCCGAAGTGGTGTGGTTCATCCGACCATACTAACACATCTGTTTTCTCTTAGAGGTTGAGTCTTGAGTTTCAACTCCAATGATCATAGGTTTCTTATAAGGTGTCTCCTCTATCAAGTCTCCCTTTTCATTCCATCTTTTCTTAAAATTACCCAAATTTATCTTCCCGAGTTCATTTTTCACCCGTTCTATTTGGGCCTCACGGTCATATAATTCTTGGCTTGTTTGTACTGGTTGTCCCGACAAATGATCTCTGATATATGGGGCTAACCCTACCACAAATATGATCCTTTTTATATGGTTAGTGGCCACATATTATGAGATGAATCTTGAAAGTTCTCGCAAACTTGCTAGCATATTCCAATAAATTATCCTACCTTAACTCCAAGAACTTTTTTATTTTTGCCTTTGTAAAGATATTGGATAGAACTTAGCTCTTAATTTCTTTAATAATTTGTCTCAAGTTGCTTCAGGATGCTTGAAGAGTGGACTTTACCGTTCCCCACCAAATGTCGGCTTATCCAATTAGGTAGAAAATCCCAATATTTATGCGTTTGTTGTCAGGAACTTCCACCACATCAAATATCTTTTCCATTTGTTTTATCCATTCTTACAAAATAATTGGGTCCGTAGAAGCATTTATTAATTCACAATAAAATAAATTATATAACTTTCATATATCGTGATATGCCCACAATTTCACGCGCCTCACTGCTTTATCAAACAATATAATTTACAGTTAGTATCACATCGAAAGCAATTAAAATAATTCAACTCAAATTATTTGACGGGGTGTTACAAAATGCAAGAGAAAAGAGCAACAGACGCAACAAAGGAAGACGAACCGAGCAGCGGGGCAACAGCGACAGGTTGGACAAACAAGTGCAATAGGAGTAATAGATTTAAGAGAGAGAGCAATGAGATATATATATATATATATATATATATATATATATATATATATATATATATATATATATATATATATATATATGTGTGTGAGAATTCTAGTATTCTTCAACCTCGTAAGTAGTTAACTTAAAAAAGTTTCTAATATTTCAAAAAATTAAAAACCAAAAATCCATATTGATAGGTGTTTTTCAAATCAGCGTGGGAGTGTATATACTCTCATCTCCATCATTGATATATTGGACAATTGGAAAAGAATTCACTCCCTTGTTTTCCCTCAACTAAGTTTAGCAAACGAAATCTAATTTTTATTACAAAATGAACAAAAAATAGGGAGTGAATTTTGGAAACTTAAAATAAAATATCATATATGTTAACTTGAGTATGGTCCTGTTCCATATAACTCTAATGAGTTGTAAGGCTGTAAGGAGTTGTAAGCAAAGATATAAGCATTCGTAAGGAGCATTAAGAAATTGTAAGATAGTTGTCAAGTAGTTATAAAAAGTTGTAAGGAGGTATATGCAACTATAAGAAACTTAAGATTGTAAGATAAAGTTAAATAGAATAGGGCCTATATATAGGTCCGGGTTCATGATATAATTTACATCTATTATCGACTTTTTTTTCTGTTTATCAAACAAAAGTATAAAATTCGTTTGCTCTCTCACCTTCTCTTTTTCTTTCGGTTACTAATTGAACATAGCACAAAAAGGAATCTCCAAATATAGGATACAAAAAGACAACTACGAATTACAACTTAGCTTCATCACCCTATCTTGAGTTTCCAAATAATTTCTTTTTTAATAAATAAATACTAAGAAAAACACTATTCATGCATTCACACAAATAGGACTTTCTTACATAGTTTTTATTTTTTCTATTTTTATTTTTATTTTTATCTATTCATGGTAAACTTTATATCAATATTCATAACTTTCAACTTATATCAGCTTTTTTCAGCTCATTTGGGTAAAGAATTGTCTCTTCTAAAATTCAAACTCAGGTGGAGAAGGTGGATAGTAAAGTATTAACATCCAAATAACACTATTGCTTGGTATTTTATCTAGTTTACTTGACAAAACAATTTGTCATTTACTAGGGAATAGTTGTCTTTCTTTTGAACATAATTATCTCTCCCCTTCTATAGTGAGAATGTTTGTATACTATACTAGTTGAATTGAAGATATGCTTAATTGGACTTATATTGTAAATTTCATACTTACAAAGATGTTGATTGTCTAAGCCAAATGAGTTAAGATAAGTGTTAGAAAACTAAATAACAGATCTAAGACTCTAATTAATAATTATATTGAATCCTCTACCACGTGGTGTATTATATAATAGGCAAAAAATAAGAAATTATTGATCACGAACTCTTTTACCAGTGGAAATTTGAAAAACCTTACATTTGTTCAAGAATTTTTTACCAGTGGAAATTTGCATAATCTTACAGCTACAGTCATGCCTGAAAATCGATCCACAAAGATACATTCCACATCAAGACAAGAATTCTAATTCTCAATCCTTTGCTGCAAAAAAAGAAAGGAAAAATCAAAAGATGAAAGCATAGCTGTAAGATTTGGCTGGTAACATTTCAATATCAAAGCTACTAACTAGCTAGCATGCAGAAGTCGCAGCACCTGCATAGAAATCCACATAGCTTCATTTCTCTCTCGTTGTTCTTGATATATATCCAAGCATGCACACTTTGTTGTTTGCATTTTTTTTTTTTTGTTTTCTGGATTCAAATTCATCAAGTCATCAAGTCACAGGCAGAGCTGCTCTTCCAACGAAACATTTGGTCACTGCCTGGAACTTTAACTTGTGATCATATGTCATCAGATGAAACGAACAAATTCCAACTTTTCCTTTTTTGTTTTGAAGTTTGGCTAGCCTACAGCTACAGATTTTGTAGAAGGCGCAGAGGAGTAGTTTACTTAACTGGCCTTGACCTTATTGAAGCTGATACAATATTCCATGCTCTCTCCTTGGCCTCTTCTCTCTTTATCTGCTCTTGCCTGCACTTCTCACTGCAAAATGCTGTGCTCCCCTGCCATTTCAATTCATTATAATTAAATTTAAAACACTTTATGGGTTCAAAAATCAAAACTGTATGTAGGTTGAAATGTATCAATCTTATCCATGATTAAACACAGCTAACAGAGGCGGAAAATACGACTTTGATACAAAAATGATTTCTTTCTGTTATCTCAAATTTATGTGGGTTATATCAGCCAAGTTAGTAACAAATATTTACCCGTACATGAAGATATCATTGTTGGGTTTGAGTGGTTTGTGACAAAGAAAACAGGATTCAAGAAAATGTAAGGGTTGTTGATAGTTCAACACATCTTCACATCTTGCATAGAACAACACTCTGGAATCTGATCTAGGTTTGTTCAAAAAGACGCCATCTCTCTCTGTTTGATATCGAACAATTTGAGTCTGGGAATTGAATTGAGTTAGGGCAAATGGGGGTAGAAGGTGATCGCATATATAAAGGAGACATTTCAGACAACATAAGGTAAAAGTAGGACCAATTGTCCAATCATTGTACTGTATAAATCAAGATTATTGGTTCACTTTCATTTATCTAAAAATAAAAATTTTGAAGTCAATGATTTGCCTGTATCAAGAGGTGGCCATTGTCAAGTGGTGGGAGTTTTTTTTCCTTCTAGAAAAATCAAATTATCAAATTGCTGAGGAAATAAATCATCGGGATGGAATTTATCCCAGTACGATAAATATTGAGAAAAGCAGGTGTGGTTTATTTTGCTGCTGATTCAATTAATGCAACTTGTTTTAAATTTTCCCCTTATGATAGGTTCTTTTGGGTGATTAAAATGATGTGGATATAGAATCAGAGTGATTGAGCGGATTCTTTTAGAGTAGTTGGGTTTGGATTGCATGTAATTTCAAGGAGTGAAAAGTTTTAGGAAGAATGGTTGGATGTGACTAAGTATAGTAGAGTATAAACAAACTACACTTAATCACCTGAAAAAACCTAGTGAATATTAAATAGTATTAAATGGAGACCACGATGTACAGGAAAATTATACCCACAAAGTTAAGGTGATGTTGGACAATAAGAAGACTCATTTAGGTACATGTGCCTCTATTTTATAGCTTAATTGAGACTCTAGAGGAAGCAAACTTATCGTAAAATATTCACTTGATTATACGATAAACCTTTATTTTCCCTTTATTTAATTAAAAGGGATTTGGAGTGATGTCTGCATTGATTACATTACAGTAGGTGAGTCAGAATCACCAAAGTGATGAGTAACAAGTGAGAAGGAGACTGGATACCATCTTTTCGTTTCAAGTCAATTATTATTGTTTTGCAGAATTCCTTACACGCCAGTGACTAGATTACGCGTGCCAATGACAAATAGGACCCACAAGCCAGAAAAGGTCAACAAAGCAGGCTTCACTAGTTGGCCTGATGACAGGGCTTCACCTCCATTAAATCTAATATAGTGATCGTACACCCTCTCCGTCGAATCCAGTAAACTTACATCTTATAGAGAGCCGAGAAGCTTAGTGGGTGGTTCCACACTGTAAGAGGGAATCTTCAGCGTGTTTAATTATTCCAACCCCTTGCATTTGCATTCTGGTGACAATGATGAAATTGTCATTGTTCATTGGCTAGCTTCACAAAGTAGCCTCTTTGGAGGAAGGGAGGCTTATGAAACGATCTCTGAACTTTCTTTCCACATAAAGACGAGGCACAACAGCCAATATGATTAGTAAGCCCATAACATATACAAGAGGAATGTGGCTCCTCATGGTCATAGTCGAGCTCCCATACCCTCCAGATGGCCTCTCTTCATAACTAGGCCAAGTGAGGCTTCCTGAAGACAAGGCAAGTGATACCTTTGCCAAGCATGAGAATTCGCCCCCACCCCAATAAAAATAAAATAAATAAATAAATAAAAAAGAGGGGGAAAATTAAGCAGTAAGAGCACAGTGAAGAGCAGTGTAGACATCAACTCCTATCTGGGCTTCAGCTCTCTCATAATCGGTTGTGGCGGAGGTCAGCTTCTGTGAGTACTCAGCCAGTCCCTTGTGCACCAGGCTTGGGTCGATTCTGTCAATAGGTACAGCCTCCAAAGCGATTATGTCTGCAATCGAGTCGGGACGGACAAAGACAAAGCCACCGCTCACAAAATACTTTGTTGTTTCTGTCCCCTGGAGCACAGAGAGAAGTCCCGGCCTCAGCTCTGTCATGGAGGCCATGTGCCCCGGAAGAATGCCCATCTGTCCTGTCACTGCTGGCACCACCACCATATCTACCTGGAAAGACTCCAAGGCCATCAATTAAATTGCAAACAGCTGTGTTTGTTTCTTCATGTATGATGCTGTTTTCTGAGCTATACTAAAAAGCACTCTATTTGATTAAATGAGCATGGGAAATATCTCTTTACCCTCGAAATGGAAGAATGTTAAACACAGAGGGCCAACAACCTCGGCAAACTTATTGCAGTATAAAGGGCCGGGCATTGTTGTTGTTGATGTACTCATGCAATCAGGCAACTAAATAAGCAGTTGTCCGAGTGTGAACATGAAATCTCAAGACAATTTCGTTTTGTTTTAGGACATGAGAGGCAGGGGATACTTCCTTTCTTGCTAACCGTCTCATTTCAAAATCCAAAGGCATCCAGAGGAATAGGTCATGTCTCAATATACTTCAGTTGGGAGTTGGTACATCAAGTGTAGAAGGGCAATTCCACAGTCTCTTGAAGCATCAATGCACATTTCACCAAAATCACATTGCCATACCATCGATATTAACAACAATCAGTCAACAGCAAACTCACTAAACTGTACAATTTGCAAGGCCTGTTATGGAATTGTAGTCAAGGATTTGTGAGCGTGTGAGATTTCATGCCTGAATTTCCTCACAGCTGACATCTTAAAGGAATACCACCCTTCTCTACAGAAGAGGACGTGAAGATGAGTTATGCATTAGGTTAGGATATTTCATACAATAGACACTTTGAAAAAGAAAAAATAAGAGTCAAGAAAAGAAACCATTTTATTAGCTTGGATGAATTTAAAGATATAAGAGCTCTTGACCAGGATGAATTCATTATTTTCCAGAATTAAGTCTGAGTTTGAGTAGTAAACACGCCAACAAACATGAAAAAATCAAATTAGACCACGGGAGTGCTAAGAATCCCACAATAGCGAAAGAGAGAAACCCAGAAACGGAATCATAAAGCAAGTTCAAGTTAAGATGAGATGAAGGAATTGATATCTGACCTCACTGTTGGGGGGCAGGGGGACCGAGGGAGGTAGAAATTGAGGGTAAGCTTGGAAGGAATGGGGGCGGAGAGTGGGAGGGGCTGGATGAAAGAGAGAGGGGTCTTTGGTGGCTCAATGTTGGGTCCCACCCTCTTCCACGCTTCCATAAACGTCTGTTCGGCGTCGCCGGAGAACCAACGCCGGGCGCTGGCCATCCAAGCTAATAACCGCCTGCCTCGGTGCATCGTTTAATTGAAGCAAGGTCGGAGACGGAGAGCAACAAGAGTGAGGAGGGTGTCTTGACTCTCATCAAACCCAATGCAAAAAGAGCAAATTAATTGGGCCCAAAATCAATTACTTGGTTTTTGTTTGGAGATAATTTTCCATCTTCCTTTTCAACCATTTTATAACTTTTTTTTTCGTTTTTTCCATCATTTTTTCCCATCTAGATACTTTGTTACGTATATTTGTAAAAAATTATAAGATTGTAACTTATAAGTGGTAAGGAGCGATAAAATAATTATAAAATTAATACTATAAGGTAGAGTTGAATAGAACTGGGTCGTACTTGAAAGACTAATCCTAAGTTGCGAATGATATGGCTTCGTGTAAGATCGACCATTGACATTACTAGGAATATACAACTTAAAATCGAAAATATGCCCTTTAAATCGTTGTAATTTGAATTAATGTAACTTTAGACTGAACCGACAAGAGTATTAGATATAGTTGTATCCGAATAGGAGTTCAGTAGTAGTTATTGTATATGTTTACAATTTTCTAATTCTCGTCTATGTAGGACTCTAAACATAGAGTTCTATGTGTCTTGTAATTCTCTTTACCTAGTATATATATACAATACATGTTCAAGGGAGAGGGACGAAATACAATTACTCCCAAAGTTCTCGGCTTTCATGATATCGAGCCTTGAAACGCAAAACTCCAAAATCATAAACAAGTAGGAGACAACAAACGGAACAAAGATAGCAAACAAGAAGTAAATGACTTCACATCTCCGTACTTCCTAAGTACAACCGATCATCCAGGGTATATAATCAGCCCGATTATACTCAACGGAGATAATTATGGAAACTGGTCTCGAATATGCATTAATGCACTCGAAGTCCAAAAACAAATTTGGGTTCGTTAATGGAACAATTACGAAACCCGATGCTAATACCCCGTAAGCCGATGCCCGGGAGAAAGCAAATTCAATGGTGATCGCATGGCTCTACAATGTAATTGACAAAACTCTTCATGGATCCATTGCATACACAGTACATCGCTCGTGAAATATGGACGGAACTAGAAGAACGCTATTCACAGGGAAATTCTATTCGAATTCATCAACTCAAGCAAGAAATCACACTTATTGAACAAGGAGATCTCATCGTGACCGAACACTTCACCAAACTCAAATCACTATGGGATGAATTAGGAACTTACCAAGTAATACCGAGATGTACTTGCGGAGCTGCAAAAGAAGTCACCAAAATTTTTGAAGAAGAGAAAGCTCATAAATTTCTTATGGGACTAAATTTGACAAAGTTCAATACCATCAGGTCCACAATTGTCAACACGTAACCGTTACCCAACCTTAACAAAGCCTATGCAGCTATCATTCGAGAAGAACGACAACAACAATTCACGGGATCGGTGAGAACAGGGATCGAAGGAGCAGCCTTCGAGCTTCGCAAATCAACCGGCCATCCACCACAAATCGCCCCAAGTGCACCCACCGCCAAAAATCGGGCCACGAACACCACCAAGTGTTTCGAAAATCGTGGGCTATCCGCCTAATTGGGAAATCGAAGGTCGTGGAAAGCAAACTTCGGGCCAAACCGAATTGGCACGGAGGAAAAACGCCGGACAATCGCGAGACGGGGAGCGACAAAGCGAGCCGCCCTTGCAAACTCGGATCTGGTCGGCGGTCACGTCACCGGGAGCAACACCGGCCATGAAAGAGAAGGAGAGGTTGTGGTTCCTCAAGGAGGTGAGTACGGGTTTGCTGGGTTCACCTCTTCACAGAGTTGAACAATTATTTGCCCTTTTCAAAGAAAGGAAAAACCAAGAAAAATGGAGAAGCTAAGTGGTAAGCATTTATATGAATTTTCAAGTAGATGGGTTTTGGACACGAGAGCCTCTCATCATATGACTTCTAACTTTGAAGTTTTCAAGTGAGATATATACATTGACGCCACCAATTATTATTGGACAACTCGATGGAAGAGAAGTGCATGTTGAAAAAGCCGGACAAGTAAAACTTGGTCCCGATATTTTTGAAGGATGTTCTATACATACCCAGTTTTAAATGCAACCTTATCTCAACTCAAAAACTAGCAATTGATGAGAATTGTGTTGTTTCTTATCGACCAAATTTTTGTATTATACAGGACCTTACCTCGAAAAAGCTGATTGGAGTGGGTGATCCAGGCAATGGGGTGTACTTCTTCAAAGACATGCGTGGTGGTTCGGCACATGCGGCATCGAAGAAGAACGACTACGTCCGTTGGCATCAACGTTTAGGACATCCATCTTTTGGTAGTTTAGCTTCACTATCTTCTATTTGTGAATTTAAGTTGAATAAGGAAGTCTCAGCATCGTTGCGATGTATGTCGAGGGCTAACCAACTAGACACGGTTTTCCTTTAAGTAATTCTCGTGCAAGTAAACCCTTTGATTTGATTCATTGTGATTTGTGGGGCGATATCATACACCATCTTTTTCTGGTTGCCATTATTTTTTGTGCATAGTAGATGACTATAGTCGCGGTACTTGGGTTTACTTACTTAGGGATAAAAAGGAAACATATGAACGTATTGTGCAATTTTGCTCTATGGTAAAAACTCAATTTGGGACTTGTGTTAAGAAGATACGGAGTGATAATGGGACTGAGTTTAAGGGAGAAGTGCAAAAATTTCTCCTCAATAGTGGCATGCTTCTCGAAACCTCATGTGTGGATACACCTCAACGGAATGGTCGGGTAGAACGGAAAAATCGCCACTTATTAAATGTTGCTAGAGCTTTAAGATTCCAAGCATCGATGCCTATCGGCTTTTGGGGAGAGTGTGTTCTCACAACTGCATATTTGATAAATTACACACCCACAAAGTTGCATAATTTTAAGAGTCCCTATGAGATTTTATTCGGTCTAAGCCCATCCTACGATCACTTGCGTGTCTTTGGGTGCTTGTGCTATGTACACAACCACGACCGCAATCGGGATAAATTTGATACTCGTGCTACTAAGTGCATATTTTTGGGATATCCTCACGGACAAAAAGGGTGGCGAGTTTATGATCTTGAGAAAGAAAATATTCGTTTCACTG
Organism: Talinum fruticosum; assembly: GCA_021018815.1. Lineage (NCBI taxonomy): Eukaryota > Viridiplantae > Streptophyta > Magnoliopsida > Caryophyllales > Talinaceae > Talinum > Talinum fruticosum. Next base: position 9,155,684 of record JAITYX010000010.1, on the reverse strand, counting down.
GATGTTGTTTTTTATGAAACAAAATTTCCTCTTGCATCCAACCTAACCCCAACACCACAAAATTCACAAACCTCACTTATTTCCATATATCCCACAACCCAACTACTTCCATATCATTATTCTTGCTTGGCCCACCGCAGCGACAAGCCCACACGCCCACAAAGCCATTATTTCCTCCTCAACCGGGCCTCACTCACCGGCCCACTCGGAACCAGTATAGGCGCCACTAGCAGCGCCCCATCCTTATGCTCCGCATGGGCCTTCTCCATCATTCCAGCCGTAAGCCCAATCCGGGCCACCCTCCACCTTACCCAACAGCCCAAGTAGCGCATGGGCCTCCAGCAGCCTCTACTTCGGCCGACCCGGATAATTATTTACCTCTTTCCACACCATCTCGGCCTCCATCCTCAATGGGCCATACGGATGGGCCTGGCAATAGAGCTTCTCACAATGATCCGGAAGATGTCTCTACTGCGGGGAGTCGACACCCAACATTACTCCAGCCCGTCCACAATGAGACCGCCGACCACCACCACATCTCCGCGACTATGTCCGCAACGCTATCGCAATGACACCCTTGCCTCGACACCGCCTCATGACGCTTCTTCAGGTAATCCTCATCCTTTGGCTCATTTTGTTTCCTATGACCAGCTTTTCTTCGGCCATCGTGCTTTATTAGCGGCCATTACCTCCGGGAATGAGCCTCGTCACTTCTCCCAAGCAGTTCAGGATCCTCGATGGCGTGAGGCAATGGCGCACGAAATTTCCGCTCTTGAAGACAACAACACATGGGAACTCGGTGCACTACCTCCGGGCAAAAAGGCTCTTAGATGCAAATGGGTCTACAAAATCAAATATAATGCAGATGGGACGGTAGAACGTTTTAAAACACGACTTGTTACTTTGGGGAACCACCAGGTCGAAGGAGAAGATTATCATGAGACTTTTGCTCCTGGCCGCCAAAATGGTCACAAGTGCGCACTCTCTTGACTCGTAGCATCAGCCAAAGGATGGAGTCTACATCAGATGGACATACACAATGCTTTTCTTCACGGTGATTTAGATGAAGATATATACATGAGACTCCCAACTGGTTTTCACACTTCACAACCACATGTTGTGTGCAAACCGAAAAAGTCTTTCTATGGGCTTCAACAGGCACCTCATCGCTGGTATTTTAAACTTGCCTCCGCATTACAGGACTATGGATTCCAACAATCCCCCTTAGACCACTCCTTGTTCACGTATACCAAAGGGGATAAATTTCTAGCCCTCCTAGTATATGTGGATGATCTAGTCCTAACTGAAACGATATATCTTTTTGCAAGTAGCTTTAAAGATTATCCGCACACACGGTTCAAGTTAAAAGACTTGGGTCCACTCAAGTATTTCTTAGGAATTGAAGTTGCTCGCTCACCTATCGGGTTATTCTTGTGCCAACGCAAGTACACACTGGATATACTATCTCGAGACAGGATGCTTGGGTGTAAACCCAAGTACATTCCCTATGGTGCAACAACACAAACTCACACCGGATTCGGGAGCTCCAATTTCTAACCCAAGTCGATATCGCCGTCTCGATTGGAAGATTAATCTACCTCACCGTCACTCGTCCGTAAATCACATATTCAGTACACATACTAAGGTAGTTCATGCAAGATCCAAAGCAAGGTCACTGGATGCAGCAGTTCATCTCCTTCGCTATCTAAAATCGTCTCCTGGTCAAGGGATTCTTTTACCCATATCCAATGATCTTTGCCTTTGTGTTTACTACGATTCGATTGGGCAAGTTGTCCTATGACTAGAAGGTCTCATATCTGGTTATTTTGTTACTTTAGGGTCGGCACCCATTTCCCGGAAGACAAAGAAGCAACCTCATCGTTTCCCATTCATCTGCAGAGGCTGAATATCGTGCTATGGCCGACGCCACTAGTGAGGTCGTTTGGATACAAAATTTGTTACAATCACTCAATATCCAGTGCATCGTTCGCTCACTTGTACTATGATAATCAAGCCGCACTTCATATTGCATCCAACCCTCGTGTTTCTAGAACGTACCAAACATATTGAAATTGATTGCCATTTTGTTCGGGAAAGGTTATTGTCTCGATGAGATAATCACTCAATATGTATCCACTAGAGAGCAACTTGCTGATATTTTTACGAAGGCACTCGGGGATTGACAGCTTCGTTATTTACTTGGCAAGTTGGGTGTTTCGGATCTTCACAACCCCACTTGAGGGGAGTATTAGATATAGTTGTATCCGAATAGGAGTTTAGTAGTAGTTATTGTATATGTTTACAATTTTCTAATTCTCGTCTGTGTAGGACTCTAAACATAGAGTTCTATGTGTCTTATAATTCTCTTTACCTAGTATATATATACAATACATGTTCAAGGGAGAGGGACAGAAACATAATTACTCCTAAAGTTCTCAGCTTTCAAAGAGCCCAACTATTATTTTTTATTTATTTTCTTCCATTTGTTTACGATAATTATTTACAAACATAGTTAGAATTATGAAACTATAAGACGTCAATTATTAAACATTCTAGTCAAGACATGGCCTTGCATTCACGCTACATGTGCTTTCGTGTTATACTTAAACCTTGGGACCATTTAATGAATTAATCTACTTGTGCCTTTTAAAGCTAACTACTAGCTGCCATTCATATTTATTCGACATAAATTTAGTTTCTACTTTCTACTCCAAGCACTTAAGCATATATGGTGGATTACTTTACTCCTAATCCAGCTTTAGTATACCGCTACAATCCCCTCCATCTCTCTTATTTTTTGTTTTTTTTTGTCAAACTCATATCTTGGATAATTTTACTGGATTAATAATTATTCGCTTCATAAGATGCCTAGACAACTAGTAGATTTGGGTATGCAAACCGTGAAAATGTATGAGAAACTAAAGGGTAATTCAACTAAGTTTTTGTTTGGTAGGCAAGATTAGTGCATGGTTGGTAGGAAATTCATTTCGGACTTTGTGTTTGTTTGTTATGATGTAGACAACTACTTTTCGAGAAAAGCTAATTCCTACATATTGGAGCTTTATCTCTCGTGCGTGTGTGTGTGCGTGCTAGTGCTATTGGAGTTGTATTATAGAACATCCGCAACAAACACAACCATCTTGTTCCAACAATCGAATTTATTGGGCTTTGATTGAGTTTGATCATAGAAGTTGCAACGTAGAAAACCGTTGTAAAAATTGAACCCGAGATCTATATTTCTCGCTTCTACCCACTTGCACAAGACCTCATTAGATGGTAAATATGTTTGTGTTTCTTACCGATATTCTATAATATAACTCTACTAGAAGTGAGAGCGAGGGAGGGAGAGAGCTCCAATATGTAGGAAGTAGATTTTGTTGGAAAATAGCTGCCTATATTATAAAAAGCAAACCTAAAACCTCAAATGAATTTCCTACCACCCACACACTAATCCCGCCTACCAAACAAAAACTCGGTTGAATTAGCCTTTAGCTTCTCGGGCATTTTCATAGTTTGCATTCCCAAATCTACTAATTGTCAAGGTATCTTATGCAACGAATAATTAATCCATGGAATTACCCAAAATTTGAGTTTGATAAAAAGGGAGCAAAAAACAAGAGAGATGGAAGGGACTGCAATATGCATAATAAAGCTTGATTAAGAGTAAAGTAATCCACATATATTATAACGCCCGAAACCCCATAATCACCAGAGTTAAGCATAAAGACCGATTAACTAGTAATTAGCACAAGTGGAAAGAAAGGTTAGAGGCATTACCGCCGCTCTAACAAGGAACAAGGCAACATTCAAATAGTTTACATACAATACTTAGTAAGGTTTAGGTTCGAAGGTAAACGCCCAACAAAGAACCACATAAGTAGAGAGAATTAAATACATGCCAACAGGGTAATGACTTAATGACAACAACCAAAACGACTTAAGACACGACATGTCACCACTACCGTGAGCACCTAAGACACTTCAAGCAAGAAGATAGCCTACTTCTTTCTCCCTTTTGGAGTAACTTTACCTAAAACAAAACAGAGAAAACATTTCGAACTAATGAGCCAAAGCTCAAGCACGCTTATCCGTGTACTGTAAATAATTAAGTGAAGATATATGATTTGAGCACATGCATTTCAATTCATTTATAAATTAGACAGGGCCCATATCAATCATATCATAGCTTGATCAGTCTTGTGATCACACCATATATATTTGGCCATTATCAACCAAACTTTCCGATTGGTCCGGGTATACACATATTTAGGGAAATCGACGATCATAAGGAGCCACTCGGATAATAAATGAATAATTGTTTTACTATATTCTCCTCGTTTGATTTATAAATGAATTGAAATGTATGCGCTCAAATCATATATCTTCACTTAATTATTTATAGTACATGGATCAACCTCGCTGAGGTTTGGCTCATTAGTTCGAAATGTTTTCTCTGTTTTGTTTTATGTAAAGCTACTCCAAAAGGGAGTAAGAAGTAGGCTATCTCGCTGGCCGAAGTGTCTTAGGGGCTCATAGTGGTGGTGACATGTCGTGTCCGGAGTCGTTTTGGTTGTTGTCATTAATTCATTATCCCGTCAGCATGTATTTAATTTTCTCTACTTATGTGGTTCTTTGTTGGACGTTTTACCTTTCGAACCTAAACCTTACTAAGTATTGTATGTAAACTATTTGAATGTTGCCTTGTTCCTTGTTGGAGCGGCGTAAAGCTCCCAAACCCCATAATCATCATGTTTATGTGTAACCTATTTGAATGTTGTCTTGTTCCTTGTTGGAGCGGCGGTAACGCCTCTAACCTTTCTTTCCGTTGTGCTAATTACTAGTTAATTAGTTTTTATTGTTAACCTGGTGATTATGGGGTTTGCGGGCATTACATATATGCTTAAGTATTTTGAGTAGAAAGTATAAATTAAAGTTCTGTCAAATAAATATGAATCTTAACTGGTAGTTAGCTTTAAAAGGTACAAATAGAGTAACTGTTAGGAATTTAGCCCCACTCTAAACCTCACTTTGAATATGAAATTTAGAGTAAAGATGTGGAAGCGATTTAGGATGACAAAAACAATACCAAGAAATTAGATGAAGATCAAAAATAGAAGCGAAACAAGAATTTAACGTGGAAAACCTAACACGGGAAAAACCACGAACGACACAAGAACAATGATAGCACTATTATAAGAGAGTACAAGAACGATCTCAAACCCAGAGATCTTCCCAAACCCGAGTGAAGACTCGGACACTGCTCTATATCTTTCGAGTCATGCAAAAGGAATCAGGTATAACGATGTCATTCATATAGAGTTTTGATTCCAAGGCATTCTCTCGTGTCTAAGAAACATACTTGAATTAAATAGTATCCTTCCTATGCGATTCGGCCTTCACATATCTCTTTAATCGTTTTTTGTTAGCGACTCTGAAAAGTTGTTCTTTATTCTGAGTCCTTTCTCACTCGGAATCGACTTGTGATTATTTACTCTATCGTTTGCATAGTCGGCATTCATAGCTCATTTCATGCTTAGTCTATATCAAGTTCTTTCTCACTTTGATATTTGCTCGTAGAACGTGTTTCTTTTCTTAAGACTAAGTCATATGGAATTCCGAGTATCATGGATATTAGACTTAGAATATTCCATTTCCTTTCGACTCGGATAATCAATTGCGTAATTTCTAAAGATTATTTTGTTATCTCGTGTCTAACCTTGGACCAAAGTATTTTATACTTTGAGAACCAAAGTTGTTTTACTTTTGTAGGTTATTCAATCGAGGATATCTTTTCAAAACTACAAAAGTAGCCGGCTTCGTAACGTCAAATCACCAGCGAGATATGGCTTTTCACCTTCCCCGCTTTAGTCTCGGAAGATTGTGTCGAAGCCGTCCGCTTCAATATCCGGAAACTGGAACGCCAAGCCTAACAAGTGGTTTTCACCTCGCTTTCAAGACACAACCGATGGTTTTGGGACTTCCAAGAGAGTTAAACCGTTGTCCAACGTTCATATTTCAACGGATACTTTCGAGTGACTCGTAAAGCCTTTCTCAACGGTCACGAGAGGACTCTCGGTCAGCAGATGGAAATAACGGCTACTCTGCCTGGTCTTATCTATAAGAAGAAGCCACTTCACAAGACTTGAAGATAGTAGAACATATTGTCTATACACTTACTTGTTCAAAGTTATTGTATTTTTACTCTCAATCTTCAACTTACAACTCCCACTCGTAATTCATTACTTTCCGAGTTGTAAGGTCTTGTACTTCGTTACAAACACTTCTTACATTCTTTGTAAGGTCCCTTGACTAAGTCAGTAAAGGTTAACTCAGCTTAGTTGTCCCTAGCTGTAAGGGTTATCTCAGTTAGGAAGTACTAGATCAGATAAGGTAACTTCCGAGTCTAGGAAAATCTGTATAGAGTTGTCTAAGGGAGCAACTCGGGTTCTCGTCAAGTTCACGGTATTTTGTGGACTCAAAATAGTGGATTTGACTTCGTGTCTGGATTGACACGGGCCGTGGTTTTCTCGCCCCGGGAGGGTTTCCATGTAAATATTTCTTTGTTCTCTTTCTAAGTACATTCTAGACTCAGACAGCCTTTAGTGCTCATACTTCTTCCGATTCATTGCGTTCCGAGTCCAATCTTTTTCGACCCCGTGTTTAGACTCGTATTCTGTCTTGGTCACTTTTCTCGCACAAAAGTGTGTGTTTTTGCAAAGATTTTTCCATCACCCTATTCACCCCCTCTAGGGTGACTCGGACTCTCCCCGAGCAAACCTTCAATTGGTATCGAGCCTAGCCTTTCGTAAAGGATCTAACAATCCAAAGGTTTAAAGATCGATGGCTCGAACACCTGGAGAGTTCGACGAAGGTAGATCTTCCAACAGGCCACCAAAATTCAAAGGTTCAAATTTCGGTCACTGGAAGAAGCTCATGGAATGTTTCCTTATGGATCACGATGAAGAAGTTTGGGAAATCATACAACAAGGAAACTACATTCCAACAAAGACAGATGAATTCGTAATCCTTCCAAAGACAAAGGCCGAGTTCACGCCGACAGGCGGAGAAGTTCGAAAGAACTTCAAAGCCATGAACATCCTCATGTGCGCCATAAGCTCGTAAGAATACAATCGAGTCTCTCGCTCGTGACTCGCTAAAGAGGTGTGGGACACTCGGTCAACACCTATGAAGGCACAAGTCAGTGAGACAAGCAAAGATCAGCCAAGTATCTTCACAAATATGAGCTTTTCAAAATGGAGCCGAAGAGAACATTACTCGAGATGTTCATTCGCTTCACCGAGATCACCAACAATCTCAAATCTCTCGGGAAAGAAGATCTCCCATGAAGAAATGTGCCGAAAAATTCTCGTAAGCCTACCCAAGAGACGATGGGGTCCTAAGGTGACTCGCCATAGAAGAAGCTCGGAACCTCTCACTCTTGAAACCGGACGAGCTCATTGGAAAGCTTCGACTCATGAGATACATCCGGAAGAAGAAGATGCCGAGGGTACTTCCAAAAGGAACGTCGCACTTAAAGCCTCGTAATCTAAAGAAGCAAGTCCAAGCTCCTCCGACTCGTAAGATGATCCCATGGCACTCATTGCAAGAGGCTTCAAGAAAATGATAAAGCACAAAAGATGGGACAAAAGATCAAAAGAAGAATTCTACAAAAGGACAAGAGAGACAGAAAAGGTAAGTTTTCTTCACCCTCAAAGTTATCTTTGTCTAAGAATTCTGGATGTTTTGAATGTGGCAAGCAAAGACCACATAGTCAAGGACTGTCCAAAACGAAGAAGGGACAGGAAGAAGAAAAAGGCCATGATGGCAACTTGGAGCGATGAGGAATCATCCGAAGACGACGAGGATTCGGATGACTCAAAGTGTCTAATGGCAATCACCGACTCGTAAGCCGAAAAGAGTCGACTCGCACACGTACTCGTATAATGAGGAAACCGATCCTCAAGAGGTAATAAACTACTTCCTCAAATTCTCCAAAGTTGATTTAGCTAAATACATCTTTACTTTGGAAGAAAAGTCCAATTCGATTCTTCTCATTTCAAGGAACAACTTGAGTCAATCACTTCGAGAAAACTTCTTTAAAAAATGAATTGGAAAACCGAGACTCACACTCGTGAGAACTCAAGACAAGTGCTCAAACTAATGAGACCGAGTCCGAGTTACTCGAAAAGAAAATGAGCAACCGAAACGTAAGCTCACCGAGTCTCAAGACCTGGTTTTGAAATTTACTCAAGGACAGAAGAACCTTGATATGCTCTTAGGTTCACAATGTGTCTCTTTTAGAAAAGAAGGTCTTGGTTTCAACAAGGAGGAAGAATCTAATTCTTACTCGGATTTGTTCAAAAAGGATTCCGTAACCGTTAAGTTCAAAAGGCCGAGCATGGTCCCATTCACAAAAATGAAAGGAGGACTAAACCCAGACCTATTTACAAAAGGAAACCATTTTCCTCTCGTTGCAAAAGGAAAGGTTTTTAAAAGGAAAGAGACACGGACTCAGTTCCTTGAGAAGAAGAAGACTCGAATCAGACTAAACCCAAAGTCATTCAAATCTGGGTTCCGAAGCACCTTCTTCCTCGTAAAAGGACCACAAGTAAGAAATGTTACTGGGTTCGTTAGAGGAAGTGAGAAGGGTTAGATTATCTCTGTTTTGCGGGTCACTCGTAAAAGATCAAAAGGACATTGGTACTGGACAGTGGATGCTCACGACATATGACAGGTGACCAAGGACTCTTTTCCGAGTTGGAATCATATAAAGGAGGAAAGGTGACCTTTGGTGATGACAAGCAAGGGCAAGATAGTGGGCATTGGGAAGATTGGTAATGGAAATAGTCTGGTGAGCCCAGTCTACCTTGTCAAAGGACTAAAGTACAACTTACTTAGCATCTCCCAGCTTTGTGACAAAGGACAAGAGGTAAAATTCACTCAATCCAAGTGCTACATCACGGATGAGATCACCAAAGAGATAAAACTTTCAGGTAAGAGATCGGGTAATACCTACATCATCCCTCTTTCTGACCCAAGTCAGAATTTATCCTGTTTGAAAGCATCTCTTCAAGATGATTCTTGGACTTGGCATCGTAGATTAGGTCATATCAGCATGCATACTATCGAAAAGCTTGCATCTCATCATCTAGTTAGAGGATTACCTAACCGTACGTTTGAGAAGGATAAAATATGTGAAGCATGCACCAGTAGGGAAACAAGTCGATCTTCATTCAAATCTCTCGAAGACAGCTTCCACATCCAACGTGCTTGAATTACCGCATATGGATCTATGTGGCGAAATTCTCGTAAAGAGTCTCGGAGGTAAATCTTACATACTTGTTATCATTGATGATTTTTCAAGATTTACCTGGGTGTGTTTTCTCAAGCATAAGAATGAAGCCTTCAAGGAATTCAGTAAGCTCTGTAGAAAGATTCAAGTGGAGTCCCGCACTCGGATTCAAAAGATTCGAACCGACCATGGAAGGGAGTTCGATTACTCGAATTCTCGAGTTTTGTGACAAGAATGGAATTTCTCACAACTTCTCAAGCACCTGAACTCCTCAACAAAATGGAGTAGTTGAGAGAAAGAACAGAACCCTTGAAGAAATAGCAAGGACGATGATGATTGAACACAACTTGCCTTACTATTTCTGGGCGAGGCAAGAAACACAGCCAACTACACTCTCAATCGATGCCTCATCGGACCCATTCCAAGAAAACACCTTATGAACTCTACAAAGGGAGGAAGCCAAACATTTCCTATTTCGGACCTTTTGGATGTAAGTGCTTTGTCCACAACAATGGTAAGGATCATCTCGACCAAGTTTGATGCTCGGTCGACGAAGGAATTTTTCTAGGTTACTCTCCTCATAGCAAAGCTTACCGTATCTTCAACAAGAGAACTAACAAAGTGGAAAAAGTATCCACGTAGTGTTTGATGAACTTGAACAGGAAAAACCAAGTGAATCTTCATACTCGAACCGAAGCTCGAAAGGATGATGATGAAGATGAGCTTTCAAAGACTCGAAGGAGATCACTCGAACGAGGAAGTTCGGAATGAAACAACTCAAGAAGTCGCTCGTAGCGAGCAAGTCAAAGGAGCCGATCACTCGTAACAAGCTTCGAAGATCAAGCTATTCAGCCCACAAGTCCGGTGAATCAAAGAACTGGTAAAGCGTTCAAATTTACTTCCAGTCATCCCCAAGAAAACATAATTTCGATATCAACAAGTGGGGTAAGAACTCGTTCTTCTCTTCATAATCTATGTGCATTCACCGCATTCATTTCACTAATTGAACCCAAAAATGCACTAGAAGCTCTTAATGAACCCGAATGGGTAGAGGCCATGCAAGAAGAGCTGAATCAATTTGAAAGAAACCAAGTCCGGACTCGACCAACCGACCTTCCGACCACCCAGCTATAGGAACCAAATGGGTTTTCAAAAACAAACTGGATGAGGGTGGAATAGTTGTCGAAACAAAGCTAGACTTGTAGCTCAAGGTTACAATCAAGAAGAAGGAATTGATTGTGGGGAAACCTTTGCCCCAAGAGCTAGAATTGAAGCCATTAGAATACTCGTTGGCATTTGCATCCTCGTATGCATATTAAATTATATCAAATGGATGTTAAGTGTGCCTTTCTCAATGGTTTTATTGAAGAAGAGGTCTATGTCGAGCGAGCCTCCTGGTTTTGAAAACTCGTAATTTCCAAATCATGTTTTCAAACTTCAAAAGGCTCTCTATGGTCTTAAGCAAGCCTCTAGAGCTTGGTATGAAAGACTCGAGCAGACTTCCCGGTTCAAAATAATTTTAAAAGAGGTCAGATTGACAAGACTTTATTCATAAAGACCAAAGGGAAAGATTTTCTCATTGTTCAAATATATGTTGATGATATTATTTTCGGAGCTACTAATGAATTTCGTGTCGAGAATTTTCTCGAGTTGATGAGTCAAGAGTTCCAAATGAGTATGATGGGAGAACTCAACTTCTTCCTTGGATTGCAAATCAAACAAGACAAAAATGGAATTTTTGTTCATCAATCAAAATACACCAAGGAACTCGCTGAAGAAATATAAGCTTCAAGATGCAAAGCACGCATCTACTCCTATGAGCAAGCAAGATAAAGCTCGACTCGGATGAGACAGGTAAAGCAAGAGATCGAAACTCTATCGGGGTATGATTGGATCACCGCTATATCTTACTTCAAGCAGTACCAGATATAATGTTCAGTGTTTGCTTATGTGCACGATTTCAAGCTAATCCAAAAGAATCACATCTCACTCGCGGTGAAGAGAATATTCGGATATCTTGCAGGCACTCGTAATCTAGGACTATGGTACTCCGGAGACTCGTAACCGACTCGACCGGGTACTCGGATGCGGACTATGCAGGATACAAAGTTGATCGAAAGAGCACATCCGGAGCTTGCCAATTTCGGGTCAATCCCTAGTATCCTCGGCACTCAAAGAAGCAAAACTCAGTAGCTCTATCAACTGCGTAAGCTGAATATATTGCCACTGGAGCTTGTTGCGCTCGATTCTCTCGGATAAAACAACACTTGAAGGACCTTGGACTATCTCTCAACTCAGTCCCAATCAAGTGTGATAATCAAAGCGCAATCAGCATCACTAAGAATCCTGTCCAAAGCACTCAAAAACAAAGCATATTGAAGTCGGTATCACTTCTTACGCGATCACTCGTAAAAGGGTGATATTACACTTGAGTTCATTCCTACTAATCTTCAATTAGCTGATATCTTTACTAAGCCTCTTGGTGAAGATCAATTCTGTTTTATTCTGAATGAGCTTGGTATGTTAAATGCTTAGTTTCGTGTTATGATTCGTGAATATTTCCGTGCCTTGTGCTTTCATTGTTAATAACCATCGGTTCGACTTGATCACGTGATACCTGGGCTGATCGTTATTTCGTGTTTCGAGTCACTCGTAAACTTTTCCGAGTCAAACTCGGACGTAAGAGAAATTTGGACATCAAATTTTCTGAAGCTATCTCTAGAACAGTGGAGAGTTTCGGATTAAAATTTCAAACCCGTTTTCTCTCTCTTTCTCGAGCGCTACGATCGGATCTTAACCGCAGATTTTAAACCACCGGTATCTCAACCGTTGAAGAAGAACCGTCACACCGGGCATTAATTATCGATGGACGGGCCGAGTCGAACGGAGTTACTTAACGGATAGTGAACGGGCGCGCGTACTCACTATAAATAATGACTATCCGTCTTCATCTCGGTATTCTAAAACTCCTTCCCTCTCAAACGAAACCCTCTCGCGGAAGCATACTACGTGAATAATGTTCCCCGATCGTCCGCGGACGTCGAAGAAGCTCTCTCTCTCTCTCGTAAGTTTTTCAACCGCTCTTCTCTCTTTCTTCTACCATTTTCGTTTTCTTCTCTTCTACACCTCCTTCTCTTTCCTTTTTCTCTCGAAAAGTTTCATATTTTCATCTCTCACCATGCCTAAAAGAGGAAACCATCCCGACTTTCGTGTTTCTTCATCCTCTAAGAAGCCTCACACCAACAAGCCAGAAAGCTCAACCCCTTCTAAACCCGTTGTCACCCAAAGATATTGCGCTGGACGACAAGTTCTTCCCAACAACCAAATTCTCCTGGTTGTCCAATATCCAAACCACCTGAGTCTACCCTTTCTTGTGCTTCAGCGAGTTCATCTATCCCGAACTTGTTTCGAGTTTTATACTCATCTCACCCACTCCGAAAATGTTCTAACCTCTCGGGTTCGTAACATTACTGTTCAGTATCAACACCTCCCTCCTTCACCGTCCTGTTCAAAGTCTCTTCTCTCTTCTTGAACAAGCAACCCTATCCTCTTCACTCGAAGTCGCCGACGACTTCTTTGAAAAGTATGCTAAAGAATTCCCCGGGTCCGTAAAGAACTTTTCGTGACTCAGCTGAAGTCGAAGCCGGACTTCGTGTTTCTCGCTGATGAGAACCTTCTTCTCACAAAGCATTCTAGCAAGGAGAACCCCAACTCCAAGCACCTCAAAGCCCTCTTCGATATCCCGGAGGGATACGAAGTCGACCTCTTCCCTCCATCATTGAGCAAATGGCCGCTGTGCCAGCTCAACTCCAGAGCAAGAAGAACACCTCCCTTCCTTTCGGTGCTCTTCTCACCCTTGTATTCAAACAATTCCAAGTTCCTCTTCCTCTCGACCCTAACGCGGTGTCCGAGGCGGCCATTGTGGTTGGCAAGAAGGAACTCCATGGGTACGGATACCGGAAACTAACCCCGGTGTCCGGGTTCACAACTCGTAGCCGAGGCCCCTTCTCCACCTCGCACTCGTAAATCCACCCCTCTTCCTCTTCCCTCTTCACCTGGTGGTGCCTCCACCTCCGGTGCTTCCAAAACTCTCTCTCGCCCTCTTGTCTCCTCGTCTTCATGGACAAGATCACCTTTGTGTCCTCGTGATTTCGTAGACATGCTCGGGGTTTCAAGTTCTGTTCTTCAGTGGTCCGACCATCAACCAAAAGACCGGTCGAGTCCCAAATCCGAGAGCAGCAGCCTCTCGTTCTTGAGATGAGAGAGCTGGTTAAGGAGCAGTATGAGCTGGCCGAGCTCCTCGAGAGCGACGGTCCAAGGCGGCTCAGACCCGGATGACTCGGACTCCATCCGAGGCGTCTTCGAGCCCAGCCCGACCTCCTCGGAGAGCGAGGAAGCCGAGGAAGCAGAGGAAGAAGCTACGGATGCAGCGGAGGATGCCGAGGAACCCGCGGCTGAAGCAGGCCCTTCCGGGAAAGGAAAGAAGAGGCCGTGGCAACCGCTCCCCAAGCTCAAATTGTCTGTACTCAGCTCGCATGACAGCCTCGAGTGGGTCGAAGATCTCGCTCCTCCAGCCGAGTCGCCAGAGCAGCCACCTCCAGCCCTCGAGGTCCCAAGGGAAGAACCTCTCGATCCACTATCTCCGGTCAGCCCTCGTAGCCGAGCCCTCGCGAACTATTCCGGTCCTCCCTTCGCCGCGCTCAAGCACATCGTCAAGGTCTTATCAGCCGCCGGCGCACCTCCGCCTCTACTCGAAATCCCCACCTTCCTAGTTGGAGCCATGCACCGAGTCACGATTCCTCGCTGTCTCCGCAATTTCGCTTCAAAATTTTCTTTTTGTCCGGACAACTTATGTGTATTACTTGTTCTTTTCTCCTTTCTTTTTGGTTCTTGTTTTTGCTGAAAGGCAAGGGGGAGAAAATGTAGTCGAAACTCGGTTGTCTTGTTTAGGGGAGTTTTTACCGCCCTTGTAAATTTTTTTTTAATGGATTAATGCATTTCATTATTTCGAGTTCTTTCTTTTCCGAGTTAATGAGTTAAAGCATACTTTATCTTGCTCCGATATCTTGTATATCAACTCGATCTATTCAAAATGCCTTATCTTTTTATCAAACTACTCGTAATCAATCTATTTTCTTCTAACAAAGTTTCTGTTTAAGTTTGGAATGCCTTTCATCAAAAAGGGGAGATTGAAGACTCGGACACTCGCTCTATATCTTTCCGAGTCATGCAAAAGGAATCGGTATAACGATGTCATTCATATAGAGTTTTGATTCCAAGGCATTCTCTCGTGTCTAAGAAACATACTTGAATTAAATAGTATCCTTCCTATGCGATTCGGCCTTCACATATCTCTTTAATCGTTTTTTGTTAGCGACTCGTAAAAGTTGTTCTTTATTCCGAGTCCTTTCTCACTCGGAATCCGACTTGTGATTATTTACTCTATCGTTTGCATAGTCAGCATTCATAGCTCATTTCATGCTTAGTCTATATCAAGTTCTTTCTCACTTTGATATTTGCTGTAGAACGTGTTTCTTTTCTTAAGACTAAGTCATATGGAATTCCGAGTATCATGGATATTAGACTTAGAATATTCCATTTCCTTTCGACTCGGATAATCAATTGCGTAATTTCTAAAGATTATTTTGTTATCTCGTGTCTAACCTTGGACCAAAGTATTTTATACTTTGAGAACCAAAGTTGTTTTACTTTTGTAGGTTATTCAATCGAGGATATCTTTTCAAAACTACAAAAGTAGCCGGCTTCGTAACGTCAAATCACCAGCAGATATGGCTTTTCACCTTCCCTCGCTTTAGTCTCGTAAGATTGTGTCGAAGCCGTCCGCTTCAATATCCGGAAAACTGGAACGCCAAGCCTAACAAGGTGGTTTTCACCTCGGCTTTCAAGACACAACCGATGGTTTTGGGACTTCCAAGAGAGTTAAACCGTTGTCCAACGTTCATATTTCAACGGATACTTTCTGAGTGACTCGGAAAGCCTTTCTCAACGGTCACGAGAGGACTCTCGGTCAGCAGATGGAAATAACGGCTACTCTGCCTGGTCTTATCTATAAGAAGAAGCCACTTCACAAGACTTGAAGATAGTAGAACATATTGTCTATACACTTACTTGTTCAAAGTTATTGTATTTTTACTCTCAATCTTCAACTTACAACTCCCTCTCTCGTAATTCATTACTTTCGAGTTGTAAGGTCTTGTACTTCGTTACAAACACTTCTTACATTCTTTGTAAGGTCCCTTGACTAAGTCGTAAAGGTTAACTCAGCTTAGTTGTCCCTAGCTGTAAGGGTTATCTCAGTTAGGAAGTACTAGATCGGATAAGGTAACTTCGAGTCTAGGAAAATCTGTATAGAGTTGTCTAAGGGAGCAACTCGGGTTCCGTCAAGTTCACGGTATTTTGTGGACTCAAAATAGTGGATTTGACTTCGTGTCCGGATTGACACGGGCCGTGGTTTTCTGCCCCAGGAGGGTTTCCACGTAAATATTTCTTTGTTCTCTTTCTAAGTACATTCTAGACTCGCACTGCCTTTAGTGCTCATACTTCTTCCGATTCATTGCGTTCCGAGTCCAATCTTTTTGACCCCGTGTTTAGACTCGGATTCTGTCTTGGTCACTTTTCCGCACAAAAGTGTGTGTTTTTGCAAAGATTTTTCCATCACCCTATTCACCCCCCTCTAGGGTGACTCGGACTCTCCCGAGCAAACCTTTACCGAGATATACCAATCTCACAACACTCTCCTCACAATAACTCCCTTGGTGTTTACAATGAAGGTCAACCCTCCTTTAAATAGCGAAGAAATCATAACCCAACAGAATCTCCTAAACCTACCAAAACTCTTACTCCTAGTTCTAATAGGTAAAAATTACCTAATACAAATAGGAAACAAACTCTTATATGAATAAAATTAGGTTTAGGATACCCAATTCTATAAGGAAACAATCTTTCCTAATATAAGAGATTTTGGGACACCACCCAAGAATCTCCACCTTGGACCAAATTCCCGAAAATCTGAAAAACATCACCTTCAACCTACATCTCCTTCCCGAGAAGTAGCACCCGAAGGGCTCCACCATGAAGGGCTATCACAGGTTATTACCATCCACTAAATCCAAGCTCCCTTGGACTTAGCTAAAGGAATTATCTCAATCAATCCCTTCTTCTTGACGTGATCCAACCACATATCAAACAAATGAATCAATCCATCATCTCGTAGTCTGTACTTGAAACTATTGAACTCGTAGTTGAACATTGAAGCATATACGAGACCTCCACGCCTCGAACTCTTCAACAACACCTTAGAATCCTTGGACACCTTCAAGACTCCACCTTCAGCCGAATACCTTAGCCCTTTAGCTTCAAAGACTCCCAACAAGATCAAATTGTGTTTTATGTCAAGAACATGCCGAACTTTAGTTAAAGTTTTCACAAGCACCGTCATGAGTTTTAATCCGAACTGTACCAATTCCAACGATTGAGCACTGGGCATCATTGCCCAAGTTAACAATACCAGAATCAACAATTTCATATGTGGAAAACAAATCTTTGTTAGGACACACATGAAAAATACATCCAAAATCTAAACCCATTGAGAATCACTTCCCTTTTTATGAGAAGCAACTAAAACATCGCCTTTTGACTCATCATCAGCAAGAGCAAAACCGGCCTCACCCATATTGTTAGAGTCTTCCTCTTTCTCCTTAGCCTTTAAAGCCTTAAGTTTTAAACACTGGGATTTCTTATATCTAGGTTTCTTACAAAAGTAACAATCGTAACACTCCAAAACACCCCCTAGGAGTATTATATCGCTAGAAATCCTTACGGGAACTCCCAAGGCTCTATCAGTGTCGGTTCGGCTCTTTAATTCCAACTTAGAGGCAATAAAGGTGGTTTCCCAAAGGAATTTGATATTTTCTAAAAATTTCGGCAAAGTTATGTTTGTAATATGGACTATCCCATAGGCTTAAAGCCTTAAACCCTGCATAAAAAGTATAATATAATTCAACGAGCCACACGCTTGGAGTATACAACTCAACGGCCACACGCCGGAGTTCAACCAATCATACGATAAAACTTAAAACAATCTAAATGGTTTATGGTACATCGGGTATAACTATATGAACTAATTTACAAGTACAATATTTATAAACATAAGAATGCACGTCAACTACTTGAGTTACTTCAACAATCAACAATTAGCAGTCAACAATAGTTCGGAATATGCTAAGTGTGGATTATACCTTCGAAGGGTACCTAGAACACTAGGGAGGGAAAATGGGGAAATTTGTAGGGGTAAGCAATAAACCACGGGCTCACCGGAGTCTTATACCCTTAAAATGGAAATTCTTTACGCATACCACTCATAATAACGAAATCTCTTGCAATGTAAAGATCATAGCTCTTCAATCATTTAAAAGCGGGGATCACATTCATGCACAATTCTTTTGGGACTAAATCAACTTTTGGGCCTTCGGAGGATTCGAAATAGCACTTCTAAATTCCAGGGCACGACCCCGAACAAAAGGCTCCGGGACCTATCTTCTAGGAAGTCTCGGATCGGGCATCCTGTCACCGCAGGACCCTGTTAGAACCCTTCCCTCGAAGTTTCTAGCTAGGCGTCCCCAAGTTCGAACCCTTCGGTATGCTAAACGATCCGTAGCCGGTCGATTGAAAACAATTTGCACATAATCACTCATCGCATCTGTTTCAAACAACTTTTCTCAATTTGGTTTAATACCAAGGAAGGCATGACAACAAGTGTCACCCTTATAAATTAACTTTCTCAAATCCGATTCACTTTCTCAAACAAGTTTCGCTTCTTTAAAACATAATCACGTTTGAAAGGCGGTTCACAAGAAGTTGCATTCAAGGATTATTTCACGTAAAATACAAAACTCCTTTCAAAACTACTTTTGAGCATCATGTAAAAGCAATCACTTAACACGAATAGCCACCATTCAATGCAAGCAATCGTTCTCGGCTCTTTTCCAACTATGCCCTTCTCAATCCATCAATTTAGTACGATTAATTCCATTTTCCGAGCCACAATAACCACAAGTGGACACCACCTAATTCAACGTCTCAACTTCTCACAATTCTCTGTCTTTACTTCAATTCCTCATTTTATGTCTCTACCTTGTGAATCCACTTTGTTTGCTCACGTCTCAACTTCTCACAACTCCCTGTCTTTACTTCAATTCCTCATTCTAGGTCTCTACTTTATAAATTAACTTCCTTTGTTCATACTCAGCCATATAACTCCTAATCTCACTTTATCACTTAAGTTCCTCTTGCTAGGCTCATCTTCCAACTTAATTTCATCTCGAATACTTAGATACATTCTAAACTCAACTTAACCTTACGTATTCCCCGCCCGTCACTTCCCCGCCTCAAACTCCCATTGTATGTCTCCATCTTATCAATTAATTCTTGTTCGTCCGTCCTTAGTTATATAACTCTTAATCACTTTTCATCACTCAATTTCCGTTAGCTTTGCTTACCTTCACGTTTAGTTCAACCTCGAGGATTTAAATATACTTCGAACTCAACTAACCTCACAATCACACATTTCTCACTCGCATGTCTCAATTGTGCATCCCTCAACATTAATTCACACTCCTCTTTATACTTCACTCATTATTTCCCGATATTGGTAATTATCTCTTAATGTCGTAAATTCAATAAACTTCTAAGGCTTAATCTAAAATATTAATTCCGTAATTTATGTTCAAACCACAATGTGCTCATCCCCAATTGATCGAATCCTTGATACTACTTACTATACCCAAGCAATCTAACTCCATCTGGATTCCCAGCTTCCAATTCAAGCCTAGACAACTACCAAGTCCCTTCAAGACTTCTAATTCAACTTTCAACAACTAATAATATTCGTTCGGTAGTACAAACATTCAGCATTGATAACAAGTTCAAAGTATAGGACTACCCACCTCGAATTCTAGGGTTCGTTATTAATCGAACCGCTTGCTCGTCCGTGTTCGCGTTCGGTTGTGTTCGGTTTCAGTGGACTCTCGCTTCCTCTTACTTGTGGTTCGGTGTTTATGGTTCCCACTCCCCTCGGTCGAGTCCTTGCGTGCTCGCCGCCATCCCTTTTTTTTTGGTTCCCGGTCTCTTAGACTCTCTCGTGTCTGTCTCTGTTTTGGGCCCCTCTTCCGCCCCTTGCTCTGTCCCTTCATTCGCCGCCTACTCGCTTCGCGATCGCTCGGGTCTTCGGGGTCTACGGTGTTGGCCAGCCACCCCTCGGTCTCCTCGACCCTTGCACCGCTCGCCTTCTCTGTCTCTCCTCGCGCTCGGTCCTCCATCTTCCCTTTTTCCTTTGTTCTATTTCTTTCCCTTTTCGCCTTCCCGAGCCCTCACTCTCCCTTCGCCTACAAGCCGCCAGGCGAGCCATCGGTCCCTTATCGGTCTCTCGCACTCTCTTTTCCCCTGTTCCCGGTTCTCCCTCTCTCGCTTTATCTCCATCTCTTCCTCCCTCTCTCTCTCTGTATCCCCGAGTCGCGCTCTCTCTGTGCTTGTTGGCCGCGGCGTTCTCGCTGTTCAGGCGGCCACCGGCCTCCGGGCTCTCTTTCTCTCTCCCTCCTCCCTCTTCGCTCTCGTTCCTCTTGCTTTTTCCCTGCTCGGACTCCTTTCTGCTGCCTCCACCGAGCCTTCTTCTTCTCTTTTCCCTTTAATTTTCTTTACTTTTCTTTTTTTTTGTTGTTGTGTGGCTTCACCGGGCACGCCAGACACATCCCCAATTTGGCACTAATCCCGTCCCTAGCTAACCACTCAATCATCCTTCTTATTTCCCTTTTTTCTTGTCTTTTGTTAATCCTCATATCGATTAAACCTACATACGTAGCATAAGCGGTCTTGGATTTATACGTATCTAGTCTAGCAGAAAATTCGGAGAAAGAAATTAATACGCGCTACTAATTAGAGTTACGCGGATCGATAATAATTCGCTCAAATAATTTATGAGTATCTAACCACGTATATAACTTGGTCATTCGACCTACTCTATTTAATGAAGGCTAAATAATTAACTTTAGCTCGTCAAACTACCCAACCCAAAATTATGGGCCTTACACAATCTCCCTCAAATTTGTACTTAGAACCTTTCTTAGTACTACCCCTTACCGACAAGCCTTCGGCTCTTTCATTAGAACACAGTTCAAATTCAAATTTTTCTTTGGATAGCAAGTTACACTTGACATCCTCACAACTCAATACTTCACTATTACTGTAAAGTATAATTTCTTTAAAGTGCTTATATGAAAGGGGTAGGGAGACAATAAGGAGAATAACTTTATCCTCATCATCTATATCAACCTCCCAATTCTCTAAATCCAAGAGAATAGAATTGATCTCATCAAGATGATTTTGGATAGATGTACCTTCACCCATACGAATCGCGAACAAACACTCCTTGAGCCAAATCTTGTTGACAAAACTCTTTGTCATTTAGATTTGCTCCAACTTTGTCCACATCTCCACGATAGTCTTGCAGTGAACAACTTCACGAAGTACTTGATTTGTAATGCACAAGCTGAATCGCAGTAAGTGCCCTTTCATCCAACTCCTCCCAATCTTCTTGGGACATAGAGTTGGGTTTCTTCCCAAGTGCCTTCTTCAATCCGCTCCGTGTGAGAACGACCCTCATCTTGACTCTTCATAAACCGAAACTAATTTTTCCATCAAAATTCTCGATATCAAATTTAGTGAATGACGATGTCATCCTAAAACACGGGCTCGATACCACTTGTTAGGAATTTAGCCCCACTCTAAACCTCACCTGTTAAAAAAGTTATAGCAAAGATGCGAAGCGATTTAGGATGACAAGAACAATATCAAGAAATTAGATGGAAATCGAAAAACAAGAACAAGACAAGAATTTAACGTGGAAAACCCAACCCGGAAAAACCATGAATTACACAAGCGCAACGATTTCACTATTATGAGAGAGTACAAGAACAATCTCAAACCCAAAGATCTTCCCCAAACCCCATATATCCCAATCTCACAATATTCTCCTCACAATAACTCCCTTGGTGTTTACAATGAAAGTCAACCCTCTTTTAAATAGCAAAGCAATCCTCACCCAACAGAATCTCCTAAACCTACCAAAACTCTTACTCCTAATTTTAATAGATAACAATACCTAATACAAATAGGAAACAAACTCTTATCCGAATACAATTAGGTTTAGGATACCCAATTCTATAAGGAAACAATCTTTCCTAAACTATGAGATTTAGGGACACCACCCAACGAGTAACTAATTAAATGGTCTCAAAGTTTAAACATAATGCGAAAGCATATGCACCATGAATGCAAGGTCATGTCTTTACTAGAATGTTTAATAATTGATGCCTTATAGTTTCAGAAGTCTAATTATGTTTGTAAATAATTATCGTAAACAAATTGACGAAACTAAGTAAACAAATAATTTGTTTAAATCATCTACTTGGGTTGGGTCCAAAATTCACCACCTTGACTCGCCACTAAAAATGTGTACGTTGTTTTAAGACCATTCGAAGCAGTTTAAAGTGCGTTACGTCGAGCCATAATATTAATATCATTTTCTTATGTTATGCAATCATGCTCAAAATATACAAGATGGTACTTGAAATTTAGGTATTTGGAACATCTCAAGACATTCGGGTAGGAGGGTGGTTACCAATATTACGGTTGTCGATGTTTCACTTTTTAGAAAACATTATGGATTCTAATTTTCTTTAATGATTCCTCCAACATGTCCAATTTGCTGAATGCAAGAGCATTAATGAAGACAGCTTTTCACCCCTCTCACCTAATGATTGTGAAGAATTTGTTGAATTGTAGTTACTCATTGCCCCGATGATCTGCATTTTTAGGCCCATCCAATCCAAAGCCTACATGAGCTAAATTTGGTTCATAAGTAGTAATCTAAGTTCCCACTTGACTTTAGAGGTATTTTTGATAACTATTTACAGAAACTAGCCACTAGAAGAGGTAACATCTTATCCAACAATCACATTGGAAGTCACATGAAAAGCAATCCTAACAAATAAAGTGACATAATTTTGATCTACTTCACTAAAACAGGTACTTCTATGAATATAATCGTAATAAATGTACATCGGAAAATCAAGAAAGAGGCTCTTTTCTTATGCATCTCTAGAAGCTTCCATATAATCTTGCAAATCATTATAAGATCTATCTAGTATTTTATAAGTTATATCATCAAAATGAAGATTACATATCACCAACTTACAGATGATCACTTCTGCGATAAACATAGTCAACCACTTGAACCTACTTGCTTATCAAGCTTAGAAACTCATTTGTGATGGCATGGAGAAAAGGTCTTCATGTTTTCATTAAAAATAGATATAGCAAAATTTCACAATCAATTGATAAGAAACAAAACATTCTCTTTCAAAGGCTATATAGTAACGAGTATCTTTTTATCCGCCAACAATCCACAACAACGAAGTCAAATAGAATCTAGAATTTCTAAAATAACACAAATAAAACATGTGATTAGCAGATTCACAGTATATATCAACATTATAATTGAAACTTCACAAGGGATCATACCTTATGATTGTTTTGCATTGGTATCCCATTTAAAACAACATCATGATTGTCGACAAAATCACCAAAACTTTGAAATCTTTTTGTCTTCATATTATTTATATGATGACCTGAAATTCAAATGTAAAACACTACCAGAAAATCGTCATATAGCGACGGAAAAACGTAATTTAGCGACGGAATTTCTTAATTAGCGATGAAAAATTTCGTCGCTGATTTTCGCGTCGCTAAAAATCAGCGACCGATTTTTGCGATTCCGTCGACGAATAGCGACGGAATTTGAATCCTCGCTATTCGAATCAGCGACGGAATTTCTTGTTCCGTCACTAATTGGATGTAACACCCCTAGACCCACCCTAGGAGTATTACATGCCGGGGTTCCCCGGAGGAACCCCTAAGGCCGCTTAAGATCTCAACTTGGGGTTAATAACCCTTTCTTGGATTGGCGGAAGCGTAATTCTAGGTTTTCAAAGGTTTCTCCGGCAATTTCGGCAGAGTTTCCTCTATAAACTGGCTAAACCCATAGGCTTAAAGCCCTAACCCCGCACGAAATACAATCTTAAACTCAACGAGCCACACGCTCGGAGTAGCACAACACGGACTCAACGAGCCACACGCTCGAGTATTCACATAGGGATTTTACATTCATAGGTAAAACTTAAGTTCGGATACAACAGTCTTTACAACATCTTTACAAACAAAAGACAGAAAACATACGAGTAAGTCCAAGCATCTCCTATTCGTCCGCTATTTCCAAAAGCCAAAGGCAACTCCTGCTGGTCTTAACTTCGTACCGAAATGTTGGTGATGTCATGAGCTCACTAGCCCAGTGAATAATCCAAACCCAACCCCGGTTTCACTTTGCACATTAGTTCATTAACAAACACACGTAAGTTCTCAATTCATTCATAACATGCGATTCGGATCAAATAAGCTTAAGACATGCGAGATTCTAAACTTACCAACTTGCTGAGAAACATAATGACATCACTTACTCATGAATTCAATCAAACATACCTCATTCATATTTCTACACAAGTAAGTCATATAATCATTCATTATGTAAATCATCATAAATCATAGCTTAGTTCTTATCGCAATCATTTCTTACGAAAATAGGATTCGATCTTCTTCTTATTCTTCTTCTTGAGTTCAATCATGCATTTCATAAATCATCGATTCTTGGTATGCACGATCATTCGTTTCTTCATATCATAATTCTTTTAAGTCTTCTTAGTTTCGAACGGAAAGAAGATTTATGTACTGCTCTAAAGACCCAGTTCTTGGAGCCAAAACAATTCGTGGGCTCGGTTCACGGAGGCATACAATTCGTGGCCTCGAGGCATAACAATTCGTGGCCTCGAGGCAGCCTCCCTTCCCCGAAGGACGCATACTCGTCAATTCTTAGTGGAAGCAATTCAATTCGTGGCTTCGGGTTGACGAGACACTTCTATGGCCATAGCTTCAGAGGGTTCTTTAATTCATGGGGTCCTAGATCAATAACACAATCCTTTCTCCCTTCTTTAGTTCTTTATGTTTCTTATCTTCTTATTACTTATACATAAGGTATACTTAATTCATATAATTCATGCTTAGCACGTTCATGCGTAACTTCTTCAAAACAAGCAATTCACATAAGCATGTTCTAACTCAAGCACAATCAATTCCTTTCACATACGCATGCTTATGCCATTCGAATCAACGTAATTCAAGATAAATATACAATCACATAAGCATACCACTTATGATTCCTAATCGACGAACTTATCGTTTTCATGATCGCGTATTATCGCTTATAAGTAGTTTATGGTTCTATAACTTTCCTTAATCGATGAATATCTTTTAATCTAGCCACAAAGCTTCTTAAATCTCAGTTCTTAACTCGGTTACTCATTTAGTTCTGATTTTGCTCAAAACAGGACATTTTCACATAAAATTGCATATCTCCCAATCTACTCACCCAATGCATACCAAATTTTACAGGAAATTCTCATAAATTATCAGAAAGCTGCAGTAAAAGTTTCAGGAGTTTCGGGCGACACATGAATTCACGAAATTCGGACAGACATGCTTATTCACCGAAAAATCTGCACACGAATCATGAAGTTAACTTCCGATTTCTCTCCCTAATTCTGTTCAAGCTAATCCCGTTCAATTCTCACTAATCATGCTCAATCCTATTTAAACATCACAGATTCGAAGTAGATAAACATCACACAACATGCTCTTTGATTCATGAGTTGCTAGTTTAGTGAATTTAGGCCTCTAACTTCTTCAATTAATTTAGGGTTTCCAATTTCATGCATCAATTTCGAGTTCAAGCCACCTAATTCATTTTATTTCGGAGGATGAATTCAGACTACTCACCTTAAATTCTTAGAGGTTCTAAGAATTCGGTTTTGGAAGGATTGAATTGGGTTCGGTTCTGTTTCCCCTTTCCCTTTCTTTCTCTCGGTCCCCCTCTCCTCCTTCTTTCCCGACCCCTGCTCCTTCGTTCCGCTCTGGTTCCTCTCGGTTCTCTCTTTCGGTCGCGGTTTTGTCCGGGTTCTACCGGTTCCACTGCCCATCCTCTTCTCGCTCGCCGGCTGCCGATTTCCGGCGTCCCTCTCGCTTTCCCCGCTTCCGCGTCCTTTCGTTCCCCTTTTGTTCTTCTCGGCTGCTCGGCCTCTCAAGCCCGAGCTCTCCCTTGCCCACCAGCGGCGGCGACCTCGCCGTTCGGGTGGCCACCGGCCGTTGGCTCTCACGCTTCCTCTTTCTCTCGCTCAGCCTCTCGCTCCCTCTCGTTTCCCGGCTCCCTCTCTCGCTTTCCCTGTCTCTGCTTCCCGTGCTTTTCTTTCCTCGCTTCGCTTCGGTTCTTTTTCTTTCCTTCTAATGTCTCGGTCAAACTCTCTCTCCTCTTTTCCTAATTCCACCTAATGGCCTTGCTTGCCTAATTCCAATTGGACCCCTTCCTCCTTGCTTTAATCATCTCGCCGCCTCTTCCTCTAATGCCACTCATCCTTCATTTCTCATTTCTTTCCTTTTTTTTTAGCTTAGTTGGGCCCAACTTCAACTTTAATAAGCCCAATTTAAGTTGGCCCATTCTCGGGTTTCTAATTCCGATTCGGAAAAATTCTAATTCACTTAATTTAATAATTTTGAATTTTCACTTAACTTTTAATAATTTAATTTACTAGCAAGCAAACGCCTGAAATTTCGGGGTCTCACATTGGATTAGCGACAGAATCAAATTCCGTCACTAATCGGTCGCTAATCAGCGACGGAATCGCAAAAATCCGTCGCTAATTCATAGCCAATTTTTTAAAAAAAATAACAATTTTCTGTATTTTCGAGTGTTTAATACAAAAATCTTGAACGAAATACAAATTCAAATAATCCAAGTAGCATAACAACCTCAAATTCAACTTCAATTCAAACACAAAAATCATATACAAACACAAAAATCATAAATAATCCAACTTCAATTCCCCAACATCCTTAAAAACTAATTGAAGAAAAAAACAAGAGTATTACATTATTTACAAACACAAGTTATGTTCTTCATCTTCCTTTTCCTCTTCTTCTTCCTCTTTCTCATTATCTTCATCTTCTACCTCATTTTCATTCCAACCATGCGTATTAAAATAAATTATATCAAATCCTCTAAAATCTGAAATTTTATAGTAAACAAAGTAAATTATAAACACAACCAACAAAGAGGGAGGATAGAGAAAGCATACCTACAAGATGTTAAAGGTGGTTAGTTGGCAATGGTGGCGATGGCGGCCGGTGGCGGCGATGGCGGTGGTGGCCTCTTCCTTCTCTCACGCTCTCACTTCTCTCTAATTCTCAATCCATCTCTCGTTAATATTTTGCCGAGTCCCGTTGAAGTCGGGTTTTTATTTGCAAAATAACAACGGATCAGCGATGGACACGAGTCCGTCGCTACTTAAAAAATTTCGTTAGCGACGAAATTAGCGACGGAATCGTCCATCGCTAATTAAAAAATTTTTAAATTTCAAAACTGGAAAAAATTTAATAGCTCGCCAACCTAAAATTTTTCAAATTTCGAGTTAGCGATAGAATTAGCGACGGATCAATCCGTCGCTAACTAAAAATTTGAAATATTTTATATATTTGAAAAATGAAAATAGGTGGCACATTTAAATTTAAATTTGAAAATTTTAGATTAGCGACGGAATTTTCCGTCGCTAATTTAAATTTGAAAATTTTTATAACTTTTTGAAATTAAAATTGGCGGTGAAATTTAAAATTTTTAAAATTTTGAATTAGCGACGGAATAATTTCGTAGCTAATTAAAAAAATAAAAAATGAGATTTAGCGACGTGACTCGATTCCATCGCTAAATAAAAAATAATAAAAATTAGATTTAGCGACGGAATCAACGACGGATTGATTCCGTCGCTAAATTAAAAATTAAAAATTAAAAATTAATTTTTCAAAAATCCGTCGCTATTTTTTCCGTTTCCGTCATTAGGTCCTTCACTAATAAGTAAAATAGCGATGGAATTTTTTTCCGTCGCTAAGTTAAATTTATCCGACAAATGTCGGTTTACGTTCTTGTTTCGTCGCTAGCTAGCGATGGACTCTATTCTTTCGCTAATTTCCGTCGCTATATAACGTTTTTGTACTAGTGAAAATTGGATAGCCGAGTATTACTTAGTGTTAAACATCCCCTAAATCCTCACTAATAGATAATTTAACAAACCATATATTACATAATTTGTTAGTTACTATAACATTATATAAAGTATATAATATTTCATAAAAAGTATATAATATATGATACATACATTTGCTAAGACTATAGGCAATTAAGATGCATCATGGGCAATTCAGATTTCATAATGTAGAAATTTGTGGGGGTGAGCAATAAACCACAGGCTCACCTAAGTCGTACACCCTTAAAATGGAAATTCTTTACACATACATCTCATACTAATGAAATCGGTGAAAACGTAATAACATAACACAAATCTAGATATTTTCAATGAAATCTCTTGCAACGTAAATATCATGACTCTTTAATCATTTATAAGCACGATTTCACATTGATCATAATTCTCTTTTGGACTGAATCAACTTTCAACAAGGTGGGGCAACCCCTACACTTTCTTTCAAAGGCTTTCACTCAAAATCGAATCATTTCAACTAAATCACTTTTCATGAATCATTTTCAATGCATCTTTTCGGTGAATCACTTTCCAGTGTTTGGGACTCGAACTAGCACTTCGCAATTTCTCATAATTTCTCTCGATTTCTCCGAGGCGCGACCCCAAATAAAAGGCTCCCGGGACCTATCTAGGAAGATTCCAATCAGGCGCCCGCTACACAGGACCCCTAGCTAGCCGCCCCTAGCTAGAATCCTTCTTTGTGCTAAACGATCCGAGCAAAGTCGATTCACAACTTGTTTCTTTAACATGTTCGCTTATCAAGCTTGTTTCAAACAACATTCTCAAATCAATTTCACTTCTTAAAAGTACGTTTTCACGTTTGAAAAGCATATATCACACAAGTCACATTCAAGCATCATTTTGCGTAAAACATAGAACTTCTTTCAAAACCAACTTTTGAACAATGTTTAACACAATCACTTGCACGAGATAGCCGCAATTCAACACGAGATAGTCATTCTCAGCTTCTCTTCAACTAAACCTTTCTCAATTCTCCCATTTAGTAAGATTATTTCTTTTTTCCGAGCCACAATAACAAGGAGTAGTTACCATTAATCTCACATGTCCCAACTTCTCATAATTTACCATCTTTACTTCAATGTTTTCCAATTAAGCCTCCATATTACTAATCAACCTCTTCTTACTCATATTTAATCGGATAGCTCTCATTCTTACTTCACTACTAAAATTCTTCTAGCTTCCTTAATCTCCAAGTGTAATTTGCTCTCATCTTAGGTTTCTATTTCATTAATCACTCTTTCTCGTCCAAACTCAATCATACAGACTCTTAATCTCTTTTCATCGCTCCACTTCCGCTAGTTCCGCTTATCTTCGAATTTAGTTCAACCTCAAGGATTTAATTATCTTTTGAACTCAATTATCCTAATACTCACCCACCTCTCACTCCCATGCCTCAATTGTGCATCACTCGGTGTGAACTCACACTCGTCTTTTATACTTAACTCGCTCTTTCCCAATATAAGCCGTTGCCTTCCAACACAAAGAACTTAGGAAATCTTTAAGGTTCAACTGAAGCATCAATTCACAGTTTAGACCCAAATCACCATTTCTTCATTTCTAAATGCTAATTGAGACCTTCACAATACTCTTTATACCGACACAACCTAACTCCTAAACTTTCAGCATCTCAACTCAGCCCTAACCAACTACTAAGCTCCTTCAGATTCTAATTCGGACTCAACAATTCTATTCGATTTTCTCAAAGCCTAATTCAGTGCTAACAATTTCCTAGCTTCATTCTATCACATAAACATTCAATAATCATAACAAACTCATTTGGGTTTCGAAATTACTAATAGTTTAGAGTATAAGACTACCCACCTCGAATTCTAGGGTTCGGAATTGATTGAATTGCTTGCTGCCAATGTTCCGCGTTCGATTTCAAGTCGGTTCCGGGACTCTCATTTCCTTTTGCTTTTGGTTCGACATTTCGGCCCTCACCACCTCTCGATCCGGCCCTCCTTGGCTCGCCCTCCGGTCCTCCTCCCTTGCCGCCGTTCCTTTTCCCGGTTTCGGCCTCCCGAACTCTCGCTCGTCTGTCTCTGTTTCGTGTCTCTCCTTCGCCCTTCGCTCCGCCCCAGTCTCTAGCTTTCTTCCCTTGCTCGCCGCCCACTCGCGTCGCCGGCCATTGTTTTCGGGTCCGCGGTGGTCGTCGGCACCCTCCCGGGTCTCCTACACCGCTCGCCTCCTCTGTCTCTCTCTTCCTCGTCCGGAGTTCCCTCTTTCCCCTTCCTCTCGCTTTGCTTCCTTCCTTCGCCTTCGTCCGCTACCCGCCTGTGTTCGTTGCTCCGCTCGCCGGCCTCCGGCCTCGCTCGGTTCCCGCGCGCCTCCCTCTCTTTCCCGGTTCCCTCTCTCGCTTTACCCCTTTCTTTTCCTCTCGCTCGAGCCCCGAGCCTTCTTCTTTGCTTCCCTCTTTCTCCACCGACTAATTGTCGGTCTCCCCTATTGGGCCCAACTCATCCTTCCTTATCCACTTTTAGTTCCCTCTTTTTTTCTTTTTTTTTTTTTGTTAAGCCATAATTAGAGTAGGCCTAAATAAGCAGCATACTTGGTCTCGGGTTTTTATTTAGCTAATCCGGGCGGACAGTTCGCGAGGAGGAATTAATATGCGCTATTAGTTTTTAGTTATGGGAACTAATAATAACTCGCTCAAGTAAATTTACGAATATCTAACCGCGTATAACTTGGTCTCTCGACCTACTCTATTTAATCAAGGCTAAATAATTAGCTCTACCTCGTAAGACCACCTAACCCCAAAATTACGGGTCTTACATAGATAGTAGATGAAGTGGGCGTGGAAATAGCAGGTACGTTCTCGGGTTTTTTTAGATTGGTCTAAAAGACATTTGACGACGGTTCTTTCGCAGAACCATCGTCATATATCACATTTGACGATGTTCTATGAAAGGACTATCATCAAACAAATTCCCAATACATATGACGGCGGTTCATCTAGAAGAACCGTCGTCATATGTACTTCGAACGCCATTTATTTACAAAATTTCCACCGGTCCATTTTTCATGACGGTTTGTCCTTTTAACCGTCGTTAAAGACCTGTCATTAAAAGTGATATCTCGTAGTAATGCTGTTTTCATAGAGTTGATAATTTCTTTGTTTGTTTCATCTTTATATAATTCAATTGAGAAATGTCTTGGCCTATACATATTGACTTTTGGAAGATTATTTTTATGTTGTACCAAGATCTCCATAAATTCTTGGTATGAAAAATATCTCTTTTCTTATCAAGTTTTTTTTTTTTTTCATGATATACATCGTTCTTCCTCTGTCTTGGCCTTTACTACCCTATGTTATCAATTTGTATGTTGTGTTATTTTCCTTGGCCTTTATTACCTATGTTATCAATTGGTATGTTGTGTTGTTTCGATATTTGTATGTGTTATTTTTTGAGCATTGGATTTGTGTATACCACATACTTTTTATTAGAAGCAAAAAATGTTTTATCTTATTGAGCTCAGGAACTACTTAAATATTTTTTAAACTGTGTTGAACAATTTACAATCCTTTCCGCTATTGACTACATAAAATTAAGATAGGTTAGGATTCTCTCTCATCAAATGCTTAATTGCAGTCGCGCCTCTTCTTCTCCCTAACGCCGCTCCATCATTCACTTTCCAATGGGTCTTTCTGGTGCTCACATCAACGATCTGCTTCTCTTTCACTATTTTTGACTTGTTTCCATTGTTCACGTTGAAAATTTCTCTCTCTCGCGTGCGTCATCAAATTGTGGACTGAACAATTGGAGTTCGTTCATCTTCGAACAAAAATCACTCAAGGTTAGTTTGTTTCATCCTTACTCAAGTTTCAGTCAACGCCAAAATCGTGCATCCTCGATGGGTATATATTCAGTCAAAATTAGGACACCGGGAGGTAGAGCAATGGATGAAGAAAACCCATAAAAAACAACCACTTAAGTAAGGAAAAGTAGGTATAATCTATTGCATAATGAAAATACTCTAGCTTTGGTTCATTTCCATGCATAAAATTGAGTTCCATGAATAATATATCAAATTGAGAAACTAGTTAGTTTCTATGAATCTTTTTTTTGCAAATTCAGTTTAATAGTTGAAAAGATACTCTTCTTTGTTCATAATAAAATTTTTGTAAATATTCGTTACAATAATATTACTCATTCAATTGTATCATGAATGATAATTGGCTTATATGATGTTTCACTAGTATGATGTTTGGCTTAAAATGTTCATGTATATTAAATTTTTCTTCTTGCATCAAAGAACTGTAGTAAATCTTTCATTTGATATCATTTGATATCGTAATTTTTAAATGGAGTAAGGGATATCCTTTTTTGAAAGAACCATAGTATATGACACAAGAATGATAAATGGAGTAGGGGATATAACTCTCCTAAAAATTCCCTGGCATGCTCTAAGTAAACGTATTTGTAAATCTTACTCTTGCATTTAGTATTTTATTTGATATCATAATTTTTAATTAGCTACTAGTTACTCTTATATTACCAGTAAAAGCAAAGTTTGTTTGATGCTGTTGATTATACGTAGTCATCCTCTAATTTGTATCACTTTCATTATTTTATATATTGAGTGAATAATATAAACTTTTATATCTTATATTCATAATACTATTCTACCCCCAAAAGAAAACGAATAACACATAAAAAAAATATTACTGTAATATTGCTTGTACATTGAAGTAATAAAGTAGATTGTGTATACAACAAAAAACATATCTGAACTATTCTATAAGAATTAAATAACAATATATATTAATTTTATTAAATAACAATATATACTAATGTTTAGTAATTTCGTGTCAGCCATATAGGTATTCCTATTTTTTTATTGTAGTATTTTATAAAATTTAAAATTGAAAGATTATGGATTTGTGTATACCACAAATATAATTTATAACTAATCTGTGTAACACACGAATATAGTACTAGTAGAAAGAAACCTGCAATCTATTTTCTTCTGTTACTATCAAACATAATTCAAGAAGAATGAATTCAAGGTCCTTCATACACCATCAAGGCTTCTAATAGAACCAAATATTATATAAATGGAATGGCAAACTATCTATTGTTGATTTGTGAGAAGAAAAGAGAATGAGCTTATTTTCTATATGTAAATAACATGGTGGTAGATTTGTTGGCTGAGTTTTGACTCATTTCTTGTTGTATATGGTTAACATATTAGCAAACACGAAAAAAGAAGCCAAAATATTTGTTAATGGTTTGATTATGAAGTCATTAAGATACATACATATCTAAATTTTATTTGTTTTTTTTTTTAATTTTTTAGGATGTAGCAATCGCGTTAGTTACCTATAACATTGTGAGATACAATAGCAAACGACTAAGTTGTCTGAGCTAGAAGTATGGGACTACATGATACTTTATGAAATTGGTCACTATCATTAGATCAATCATTTATTTTAAAAAGAACTATGAAGATCCCATTCTTTGTGCCCATTGGAAAAAAGCCTCTAAGCATGATAAGTAATTTGGTTCAATGGCTAGGGAGGTAATGTTTTCCTTTTCAAAAAATTATTGGGAGTTACTTCATGGAACTATTTAAAGGGGCACATTGTTTTATTGTCTTTAGAAGTACTACACATTTTAATTCTAGATAAATGACAAGGGAAAAATGGAATTGTCCTATCTTCTTCATTTTCTCTCCCCTTTTATTATTCTTTATGATCTTGTTGATCTTCCTCCTTCTCTCTTCTTATTTTGAAAAAAGCAATCAAATCCACAAATTCAAACAATCAAAAGGAATGATTTCTTAAATTTCTCCTCGTCACCAAGTATGCTCTAAACTTATCTCCTTTATTTCCAAGATTCCCGATTCATCCCCCTGCAAATGCCTCCGCTGCACTTTAAACCCCTTCCCCCTCTCTCCCTCTTCTTCCTTGCCCTACTCTCCTCCATTGTGTTCAATTCATTAATTAATTGATAAATGTAATTTATATTCGGGATTAGTTTCTAGGTCGACGAAGTGATTAATGGTGGCAGGAGAGAGTGTGAAAGATAATGGTGGAATGACTTACCCAATATGGGAGTCCGACATTCTATATATATAGAAGATAATACGGAAAAATAATTTACAATTATTTTATGTACAATAATATCTCTAATACTCTATTACGCCCCCTCAAGCTGATCACTTAAGAAACTGAAACTGTTGAGAGGACAGCCCTTTAGTGAAGATGTCCGCAATCCGAGAAGTAGTAGGAATATATCGCACAACAAGATCTCCATCGGCAACCCGTTCTCGAACAAAGTGATAATCCACAGCTATATGTTTGCTACGGTCGTGATTGACCGGATTAGTAGTCATATAAGTAGCATTGATATTGTCACAATATAACCGCACAGAGTGGCAAGGGTGATACTAACATCAAACAAAAGCTTGCGAAGCCAAAGTGTCTCAAGCAATCGTATAACCAAGAGCACGATACTCGGCTTTGGTGGATGATTTGGACACCGTGGGTTGCTTTTAGAACGCCAAGATATGAGATTAGGACCAAAATAAATAGCATAGCTCGTGGTAGAGCGACATGTGTCACGACAACCAGCCCGAGTCAAGCATCGAATAGGCAATAATGATTGACATTGAAGAGGCAAGCACGAAGAAAAAGCCCATGGTCAAGAGTCCCTGCAAGTACTCGAAAATACGCTTCACAAGCATGCAGATGAGTAGTACGGGAGCGTGCATAAATTGGGAAACTACATGCACCTGCATAAGCAATATCGAGTCGAGTCATGGTAAAATACTGCAAGACACCTACCATACTTCTATACTAAGAGGGATCAGCAAACAGTTCACCGTCCGTAAGGGATAGAGTGGTTCGAGCAGCAGAAGGAGTTCTAACGGAGGTACAAGTTTGAAGGTGAAATTTATGTAAGAGATCTAAAACGTATTTCTGCTGTGTTAAAAATAATCCAGAGGCAGATCGAACCACCTAAATGCCAAGAAAATAACTTAGGTTCCCAAGATCTTTCATGGCAAATTGACTGGCAAGGGAATCAATAAAAGACAGCAGTAAGGTGGATGAACTACCAGTCAAAATAATGTCATCCACGTAAAGAAGGAGAATGAGGACATGATTGCTAGTTCGAAGAACAAACATGGAGGTGTCGGCATTGCTACATACAAAACCATGAAACAGAAGGAAGGTGCTAAAGCGATGAAACCAGGCATGAGGAGCCTGTTTCAAGCCATAGAGCGCCTTCTTAAGGCGACAAAGATGGGTAGGGAAATCAGGATGAACAAACCCAGGAGGTTGTTTCATATGAATTATCTCAATGAGATGGCCATGTAAAAAGGCATTCTTGACATTAAGCCGGCCAATGGGCCAATGAAAGGAAACAAGCAAGAGTCGAACCAAACGAATAATAGCGAGGCTTAACGACGAGACTGAAAGTCTCATGGTAGTCAATACCTGGTTGTTGGTGAAACCCCTGTGCTATAAGTCGAGCTTTGTACCTCTCCACGGTACCATCGGATCGATATTTAATCTTGTAAACCCATTTATCGCCAACCAAATTAAGATCCGGTTGAGATGGAACCAAATCCCAAGTGTTATTGGCAATCAAAGCATTGTACTCCTCGACCATGGCTTCCTTCCATTTGGAATGTCGCGAAGCTTGTGAAAAACATATAGGTTCAACTTCAGCAAGACCAACACTAAGAGACAGGAGACGCTAGGTTTGGCAATGCCGGACTTGGACCGAGTTTGCATAGGGTGAACATTGGTGAACAGAGACATAGGGACACTCGAAGAGGCAACAGGACCTGGCGAGCGACGTATAGAAGCACTAGTACGAGCAGGGGGTCCAACGCAATAGGGGATGAAGCGGACACAAGACCAAGGGCGGAGGGAGAGGGAGCGGACACAATGTCGGGCTCGGGAGAGACATGGGCCATAGGCGTTGGGCTAGAATGGAGACTGGGATCACTTTGATAATTTAAAATCTTTAACTTTGATTAACTTTTAAGGCATATGAAATTTGTTTGATAGGTTAATTAGAGCAATTCTATTAGGCATCGAAAGAGCGGTAGAATTATTTGATTATCGATCCTTAATTCAATTGAAAGAATGATTGCACTAACTAGGTTTTAATAATCAAACTCATTGTTAGGAAATCAAATCCCTAGATACTTTTATCCATTGATTTAATCTTAGATAAATTTTCTTGATTTTTAATATTAGAATTAGTTTAGAGAAGCAACCAACTCAAAAATCTGATTTGATTAGCAATTGAGTATAAGGCTAGTTTACTTGCATTGTTAGATTGAGTCCTTGTGAGATTGACCTTAACTTGCTACAACCATACACCATGCGCTTGCGGCTCTGTCAAGTTTTTGGCGCCGTTGTCTGGGGACACTATCTCTAGTAGCCATTAGACGAATACTCTTAAATTAACTAAGTGTTTTATTTTATTTTTCTGTTTTGATTGTGTTGGTAGTTTTGTTTTTGTTAGGTTTTCTCTCCTTGAATGCGAAAGGCTGAATTGTTCAAGTTTGATCTAGAAATTGAACAAACCTTCCGCTCTAGATGGAAGAAACAAAGGCTAGAGAAGGCTAGGAAGAAATAAGAAGCGGACTCCAAGCAAAAGCCTAAGATGGTCGATGAAGAAATAACTTTTCGACAATATGTGACACCCAATGTTACTAATCCGCCAACAGACCATCAATGTTCCAAATTTGGCAGCCAACAACTTTGAGTTGAAGAACTCCCTCATCAACTTGGTGAAAGCCACTCCTTTCCATGGCCTCCCCAATGAAGACTCCAATCGGCATCTTCGCATGTTTCGCCAAGCTTGTGACACTTTCAAGGCGAACGGGGCTTCAGCGAATGCAATCAAGCTGCGATTATTTCCATTTTCACTTGAAGGGAGGGCATGGGAGTAGTTAGACTCTCTTCCGATGAATTCCATAGCACCTTTGATCAACTTGCAAGTACATTTTTAGCGAAATACCTCCCACCAAGCAAGTTGATAAGTTTAAGGAACCAGATTTCCACCTTATTCCAAGAGCCGGATGAGACATTATATGAGCATAGGAAAGGTTCAAGGATCTCCTTTGCCAATGCCCCCAACATGGATTTGAGCCATGGGTCCCTATTCAAGCTTACTACAATGGGGTTGATTATCAATCGAGAACCACCATACTTGCGATGGTTGGAGGGAACATTATGAGCAAGTCTGTTGATGAGCTCCACACCTTTATCGAGCAAATGGCGCTCAACGGTTTCAATGGTCCAAGCCCCGAGACAAGAGAATGAGAGGTCAGCTCAATGTTGATGCGGTTTCTGTCCTTTCTAGTAAAATTGATGTTATTACTCAAAAATGGACCCTTTGATTGTGAATGTTGCCCCTCTCATTCTACGTGCTTCATGTAGTTCTTATGAGCATGAGACTTTGTTTTGTCCTGTGGGTATGGTTAGCAGTGGACCAACCGACCAAGCCGGTTTATTGGCAACCCGAACCCAAGGCCAAACTTTGACCCTTTCTTCAATGTTTATAACCCGGGATTGAGGTATCATCCTAAGTTTTCCTACCGAATAACAATCCCATGGGTCCATAACATGTCCAAAGACTACCCGCCCCTAGATTCCAAAGGCCTACCCAACCACAAGTGCCCCAAAAGTCTAACTTGGAGGTCATGATGGAAAGCATGCTTTTGGCTCAACAAAAGCAAGATGAGAGTATCAAGCAATTGACTAAAATTGAAATTTTAGCCACCCATAATAAAATGCTTGAAACTCAGATTGCTAGCCCAACTAGCTCTTCCTCTAGCCCCCCAAGTAAGTTTCCTAGCCACCCGAGATTAACCCTAAGGAACAATACAATGCCATAACTTTATGGAGTGGGACACAATTGGCGGGGCCTACGGGTGATAGTAGTGAGCTTGTGGTCATTGATATGCAAAATGAGAATGATGAGAATGATGTGAATGATTTGAATGATGTTGTGAATGAGAAGGTGTCTACACCCTCCAAAGAGTCCTTAGTTGATGTTATTGGGCAAAATGATAAGGAGACTCCAATTGACCGACCAAAAACTCCCCAAAGCATCTACACTCCATCTTTACCATTCCCACAAAGAATAGCTAGGGTTAAGTTTGATATGAAATTTGGGAAGTTTTTGGAGATGCTTAAGAAATGCAATATGAACATCCTTTCATTGATGCCTTGACTCAAATGCCCTTATATGGTAAATTTTTAAAGAGATCCTCTCCACAAAGAGGACATTAAATGAGCATGAGACTTTTGCATTAAGTGATGAGTGTAGGGTGGTGGTCCAAAATAAGCTTCCTAAAAGCTTAAAGACCTAGGGAGTTTTTCCATCCCATGCCTAATTAGGAATGTATCCATAGATCGTGCTTTAGGTGATTTGGGGTCAAATGTGAGCTTGATGCCATATTCTTTATGTAAGAATTTGGACTTAGGTAAGTTGAGATCCACCGTAATTTCTCTTCAATTAGCGAATTGCTCTATGACATATCCTTTGGGTATTTTAGAGGACATTCCCATCAAAGTTGGTGATTTCTTTGTGCATGTGGACTTTTTAATTCTTGATATGGATGAGGATACATGCACCCAAATCATTCTTGGGAGGCCTTTCTTGGCTACTGCTGGGTGTAAGATTGATGTGAAAGAGGGCAAATTGACCTTTGATGTGGGGGGGCATCACGCTGAATTTGAGGTTTTTAAGAAACATGATGTTTCTCCCATTTCTGCTGAATGTTGTATTGTTGAGATGACTAATGAAGTGACATGTGATAAACCTTTGTATGAAGGACATGAACTTGTCAATGCTAATGTGGTAGAGGTTGACAAATTTCTTGCACCAATGTTTGACAAGGGCATGCCTTGTGTGTTTAATGAAGTTTGTTTAAATGAGTGTGCCAGGTTGAAGCCGACTTTGGTTAATGCCCCAAGCTTTGGAGCTCTTGATTTGGACGATAACTGGGAGGTCAAATGTGATGGTGGCGTGTCTGATGGTGACAGCCCACGACACCTTGATAAGGCTATTTAGAAGTACCCCATGTTTAAGAAGGATGAGCATTATCTCTTTTTATAATGGTCCCTTCTTTTACATGAGTTCGTTTTTAAATCCGTGATAAAAGAGGGACATTTCTTGAGAAGTCCCTTTTCCTTCGAGTTATTAGACAGATGATCTAGGTCTAACTAATGACCTTAAAGAAGCGCTGCTTGGGAGGCAACCCAAACTGATTTCTTTCCCTTTTTATATATAATTTTTAATTTTTTGCATTTTGCATAAAAGTTACCATTATATGCACTTAACGAGCGATGTTTCTCCCCTATCTACTTTTGTTATTGTGCTTGCATTGATGACCATGCTTTGTCCTAGCATGGGAAGAAGGTTTTGCATTCATGTGGTTGATAAAGAATGGTGTATATTGAAGACTCGGACATTTCTCAACGCACTTCGAGTTGCACTAAACGAGTCGGGTATAACAATCCCATGCTTTTAGAGTTTTGATTCCAAGGCATTCTCGGTTTCGCAGAAACCTCTTTTAGTAAAATAGTATCTTTTCTAAGTGATACGGCTTTCACTTATTACATTTATTGCTTATCTGTTTGAGACTCGGAAAAGTGGTTCTTTGTTCCGAGTCCATCTTCACTCATATTTATCGCAGTTTAAATAGACTAGTGTTTCGTCTTTCTCTCACTCGGAATCTTACTTCGATTACAAGCTCTATTTTCGTTAGAGTCAATATCTTTAGTCTGTTTCACACTTAGTCTATATCAAGTTATCTCACTCGATATTCTTTATGGAACTTGTTCTATTGCTTAGACTAAGTCGGATGGAATTCCGAGTATCATGGATATTGGACCAAAGTATTTTATACTTTGAGAACCAGAATTGATTTACTTTTGTAGGTTATTCATTCGAGGATACACCTTTTCAAACCACAAAAGTAGCCGGCTTCGAACGTCAAATCACCAGCGAGACATGGCTTTTCACCTTCCCTCCTTCGAGTCCCAAAAATTGTGTCGAAGTTGTCCGTTTCCAAATCTGGAAAACCGAAATGCCAAGCTTAACGGTGGTTTCCACCTTATCTTTCAAGACACTACCAATGGTTTTAGGACTTCCAAGAGAGATAAACCGTTGTCCAACGTTCACATTGTAACGGATACTTTCCGAGTGACTCGGAAAACTTTTATCAACGGTCACGGAAGACTCTCGGTCGGCGAGATGAAGATAACGGCTACTCTGCCTGGTCACCTATAAATTGAAGCCACCTCACAAGACTCGAAGATTGCCGAATCTATTGTTAATACACATTCTTGAGAAAAGTCATTGTATTTACTTTCAATCTTCTACTTACAACTCCCACTCTGCAATTCATTACTTTACGAGTTGTAAGGTCTTGTACTCGATTACAAACTCTTTCTTACATTCTTTTTAAGGTCCCTTGACTAAGTCTGTAAGGGTTAACTCAGCTTAGTTGTCCCTAGCTGTAAGGGTTATCTCAGCTAAGAAGTACTAGATCGAGATAAGGGAATTTATGAGTCTAGGAAAACTTGTATAGAGTTGTCTAAGGGAGCAACTCGGGGTTCGATCAGTTCACGGTATTTTGTGGACTCAAAATAGTGGATTTGACTTCGTGTCCGGATTGACATGGTCCGTGGTTTTCTCGCCCCGGAAGGGTTTCCACGTAAAATCTAAGTGTTATCTTTCCGAGTTCATTCTAGACTCGGACGGCCTTCTTGCTCTTGTTCTTTCCGATTGATTGCTTTCTAAGTCCAATCTTTTCGACCCAGTTAATAGACTCGGAATCTATCTTCCTTTCTACTTCGTGCAAAAGAGTGTGATTCCGCGAGAGAATTTCCTATCACCCTATTCACCCCCTCTAGGGTGACTCGAGACTCTCCCCGAGCAAACCTTCAATTGGTATCGAGCCTAGCCTTTCGAAAGGATCTAATAATCCAAAGGTTTAAAGATCAAATGGCTCGAGAACACCGGAGAGTTCGATGAAGGAAGATCTTCCAACAGGCCTCCAAAATTCAAAGGTTCAAACTTTGGGCACTTGGAAGATGCTTATGGAATGTTTCCTCATGGATCATGATGAAGAGGTATGGGAAATCATACAACAAGGAAACTACATTCCAACAAAGACAGATGAATTCAGAATTCTTCCCAAGACAAAGGCTGAGTTCACACTAGCGAAGCAGAGAAGTTCGAAAGAATTTCAAAGCCATTAACATCCTTACGTGCGCCATAAGCTCGGAAGAATACAACCGAGTGTCTGCACTGTGATTCAGCAAAAGAAGTGTGGGACACCCTTGTCAACACTTATGAAGGCACAAGCCAGGTCGGACAAGCAAAGATAAGTCAATATCTTCACAAATATGAGCTTTTCAAGATGGAGCCGAGAGGAGAACATCACTCGGATGTTTATTCGGTTTACTGAGATTACAAACAATCTCAAATCACTGGGAAAGAAGATCTCCCACGAAGAAATGTGCCGGAAAATTCTCGAAGCCTACCCAAGAAAAGATGGGGTCCCAAAGTGACCGCCATAGAGGAAGCTCAGAACCTCTCACTCTTAAAGCCGGACGAGGTCATTGGAAAGCTTCTAACACATGAAATCCATCTAGAGGAGGAGGATCTTGAGGGTAGTACCAAAAGGAACATTGCACTTAAAACCTCGAGAATCCAAGGAAGCAAATCTGAGCTCTTCGACTCGAGAAGACGATCCCATGGCACCCATTGCAAGAGGCTTCAAGAGAATGATGAAGCACAAAAGATGGGACAAAAGGCCAAAAGAAGAATTCTACAAGAAAGATAAGAGAGATAGAAAAGGTAAGTTTTCTTCTCCTTCAAAGTTATCCTTATCTAAGAATTACTGGATGTTTTGAATGTGGCGGCAAAGACCACATGGTCAAGGACTGTCCAAAACGGAAAAGGGACAGGAAGAAGAAAAAGGCCATGATGGCAACATGGAGCGATGAGGACTCATCGAGAAGATGACGAGGACTCGAGATGACTCAAAGTGTCGATGGCAATCTCGACTCGGAAGGCTGAAAGAGAGTTAAACTCGGACTCGAACAATGAGGAAACTGATCCTCAAGAGGTAATAAATTACTTCCTCAAATTCTCCAAAGTTGATTTAGCTAAATACATTTTTACTTTGGAAGAAAAGTCCAATTCGATTCTTCTCATTTCAAAAATCAACTTGAGTCAATTTCATCTGAGAGCAATTCTTTGAAAAACGAATTGGAAAAATTGAGTCTCACACTCGAGAGAACTCAAGACTAGTGCTCAAGCTAATGAGGCTGAGTCCGAGTTACTCGGGAAAGAAAATGAGCAACTAAAACGAAGCTCACTGAGTCTCAAGATCGATTTTAAAATTTACTCAAGGTCGGAAAAACC
The DNA here is from genome assembly GCA_021018815.1 of Talinum fruticosum. Classification (NCBI taxonomy): domain Eukaryota; kingdom Viridiplantae; phylum Streptophyta; class Magnoliopsida; order Caryophyllales; family Talinaceae; genus Talinum; species Talinum fruticosum. Next base: position 9,113,697 of record JAITYX010000010.1, on the reverse strand, counting down.
TTGACATGCTCTTAGGATCACAATGTGTCTCCTTTCGAAAAGAAGGTCTTGGTTTCAACGGAGAAGAGGAATCAAATTCCTACTCGGAAGCTGTTTAAAAATGACTCCGAGCTGTGAAGTTCGGGAAAGCTGAGCATGGTCCCATTCACCGAAATGAAAGAAGGACTAAGCCCGGATCTGTTTACAAAAAGAAACAATACTCTCCTGTTTCAAAAGGAAAGGTTTTCAAAAAGAAAGAGACACGGACTCGGTTCTCCGAGAGGAAGACTCGAGAATCGGACAAAACCCAAAGTCATTCAAATCTGGGTTCCAAAACACCTTCTTCCTCAGAAAAGAACCACGAGTAAAGAATGTTACTTGGGTTCGTTAGAGGAAGTGAGAAGGGTTAGATTCTCTTTGTTTTGCAGGTCACTCGGAAGAGATCAAAAGGACACTGGTACCTTGACGGTGGATGTTCACGCCATATGTCGGGAGATGCGGGACTCTTTTCCGAGTTGAACGGACATAAAGGAGGAAAAGTCACATTTGGAGATGATAGCAAGGGCAAGATCGTGGGGATTGGCAAGATTGGAAAAGGAAGCAATCTGGTCGAGTCCAGTCTATCTTGTCAAGGGATTGAAATATAATATGCTCGGCATCTCTCAACTATGTGACAAAGGTCAAGAGGTAAGATTCACTCGGACCAATTGCACTATTTCGATGGTTCTACCAAAGAGATCAAGCTTTCGGGTAAGAGATCGGGTAATACATACATCATCCCTCTTTTGACCCAAGTCAGAACTTATCTTGTTTAAAAGCATCTCTCCATGATGATTCTTGGACTTGGCATCGTAGATTAGGTCATATTAGCATGCATACTATCAAGAAATTGGCTTCTAATGGTTTAGTTAGGGGTTTACCCAACTGTGCTTTTGAGAAAGACAAAGTATGTGAAGCATGCACCGAGAGGAAACAAGTCGAGATCTTCATTCAAATCTCCGAAGACAGTTTCCACATCCAAAGTACTTGAATTATTGCATATGGACTTATGTGGTGAAATCCTGTGAAGAGTCTCGGAGGTAAATCGTACATACTTGTAATTATTGATGATTTTTCACGGTTTACCTGGGTGTGTTTTCTTAAGCACAAAAATGAAGCTTTCAAGGAGTTCAGCAAGCTCTGCAGAAAAATTCAAGTTGAGTCTCGGACTCGAGATCCGGAGGATTCGAGCCGACCATGGAAGGGAGTTCGATTACTCGGAATTCTCGAGTTTTGTGACAAAAATGGAATCTCTCACAACTTCTCAGCACCCGAACTCCTCAACAAAATGGAGTAGTAGAGAGAAAGAACAGAACCCTTGAAGAAATAGCAAGGACAATGATGATTGAACACAACTTGCCTTACTATTTACGGGCGGAGGCAGTGAACACAGCCAACTACACTCTAAATAGATGCCTCATCGGACCCATTCGAAGAAAACACCTTATGAGCTCTACAAAGGGAAGAAGCCAAATATCTCCTATTTCGAGACCATTCGGATGTAAGTGCTTCGTTCACAACAATGGTAAGGATCATCGACCAAGTTTGATGCTCGGTCGAGACGAAGGTATTTTTCTAGGTTACTCCTCTCATAGCAAAGCTTATCGCATCTTCAATAATCGGACTAACAAAGTGGAAGAAAGCATCCACGTAGTATTTGATGAGCTCGAACAGGAGAAGCCAAGTGAGTCTTCATACTCGGAACTGAAGCTCGAAAGGATGATGACGAAGTTGAGCCTACAAAGACTCGGACCCAACCTGCTCGAGAATGAAGTCAATCGAACGAGGAAACTCGGAATGAGACAGTTCAAGAGTTCGCTCGGAACGAACAAGTTAATCACTCGGAACAAGCTTCGAAGATGAAGCGATTCGAGTCCACAAACCTAGTGAATCAAAGAAGCTGGTAAAGCATTCAAATTTACTTCCAGTCATCCCCAAGAAAACATCATTTCGATATCAACGAGTGGGGTAAGAACTCGTTCCTCTTTACACAATCTATGTGCATTCACTGCATTCATTTCATTAACTGAACCCAAAAATGCACTAGAGGCCCTTAATGAACCTGAATGGGTAGAGGCCATGCAAGAAGAACTTAATCAATTTGAGAGAAACCAAGTCCGGACTCGACCAACCGACCTTCGACCACCCGGTTATAGGAACCAAATGGGTTTTCAAAAACAAACTGGATGAGGGTGGAGTGGTAGTCAGAAACAAGGCTAGACTTGTGGCTCGGGGATATAATCAAGAAGAAGGAATTGATTGTGGGGAAACCTTTGCACCAGTAGCCGAATTGAGGCCATTAGAATACTATTAGCATTTGCATCCAGCATGCATATTAAATTATATCAAATGGATGTTAAGTGTGCTTTTCTCAATGGTTTTATTGAAGAAGAAGTTTATGTCGAGCAGACCTCCTGGTTTTGAAAACTCGGAATTTCCAAATCATGTTTTCAAACTTCAAAAGGCTCTCTATGGTCTTAAGCAAGCACCTCGAGCTTGGTATGAAAGACTGAGTAGCTTCTTGGTTCAAAATGATTTCAAAAGAGGTCAGATCGACAAGACTCTCTTCATAAAGACCAAAGGGAAAGATTTCCTTATTGTTCAAATCTATGTTGATGATATTATTTTCGGTGCTACTAATGAATTTACGTGTCGAGAATTTTCCGAGTTGATGAGTCAAGAATTCCAAATGAGTATGATGGGAGAACTCAATTTCTTCCTTGGGTTGCAAATCAAACAAGACAAAGATGGAATCTTTGTTCATCAATCAAAGTACACCAAGGAACTGTTGAAGAAATACAAACTTTAAGATGCAAAGCACGCATCAACCCCTATGAGCGACGAGTATAAAGCTTGACTCGGATGACAAAGGTAAAGCAATAGATCGAAACTCTATCGAGGTATGATTGGATCTTTGCTATATCTTACTTCAAGCAGAGCCGAGATATAATGTTCGAGTGTTTGTTTATGCGCAAGATTTCAAGCTAATCCAAAAGAATCACATCTCACTCTGCGGTGAAGAGAATATTTAGATATCTTGTAGGTACTCGGAATTTAGGTATATGGTATTCTAGAGACTCGGAACTGACTCGACTGGGTACTCGGACGCGGACTACGCAGGATACAAAGTTGATCGAAAGAGCACATCTAGAGCTTGCCAATTTACGGATCAATCCCTAATATCTTGGCACTCAAAGAAGCGGAACTCGGTAGCTCTATCGATTGCGGAGGCTGAATATATTGCCACTGGAGCTTGTTGCGCTCGGATTCTTTGGATAAAACAACACTTGAAGGATCTTGGACTATTTCTCAACTCGGTTCCAATTAAGTGTGACAACCAAAGCGCAATCGGTATCACCAAGAATCTGTCCGAGCACTCAAAAACAAAGCATATTGAGGTCGGGTATCACTTCTTACGCGATCACTCGAAAAGGGTGATATTGCACTTGAGTTCATTCCTACTAGTCTTCAATTAGCTGATATCTTTACTAAGCCTCTTGGTGAAGATCGGTTTTGTTTTATTCGGAATGAGCTTGGTATGTTAAATGCTTAATTACTGTACTACCTTTGTTGCATAATTATGTGCTATGTGCTTTCTTTGTTAATAACAATTAGTTCAATTGATTCAGTGATACTGGGCTGATAGTTATTTCGTGTTTCGAGTCACTCGAAACCTTTACGAGTCAAAGTTAGACGTAGAAAAACTTGGACATCAAATTTTACGAAACTATCTCTAGAACGAGTGGAGAGTTTCGGATTATATTTTCAAAATCTTTTCTCTCTCTCTCTCGATCGCTGCGATCGGATCTTAACCGTGGATTTCTAACCGCTGGTATCTCAACCGTTGAAGAGAACCGTCACACCGGTCTTTGGTGGTCGATGGACAAGCCGAGTCGAACGGAGTTATACTTAACGGATAGTTGACGGGCGCGCTTATTTTCTATAAATAACGTCTATCCATCTTCATCTCGGCATTCTAAACTCCATCTCTCTCAAAAGAAACTTCTCGCGGAAGATTACTACGTGAACAGTCACTCTTGATCGTCCGCAAGCATCGAAGAAGCTCTCTCTCTCTCTCTCGTAAGTTACAACTTGCTCTCATCTCTTTCTTCTACATTTTCATTTTCTTCTCTTCTACACCTCCTTCTCTCTCCTATTCGAAAAGTTTCATCTTTTCTCTCCTTCTCTCACAATGCCTAAAAGAGGAAACCATCTCGACTTCCGGGTTTCTCCCTCTTCCAAAAAGCCTCGCACCAATAAGCCGAAAGCTCAACCCCTTCCAAACCCGTCGTCACCCAGGCACCTTGCGTCTGGATGACAAATTCTTTCCAACAACCAGATTTTCTTGGTTGTCCAACATACAAACCACCGGAGTACACCACTTCCTGTGTTTCAGTGAGTTCATCTATCCCGAACTCGTTTACGAGTTCTATGCTCACCTCACCCACTCCGAAAATGTTCTAACCTCTAGGGTTCGGAACATTACCGTTCGCATCAACACCTCTCTCCTCCACCGCCTGTTCAAAGTCTCTTCTCTTTTCTTGAACAGCAATCCTATTCCTTTCACTTGAAGTGGCCGACGACTTCTTTGAAAAATACGCCAAAGAATTCCACGGGTCCAGGAAAAACTTTTACGTGACTCGGTTGAAGTCGAGCTTCGCCTTCAGTGCTTTCTGCTGATGAGAACCTTCTTCTCACAGCATCCCAGCAAGGAGAACCCCAACTCCAAGCACCTCAAAGCTCTCTTCGACATCCTTGAGGGATACAAAGTAGACCTCTTCCCCTCCATCATTGAGCGGATGGCCGCTGTGCCAGCTCGACTCCAATCCAAGAAGAACACCTCCCTTCCTTTCGGTGCTCTTCTAACCCTTGTCTTCAAACAATTCCAAGTTCCTCTCCCTCGGACCCAAACGCGGTGTCCGAGGCTGCCATTGTGGTCGGCAAGAAGGAACTACGGGGTACGGATACCGGGAAGCGGCCACGGTGTGCGGGTTCACAACTCGGAGCCGAGGCCTCCCTCTCCTCCTCGGACTCGGAAATCAACCCCTCTCCCTCTTTCCTCTACACCCGGTGGTGCCTCCACCTCGGGTGCCTCCAAATCTCTCTATGCCCTCTTGTCCCCTACTTTCATGGACAAGATCGGCTCCGTGTCTTACGAATTCGGAGACATGCTCGGAGCTTTCAAATCTGTCCTCCAAGGTCGACCATCAACCAAAAGACTGGTCAATCCCAAATCCGAGAGCAGCGAGTCTCTAGTTCTTGAGATGAGGGAGCTGGTCAAGGAGCGAAGGAGCTGGTCGAGCTCCTCGGAGAGAGATGGTCCAAGGCGGCTCGGGACCGGGATGACTCGGACGCGTCCGAAGCGTCTTCGAGCCCGAGTCCGACCTCCTCGGACAGCGGGGATGAGGAAGAAGGCTGCGAGATGCGGCAGAAGATGCTTGAGGAACCTGCGGCTGAGGCGAGGCCCTTCCGGGCAAAGGGAAGAAGAGGCCGTGACAAGCTGCGAGGGTCGAGGCTGCTCCCCAAGCTCAAATAGGCTGTACTCGGCTCGGACGGCGATGCTAGGTGGGTCGAGCGACCTAGCCTCTCCGGCGGGTCGGACAGAGCGGCCCCCTCCGGCCACCGAGGTCCCAAGGGAAGAACCCCTCGATTCACTTTCTCCGGGTCGGCCACTCGGAGCTGAGCCCACGATGGTTATCCCGGTTCTCCCTTCGCCGCGCTCAAGCACATCGTCAAGATCATATCGGCGCCGGCGAACCTCGGCCTCCACTCGAAATCCCCCTCCCTCGTAGGAGCCATGCACCGAGTCACATTCCCTCGGTGTCCCCTAATTTTCCTCTTTCTCATTTTTTTGTTTTGTCCAGGCAACTAATTTGTATTACTTGTTCTTTTCTCCCTTCTTTTTGTTAATTTGTTTTTTTGCTGAAAGGCAAGGGGAGAAATAGAGTCGGAAAAATTGTTGTCTTGTTTAGGGGAGTTTTCGTTTTTTTAACTCTTGTAATTTCTATTAAGATCAATGAAGTAATGCTTTCTCTTACATAATAATTTCTATGTTTAAAATGTTTCGAGCTTACATTATTTCATTGCTAAGTATCTTTACCTTATGCTCGACTATATACTTCTTGCTCCGAACTATTGAGTATGTCTTACTCATGCGCAAACCACTTAGAATCATTTTTCTATAACAAAATTTCTGTTTAAGTATGGAATGCCTTTCATCAAAAGGGGAGATTGAAGACTCGGACATTTCTCAACGCACTTACGAGTTGCACTAAACGAGTCGGGTATAACAATCCCATGCTTTTAGAGTTTTGATTCCAAGGCATTCTCGGTTTCGCAGAAACCTCTTTTAGTAAAATAGTATCTTTTCAGAGTGATACGGCTTTCACTTATTACATTTATTGCTTATCTGTTTTGAGACTCGGAAAAGTGGTTCTTTGTTACGAGTCCATCTTCACTCAGATTTATCGCAGTTTAAATAGACTAGTGTTTCGTCTTTCTCTCACTCGGAATCTTACTTCCGATTACAAGCTCTATTTTCGTTAGAGTCAATATCTTTAGTCTGTTTCACACTTAGTCTATATCAAGTTATCTCACTCGATATTCTTTATGGAACTTGTTACTATCACTTAGACTAAGTCGGATGGAATTCGAGTATCATGGATATTGGACTCGGAAAATTCCATTTCATTTCGACTCGGATAATCGGTTGCTTATTTATCATAATTATTTTATTATCTGTGTCTAACTTTGGACCAAAGTATTTTATACTTTGAGAACCAGAATTGATTTACTTTTGTAGGTTATTCATTCGAGGATACACCTTTTTCAAACCACAAAAGTAGCCGGCTTCGAACGTCAAATCACCAGCGAGACATGGCTTTTCACCTTCCCCGCTTCGAGTCCCGGAAGATTGTGTCGAAGTTGTCTGTTTCCAAATCTGGAAAACTAAAACGCCAAGCTTAACGGTGGTTTCCACCTTATCTTTCAAGACACTACCAATGGTTTTGGGACTTCCAGAGAGATAAACCGTTGTCCAACGTTCACATTGTAACGGATACTTTCCGAGTGACTCGAAAGCTTTTATCAACGGTCACGAAGACTCTCGGTCAGCGAGATGAAGATAACGGCTACTCTGCCTGGTTACCTATAAATTGAAGCCACCTCACAAGACCCGAAGATTGCCGAATCTATTGTTAATACACATACTTGAGAAAGGTCATTGTATTTACTTTCAATCTTCTACTTACAACTCCCACTCTGCAATTCATTACTTTACGAGTTGTAAGGTCTTGTACTCGATTACAAACTCTTTCTTACATTCTTTGTAAGGTCCCTTGACTAAGCTGTAAGGGTTAACTCGGCTTAGTTGTCCCTAAGCTGTAAGGGTTATCTCAGCTAAGAAGTACTAGATCGAGATAAGGGAATTTATGAGTCTAGGAAAACTTGTATAGAGTTGTCTAAGGGAGCAACTCGGGGTTCGATCAATTCACGGTATTTTGTGGACTCAAAATAGTGGATTTGACTTCGTGTCCGGATTGACACGGTCCGTGGTTTTCTGCCCTGGAAGGGTTTCCACGTAAAATCTAAGTGTTATTTTTCCGAGTTCATTCTAGACTCGGACAGACCTTCTTGCTCTTGTTCTTTCCGATTGATTGCTTTCTAAGTCCAATCTTTTCGACCCAGTTAATAGACTCGGAATCTATCTTCCTTTCTACTTACGTGCAAAAGAGTGTGATTCACGAGAGAATTTCCCATCACCCTATCCACCCCCTCTAGGGTGACTCGGACTCTCCCGAGCAAACCTTCATATATAGTTACATTTGCATCCATATAGTTGCATATAGTTGCATTTACTTTACTTTAGTTTTCTTAGTTTTCTTTTACTTTAGTTTATTTTTGTAATTTCCAAGTTTTGCATTTGCATTTAGGTTGCATGCAGGGGTAGTTTTTATTGCTTTAATAAAAAAATTAGAAAACCAAAAAAAATTAAATAATCTGAAAAAATTTTAGGTTAGTGAATAAATCCTCCGGTGATGATTCTTAGGCTAGGTAGTTTTTCCTTTCACTTTGTTTGATTTTTTATACCCCGTTTGTGAATAAAAGTTTTTCACAAGAGTTTGTGAAAGAATCTTGGTTTAGAGTTGCACTTTGATAGAGATGATTGATTACCCTTCTTGATCTTTTGGTGTGAGTTTGGCTTGTGAAACATCTTAAATTAGGATTGATTGTTGAGCCTTAACCCGTGAGACCACTAAGCCTTAAAAGACTAATCATTTTTATTAGTCTCATGTTTTCCATGTGTGATTCTACCTTGATTGCAATCTCTAAAACTTGCTTTGAATCTCTTTAAAACCGCAATTTGCATTTGCATTGACAATATGATAGAGGCATTCATTTGTTCATTTTGTACGCTACATGAGCCAAAGGGCTACCCTTTCATGTATGAATTACCACTTTTAGCCCTTTTCTAGCCTTTAACCACACTTTTTATTGAACCTACATTAACAAGCCTTGGCCAAATACATTTCTCCTAAGCTTAAGCCATTGATTGGAGTGTTTTGAGTGTAAAATAGGTTAATTGTGGTAAATTTTGTGGTTTGGTTGATGGGGAATAGTTATGAAATTTCATTCTTGAAACTTTCTCCACTCGTGTAGTTTCATTTAGGTTAGAAATTGGAAACTTGCCTAGTATTATAAATTTTTTGTTTTGCCATTTACAAAAAAAATGAAAAAAATTAGAAAAATGAAATAGAAAAAAATATTTAAAAATCGAAATAAAGTGTTTTGGCATTGGCTTGTGTTAAGGCGGTTTCCAATGGGTTTTTTCGGGTTTGTTTTGAATGTTTATGAGTGGTTAGTATTGTATATATGAGACATTTGATGAGTTAAGCTCCTAGTTTGACTTTTAGCTCCACTTTACCCAAATAATTTTCCAATCCTTAACCTTAGCCCCTAGCCCTATTACAACCCTTAAAAGCTCTTGATTGTCATTTGCATTTGCATACTCGTGGTGGAGAGTTGAGATTCTTAGCAAGCATATGGTAGATTGTTTCTTTGGTGTGAATATTGAGAGAACCTTCATTATTATATATTTTTAAACACATGAGAGGGGTGTTACCACTTCCCTAAAAGTGAGGTTTGCTCTTAATCTTTCTAGTTTCATGCTCATACATGTGCCAACTTGCTATCATTGAAGATTAGCGGTGATTGATTTGATCTTGATTGCGTGATTCTTAGAAATCTTTTCAAAAACTTCCCTCTTACTTGTTCTTAATGGTTTTCATCATTTTCGGACTATTCTTGGTTAGACTTAGTTGTCATAGAACTCTACCAATGCTTACCCGAGGGGATGTGTAATAGATTTTTCTTTTTCAACTTGAGTCTTTTTATTTCTTCTTGAGTCCGTTATTTTCTTTTTGACTCCTTTAGTTTTTGTTTGAGTCTTGTACTTGCTTGGGGACAAGCAAGGAGTTAGCAAGGGGAGTTGATAAGATCATATTTTGACTTAATTTTTAGGAAATTTCGGTATTGGATTAGGGAATATTATACTTTAATTGTTTAATTTATATCTCTATTTCTATATTACATGATGTTATTTTTTATGCAAACTTGTAGGTTTTGAGGTCAAAACAACCCAATTCCCTAAATTTTTGGTAAAAATAAGTTGACCACGGACCTCCCCAATGGACCCCCAAAGCGTGGTAGAAAAATCAAGGCCCCGAAGTTGGACAGAGGCCATTTCGGATTGCCCGGAGTGACCATTCCAACCCGAAGTGGTTACTTTTTCTACATTTTTGCATGGCTGCTCAAGTTCGATGGTTTTAGGTGTTTTGAGTGTCGATTTATGGCTATTTAACTTGAAGACCAGCAACATCCGTGAGGAATCCATTCATATTTTTATCCCTTCATCATTTGCATCAAATCAAAAACACATTTTTAAACATTGAAGAAGAAGATTGACGCAACTTTGAAGAAATTTTCATTTGAAGTCAAAAGATTCAAGTGGAGTTCTTGAAGGGCATCAACCTAATTTTGCATTCTTGCTTGTTTGAGGTTTGATTACCACGTTTAGGATTGTTTTTAAGTTTTCAATAATCATGTGTGAGTAGATTTAGTTTTTCTAGGGATTTGTAATCCGAAACAATAAGGTTTGATTAGACTTTTAATTTGTGCTTGAATTCTAATGTTGAATCAATAGAAGGCTGTGTTTTTTCATGTTTATGAGTATTTTTTAAGGCATAGAATACTTGTGATTTGAGATTAATTTTTGAAGTACTTGAAAAGTGAAATGGAATAATCCAAGCAACCAACTATTCTACCTATTATATGAAATTTGAGAAAAGATTAGTAAATTAGGGGATCACTTGGATAATTTGAAATTTTTAACTTTGATTAACTTGTCGGGCATACGAAAGTTGTTTGATAGGTTAATTAGAGCAATTCTATTAAGCATCGAAAGAGCGGTAGAATTATTTGATCATCGATCCTTAATTCAATTGAGAGAATGATTGCAAAAATAGGTTTTAATAATCAAACTCATTGTTAGGAAATCAAATCCCTAAATGCTTTTATCCATTAATTTAATCTTAGATAAATTTTCTTGATTTTTAATATTAGAATTAGTTTAGAGAAGTAACCAACTCAAAAATCTTATTTGCTTATCAATTAAGTAGAGGGCTATACCTTGACTTGTTACAACAATACACCGTGCGCATGCGACCTATCATTGATTCACCCCCGAATTTCCCAAGTCGGTCTCCACATAAAGTGCTTCGGTTTTGGAAGCTTGCATACGCCCATAAAGAACACCACCATTTCTAATCATTATCATTTGCTCGGGTGAACCAGTTCATAATGTGACCGAGTCCGCCTAACCAAGTATGCAGATTTTACGGTGAAGCTGGCAAAAATCCGTCCGACCCGATAGTCCGAATTTGCCCGACTCGAAAAAATGGTCTAATTACAAAGTTTTTGTCTGAATTTTAAATTTGAACAATCGGTCATGTCCGAATTAAAATTCAAACAATCGATCATGTCCGAATTAAAATTCAGGTTGGGTTTGGATTTGGAAATTCGAGTCCATGTTGTCCAAAAATTTTGTGACTTATATGGGTTCGGAAAAATTTGGAAAATCGGACAACCGGGTTCGGACATTCGGACATTTGGTCATTCGTGTTTAGGTATAACTAATTTCAATTCAATTTTCAAAAGTTCATATCACAAATTCGGACATTCGAGTTCGGACATCAAAAATCCAGGTTCGGTTTCGATCACATACATAAGTTTAGTTCAATTTTCAAAAGTTCATATCACAAACTCGGACATTTAGGTTCGGATATCGAAAATTCGGGTTCGGGTTCATCACATACATAATTTTTCAGTTCAATTTTCAAAATTTCATATCACAAATTCGGACATTCTGGTTCGGACATCGGACATTCGAGTTTGGGTTCGGGTTTGGTCAAGGCGTCCAAATTTGTAATTCGGATAAGGTTCGGGTATGGTATTTTTGTCCGAATGTCCAAATTGTCCGAACCCGAATTGACCCAAACCCGGATTTTTGCCAACGCTATGAATACCCCATCTTTGTCCGGCCACCAATACCTTATGTTAGGTGGTAAACGATCGCTTAGGGGCGGACTTAGAATCGAGTCTACATTTTCTTCCACAACTATAATTTTGACCGGTTCAGTTTTCCACTTCTTTTCGGTCTCGTCAATCGGATCCTCCACCAGGAGGTCAGTCTTGGGTCTACAAAGGGGCCTGGGCATTGGAGTATTTGAGCTTGGTGGCATCCAACTGTCCTTCTAGACTCGAATTTCCTTTCCATTACCGACTCTCCATCTCGGCCCTTCGATCGGCAATGATTTTGCACCCCATAATGATCTCCATGTGAAGCTTGGGTCCCAACCTCTCGGCACGAGAAGACCTGTGTTATGGAAAAGTATCTCGCTTTGAAGATTTTATGGGCGAGAGTATGTTCCTTTATTAGTAGGCGCCGGGTTTTCTTTACAAGAAGAGCTGCGTAAAAGGTCTTGAGTTCACGGAGACCCAACCCACCCGGATTCTTGGAGAGGTACATTTGTTCCCAAGATTTCCAATGCATAAACTTGTGATTGCTTGCTCCTCCCCACTAGAATCGAGCCATCAAACACTAAATATCCTCTAGGAGACCATCCGACTGACCTAGAAATACTCATCATGTACGTAGGTATTGATTATGCCATTGTATCTCCTTACTCGGGCTTTGAGAGGAGCTTCTCCTTCCAGCCTCGTAACTTCTTCTAGATGCACTCTTGGCAATTGAAGACTACCTTCTTTGATTTTCCAATAATAATATTGAGCCCAAGGTCTTTCTCATGTTTGTCTACCTCATTTACTCGAATGTGTGTAGAATTTGCTCCTTAGCATTTACATTCACGGCTTTGCTTGAGAACAATACTTGATTTGTCAAGGTTAACACGTTGGCCTCGAAACTCGTTCATACAACCTGATAATATCATCTACTCTTGAGCATTCATGTAAGTTGGCATTGACAAATAGACTACTATCGTCAACAAAAAATAAATGAAAAATTTTCAGAGCTCTTACGTAGGTGGTTGTCCCCGAAATTACCCCCTCATTCTCTACTTTGGTGATCAAAGAAGAGAAAGCTTCGCACATAAAATGAATAAGTACAAGGAGATTGAGTCGCCTTGTCTAAGGCCTCAGCTGGGCCGAACTAGACCCCTTTTTGCTGTTGATGAGGAATTTGAAAGATACCGATACAAGGCAGCGCATGACCAGAGCCAACCTACCGATTTTCGAAGCCTAATTTGATCATGGTCACTTTTAGGAAACTCCATTCGATACGGTCGTAGGCTTTGGACATGTCCAATTTTACAGACACAAACACCTTTCTTCCCCTTATTTCTCCTTTTAAGATGGCGGAAAATTTTGAAAGCGGCAAGGGTATTATCTCGTAATTAATCTTCCCGATACAAAAGCACTTTGGAATTCGAAATTACATTAGGGAGGATCAATTTCAATCGATTTTCCATAGTCTTTGAAGGGATCTTATACACAACATTGTACGAGTGCAATTGGCCTAAATTGTGTAATGTTTTTTACCTTTTTCATCTTCGGGATGAGTACAACATTGGTGGAGTTGAAAATATTCAGGTCCAGACTTTCCCTGTCGAGCTCGTTCCACAATCTTACAAATATCCGTTCCCACAATATCCCGAATTTTTGGTAGAAGATAGCATGAAATCTATCCAGTCCGGGCCTTTGAATTTCAGCATCATTTGACAGTCTTTGCGGGTCTTCGTTCATTTGTAATGTTATCTTAGGCATGATCCCGGAGATAGTCGATTCAATGTTGCGAGGTTGATCTAACCTGAATAACTTGTCGAAGCATCCCGTGATAATTTCCTCCAACTTATCCAGGTCGGTTTTCGTACACCATCGATGTCTTCCAATCCATTGTTGTTATTGCTATGGCGCCCGGAGTTAGCCTTTGATAAAAATAAGGTGTGTTCCGAGTAACCATCTCTCGGTTCATTTTCTCCGCCCGTAGATACGCCAATGATTCTTCTTTCCTTCTTAATTGGTCCGAGTCTTATCACCATGTTTTTGCATAAATGGAGTATGTCGGTAGAAGGTGGAAGCCTTTCAACGATTCTGTAATGCTTTCTCGGTTGCACAAATTTGCTTCTTAATATTACCAAATTCATCCTTGCCCTATTTTTGCGAGTCTAGTGGCACAATTTCCTTGCTTACAAGTCAAACTTTTGCCTTTGTCTCTATCCCAAGATTTCAAAACTACATTGCAACAATCCTCTTTGGTGAGCCATAATTTTTCAAATTTGAAGCACTTGGTACTATCCCCCTTCCAACAGACGTTTCACTATTTCAAGCAAAATTGAACAATGATCGGATCGATAAAGAGGAAAGTGACGAACTTGATGGTCGGGATAGAGGTTGCACCATTCTTTATCCGCAAGAAACCAATCGAGTCTCTCTCGTATGATCCGCCCTTCTTCTATACCTCTCGCCACGTGAAGTCATCACTCGGAGAACCCAAATCTTGGAGTCCACAATAGTCCACCGTTACCCCGAACTCGTCCATCCTCCTCTCGCTCCTATGTCTCCCCCTTCCTTCTCACAATCATGCAATATTTCATTAAAGTCACCAAACATTAGGAGAGGTAGGGTGGTGTTATCCTTGAGTGTTTTAGCATTTGCCAAGTCTTGTATTTCTCTGTGTTCTCCGGTCAAGCGTACACCCTATCACCCCCATTTGGGTATCCCGTTTTCGTGATTTCGCAAAAAGTAATGTCCGTCATATGACCGAATAAATACGTTAAGGTTATCCCACCAAAAGCATATGCCCTCGGATCTTCTTTTGCTCGCTCAAGAAAATTCCACTTTGGTAACCACAACGGTTATGAATTTTCATGAGATCGAGTATCAACCAACATTGTTTCCATGAGAAAAACAATTTTAGGGCATTCTCTAAAACACCAATCTTGGAGAGTGTCAACTGTCAAACGATTGGCAAGTCCCCAACAGTTCCGACTTAAAATTTTCATTATTCCATGTGGGCCTAGGTTGACCTAGATCCCGCCTTTTCCTCGGTGGCAATATGTGAGATTCGACTGTTCTAATTCTCTTTATCCGTGGCGATGGTAGGGGTTTAGTCTTGTCGCTGCTACACAAGCGTTTAGCCGCTTTGCTTTTAGCACTTTCTTGTCACCACATATGTTATGGCCCATTTGGAAGGCTAGATCCCCTAATTCCAAAAGTAGAGTGTTGGTTTGTATAGAAAAAAACAACTCCGGAGTACTCCTCATTCTTTGGAAACTATTTTTAGAGGACTATATTGTTAAAAAGGTTTCCAAAGTTTCCAAAGCGATCTACATTGTACTCGTAACTATTATTGAGGTATTTACTTGTTAAAAATTTATTTGGCTCCGTTAAGTTTTAATGAATTTGCTAATTGTCCATGTTTCTTTATAAGGCAAAGGTCAATGGGAGTGGGCTTTATATGTTCCTCTTCCAACCTCCCTTCCTTCCAAATAGACTCTCTCTCTCTCTCTCTCCATTGAAGGAGGAAGCCATTGTTGTAAAGGTAAGCTTGACCCTTTAATTTTTATTTTTTTAAGGTTCATCAGCTATTCTCGTATCTTTTTCTCTCCCTTTTCTTTTTCTTCTCTACTAATCCAATGTTCGAAAAATTAATTTTTAAACAAATTTCTGAATATTTCAAAAATTCAAAATTAACCCTAAAATTAGTGCCAAAACCCTCAATTTTGATACTTTAATTCATATTCCTTAAAATTTATACCAAAACAATAAATAATAAATAATAAATAACTATGAAACCCTAATTTCAAGTCTTGAGCCATAAATTCCAAATTCATCATCAACAAAGCCAACCCACTCACCCCATTCAAAATCAACTTCAAAAATAAAACAAAAAAATAAGTAGTCGCTTACCATTTCGTCAGTCCACAACTTTCTTCAACTTATCCATGTAATCTTCATTTTCTTCTCTACTTACGCTCTGTCTATAGAGTTAGGAGAAATCGAAGGGGAAAGAGAGTGTTCGAAGGAGGAGCAAGAAAGAGAAAGTTCGAGTTTGGCAAAAAATTGGCAAAAACAACAATGACAGGATATATATATAGTGGGCAATTTAGTAAATTCATTAAAACTTAACGAAGCCAAACAAATTTTTAACAATAAATACCCCAATAATAATTACAGTACAATATAAATCACTTTGAAAACCTTTTTAACAATATAGTACTCTAAAAATCATTTCCAAAGAATGAGGAGTACTCTCGAGTCGTTTTGTTTGTATAGGGGTCTCAATTAATTCCCTGGATTTCTTCACCATAGACCTCGTTAACTCCTCAACACCGCTCGTTTTGTAGCAGGGCTCACTGCTTTGATCCTGTTGGGTTCCTTCTCGGTGTTGGCTAGTGGGCTCCTTTTTCCTTGACCCAGTACAGGGTTAGAGACAAGTTACATGTTTGTAACATCTGCAAGTGGTGCACATGGATTGCTTTCCTTTCTCCCTCTCATCATTCTTTCTTCACTCGCAAGGAACATTGGGCTCATCTAATTTGTTTCGGCTCATAGCCATTGACCAAATATATCATGCACAACCTCCTCACCGCGAGACCTCAATTCGTGTCCCATTTTTCCACACTTAAAGCAGAAGTTTGGGAGTCTTTCATATTTCACATCAAGCCACTAATTTCCCCGATTAGTCTTTAGTGGTAGTCCCGGTCTGAAGCGGTTCCTTACCGTGAGTTTAATCCTAATTCTCATATAAGCATCTCTATCATCTCTTAAATCGAAATCCAAGTAGCGTCCTAACATGTTCCCAATCCTCATACAGTTGCGTTTATTGCACATAACAAGTAGGACTCCGAAGATTCTGACCTAGAACGGGGATGTGGAGAAGTCAATTTCATCTCGACGGGCTATCGCTGACCACTTCTTGACAATTAGGTGGTTTCCCATCACTGTCCAGGGTCCTCCATTTCAAACTCTCCTAAAGTCCTCGTTCGAATGGAATTTACAAAGGAAAGTGTTCTTCGCAATGTCCAAGATCATGACTCCCATCTGTGGGTTCCATGCTTGCTGTAGAACCATCCTAACATCATTTTTATTCAATGTTTCTATCAGCCAATACACATCCTACTAGAGTCAATTCATTGAGGATAATCAAAATATCTTCGTCAACCTCCTGTTCTAACGCCTGTTCATCTTTCCCCCATAGTTGTTGAGTTAATGCAACCAACTGTTCAATATCGGCCTGGTTAATGTTGCTTCATGGAAAGCCGCATTTTTGGGATTGATCGAGTGTCGAGGCACAGGTATCAAGGAGCAAAATGGAACCCTAGAAAAAACCCTAATATCGGGTGGAGAAAGCTCTACAGAAGGAGAGCGATTTTTGGTTCAAAATTATTTTATGAAGTGAATACACTTAGTCACATCTTAAATAATATATTTTTTTTTTGTAGAAATGATATTAGTATAATGATGTAAAATTTTGATTTTATAATTAAAAATAATAATTTTAGTTTATTGTAAATCTATAATCCTCATCTATTTGAAATTGTTTTATTTATACTTGAACCATAACGCCTACGATGGTTAATGAGTCGGTTTAAAATAAAGTCAAATTTTTGTTAGTGAATAAAATGGGTCAATTGAGCCTACCTGAGTCATCCCTTTCTCAATCTATTTTTAAATGCGGTAAATATATATATAAACTTACTTTCTATAATAGAAGAGGTGAAATAAATAACAAAACCTACGAATTATTAATAGAACAAGTCATTATTATTCAACTCATTATCGAGTCAACCTTTAATTGGACTTATTTAAACATGTCAAGCGCTCAAACCGATCGACTCAATAGAGTCTTCACACAAATATCATAATAAAAGTTTTGAATATTTTTTAATATTTTTTAGAAAATACAAATACTATATTTTTTCGTAGAATTATGCACATTTTTAAGTAAAAATATTCTAGATTTTATTAAAAAAATAAAAATAACTCGATACAAAAGTCATTCTTAACTCTGTTGGGTCGACCCAAAACCCGTATAACCCGATATACCACAACCCGTATTTTACCCAAACTCGAAATACACAGGACTCGTATTTTACCCGAACCCGAGATACACGGGATCCTTATTTTATCCGAACCCAAATACAACCGACCTATATTTAACCCGTCCGTTCAAATATTTCCCTTTTTTCTTTTTTTTTTAGTTCTATTTTTTGTTTTTCTTTTTTTTGGTGGGGCGGAAATAAACTAAAGCTTGTTCGAATTTACATAAAAACCAT
The DNA here is from genome assembly GCA_021018815.1 of Talinum fruticosum. NCBI lineage: Eukaryota > Viridiplantae > Streptophyta > Magnoliopsida > Caryophyllales > Talinaceae > Talinum > Talinum fruticosum. The sequence goes on along the minus strand of JAITYX010000010.1, from coordinate 9,095,827 downwards.
CATCTATTTCCTTTTTATTCATTTATGTTCGTTTATGTTCGTTTCTATTCTTTTATGCTTGTTTCTGTTTTGGGTTATTATTATTATTATTATTATTATTATTATTATTATTATTATTATTATTATTATTATTATTATTATTATTATTATTATTAAATTATTTTTATTTTATATTTTATATTTTTTGTTTTTTCTCAAACTAGGTAAAATTATTTTTCTTATAAAAATAAAATATAATATTTTAAAATATTATAAATAATAATTTTTCAAATATTTATTATTCACAAAATATTTGATTTTGTCAAATAATATCTTTAACAACTCAGCGTTTCAACTCGTTAAAACTAGCGGTTATCGTCTATCGTTTATAATGGTTATGAGCTATTATGAGATGTTATAAACTGTTATAATGATAATAATAATATTAATAATTTTTCTTAGTAATAATAATAATAACAACAACAACAACAACATTACGAAAAAACATAAAAATAGCGACGAAAATTTTCCGATGGGAACATTTCGACGGGAATTCCGATTTTTTGGGACCTCCGACGGGAATTCCGACGAGTCCGTCGGAGTTCCATTCGTCGGATGGGAATTCGAACAGGCATTTCGATCGAATTTGGCAAAACCCGTCACTATTTTGATTTTTTTGTAGTGTAATAATAATATTGATAATAATAATTCTATTATTCTTATAATAATAATAATAATAATAATAATAATAATAATAATAATTATTATTATTATTATTATTATTATTATTATTATTATTATTATTATTATTATTATTATTATTATATCATGGAATAATGAGAGAAATAATAATAATAATAATAATAATAATAATAATAATCATTATCATCATAAATAACTATATACGTTTATGATTCACTTTTATATTGGGTAACTATTACAGCGATTATAATTAATTGTTATGAGTCTGTTATGAGCTTTTATAGTCTGTTATGAATAGCTATTAGCGTTTATAAGCTGTTATTAACGGTTATAAACGGCTATTAGCGTTTAAGAGCTGATATTAATGGTTATAAACGCTTTTATAAATGCTAATTCGAACAAACCCTCATTTACGTTCGTTTACGTCTATTTCGTTCGTTTCTGCTCTTTTACGTTCGATTTTGTTCCTTTCTATTTCTATTTACGTTTACGTGTATTTTATATGTAAGTTCGAACAAGCCATAATAAATCTTCGATGGTTAACTGAAGGGGTAGAAGCACCTCCACCATTGCTCGAGTACCAATATGGATCTATTCTTGCAGCCATAAAGTTAGGCCAAAATTCAAGGTTTCCCATTGTTCGAGACAAGAACCTAGATTACAGGATGATGAGCATCTCTCGTCATTATGGTGGGACACTTTACATACCACGGTTAGGGCAAGCATTTGCAAAGTGAGAAGGGTCACCACAAGTGAAGCATCTTCTGCCAGATACAGGTTCACCAGTTGCAGAAACAAAAGTCACACCATTCCCACGCCCCCACCACGACGACCTCTACCTCGTTCACCTTGTCTACCACGATTAGCAGTGGTTGCAACTCTAGAGGTTGGACGTGAAGCATTTGTTCCTCCAGTGCCATCGCCAATCATATCCTTCCACCTGGTTCACAGACAAACGAGCATGTATGAATATATAAGGAGTGACACACATCCTAAGAATTTCACTGCATCACTGGCTGCTACATGTTCCAGCACACATGTGAGAGGCCTAAGGTATGTGAGGAAGCAAACATCTTCTAATAAGGCAATGGTAACAACCATAAAACAGTAAGAACCTCAATGTAGCATCTGAGAAGGTCGAGATGCCTATTTCATCTGGCACGCAAAGAGTCTAAAAAAGGGGGGAGAGAAGAGACCCAACAGGAATTTGGGATAAATATTTAAAAACCAAACTGACCAGAGCAAGAACGACTACAAGCCATGCCAGCGTGTAATTCCTGGATGTGATGTGTGCAAGAGCGACTAAATATGTGAATCCTTACAACCTCAAAGCAGAAGTCAAAGAGTCACATACACAAAGAATCCACACTCCTGAGATTGACAAGTATAAAACTTTCTTCCTCTGTTGTTTGCAGTATTTGCTGTTCGCAATACGCATGGTTCTCCGCATGAACTGCAAGACACTGATGATTCCCCTGAAATAATAAAGGCAATACAAATCAGATGCAGTTCCTCAGCATATGCTGCTTCATTCAACTCATAAAGCAATGAAAGAAATCACAATCTCTCATCCTGCCAAAGCTCCCTCAGTGACATTCAAATAATGGCATAGACTAAGACTACCAAATTTGAAAGGACGAAAAGGTTCCTACTTCCTAGTGCTATACTGCTACATGATTACTAAATTTCGGATATGCATCTCACAGAACCAGAAAAAAAAGGGGGAGGGTTCTTTTTCCTTACTTTCTTTTCCTTTTCTTCGGTGGATTTTTTTTTTTTTTTTTGGGGGCGGGGGGAAGGGGCATGCAACTCTTAAAAAATACATCCATCATACCTGTTGGGTTATTTGTTCCTTGAGTCCTTGAACGTCTAGATGTGGAGACTAGTGAAGGGCAATCATTTGAACTATGTCCCGCCTCTCTGCAGCGGGTGCAGACATTATTTCTTAAATTACTTGCTGAAATGCTGCCAGAAGATGTGGTTGGAGTTCGTCCTCTTGTTGATGCTGAACATTCACAGAATGGTCAGCAATCCACAAAGCTAAGGCCCACGTCTTCATTAACCTCCAAAAAAGAAGGGCAAAGAGAAAAGAACCTGGCATCCCAGAAAGATTACGAGAACCAGTTCCACATATCTCTGTAAGCTGTCTCAGCGTTTCATCACACCCACCAATGCAACCTGGAAATATACAAAGATTAATTTGTAGTTAATTTGTGAACTAATAAACCTTAGTAAAAACTCTTTTAACAAAGTCGTCGAAGAACAAAACTTGTGACAAAATGTAGTATTGGTCAGTTCTGAAATCTAGCTTCCTGACATCATAGTTCATGCAGACAACACGATCAATACATCTCTATCGCCTTCAGTTTTATCATATCGCAAATTCTCTTGTTGCTTCTAGCCAAAACTGGGTGGTGCTCGACAGACCTGATCTCAACAAAGTTGACATAGATATTCGACCGAAGCATGAGCAGGATGGCTAAGCAGGTCAAGCTTTCTCTAAAACTGACAGTCATGCTACATAGGTAGATATACAATCTGAATAAGGTTAAAAAAGCTTTCAGGTGAATAGCATTATAGCGTGCCTCACCAAGCTCTTTGGGTTTGGATGTGCAGGCTATAGCCCATTCACCCCTCTCTGAAGAAAAAAAACACCAAGGAATAGTTTTCAGGTATTATGACAAGGTATTGCTCTTCTAACGGGATCAATCTGATGCTGCAATTAAGAGTAAAGCTGATACCACGACAATCACAATCAAATAAACTAATAGCACTAGTAAGCCACCGCCCAAAAAAGGATAAAGAAAAAAAAAATAGTTCATAGCAAAATGAACTACGACCTTAGCCAATCAGCAGCTATCTGCAAAACCACTGGCAGAAATACTACATTTTTCCCCAAGAAATTTGCCAACATGAATGAGAAATAATTTGCACAACTTTGAAACATCAGAGTGCCCATGATAAGACACCATATCAGGAAAAATACAAAAGCTAGTTGTGCACAAAGCGGAAACAACAATATTAGTAAGCTATTCCCAGGATTTAAACATACCTAGGTGCTCAGCATTGTAATTAGGTGGTATTCCTGACCGACGAAACTTGAACTGAATCAAGAAAACTGGACCTGTAATGCCCTTCTGTTAGTTATGCCTCCACTCATCCCAACCAAAAACCAAACAGAAAATGGAAAATACAATTGAAAACTGCATAGATAAAGGAATGAAATGCCCTGAACAAGAGAGCAATTGATAAAATAAGAAATTCACACAATTTCCACAACACACCCATACACTACAAAAATTGAAAACAAGGAACCTGGTGAGCAAACACCGCACACGGTAGAGGTTACAGTTGCTTCTGATATAGACCCAGGAAGCCAAACAACATTCCTGCACTACAAAATTGCAGAACACTAAATTAGTTGGCCAGTATAAATTAAAAATAACTATCCCCCTCCCCCAAAGACAAGTGCAGGATATGAAACTAACTATACTTCATTTGGTTGGCCTTATTATCCCTGTCGACTAATGAAAGTAAATAAAAGACAAAAAGACAAAAACAAAGACTAAAAGAAAGGGGGCGAAACAATAAAGATAGGTTTTTGCAGAATAGTCAACAGTGTGTTAACAATGACATTGAGTTACACTGTGCCAATACAAAGTGATTGTTAATTGAATCCCAAAGTATACAGCATAGGAAGATATTTCCTTTGGCTACTTGGCAGAAGGTATCAGCAGATTTTAGACGGCAAAGGTATGTCTTTTCAAGAGCTCAAGCTTCTCTTCTTGACAATTTTATATGTTGGAGTCGAGTGCTAAATTCTGGATAAAATTTGACCTTTTGGATTATATAAAAATATCACCTGTGGGAGTTCAAGGGCATGATGATTTTTGTAGTTGCTCCTTTTGTACATGGGTGACACCCTTTGGTTTCATTTTGATATACTTTTAATTTCTCCAAAAATAAGAAAGAAACATTCTAGAGTATCAAGGTCTGTCAATCACTATGAACAACGGCAGTATACTGTATCGGAAAAACAAAAATATAAATCTTGATAACAGAATGCAAACATGCCTCATCGAAAGCAGCTCCTGGATGACATGACCAAAATCCCATGAAGGTAGTCCTCATAGATCAAGAGAGTACTAAGAACATTTTCAGATTTCTTTCATGAGATCCCCAAGAGCACAATTCTTTATTTCCTCTTTGAATGTACAGAGAAAAATAGAGAACTACACCAGAACTCAAGCCAAACCATTAAATGGTGCTAGTACAGGGGATCAAATGCACAGTGTTACAGCGTTTTCCCAGCAATAGAACAGTGTATACTTCCTTGCAGTCATGCAAGTAATTTTCATATGCCAGTCCTAGATTGTGTGCGCTAGAATACAGGTACAATGATTGAAATTTTGCAATGTGTTAACAAAGAACCTTCCGAATAAATTTTATAACCAAATAATCAATATTTTGATCAGTATTTCCAATCTTCCCCAGCACAGTCAATGAAAAACAAATGAATCACAGCACAAGTGATACCAACCTGAGGATAAGCCAAGCATCCAACCATGAAGTTTCCATCCTGCAGAGTGCAGACAACAAATGCAAACTTGGTGAAAAATATACGACCACTGTTGTTGATGTCAGCTGTACTTTGACGCACAGTCAAAAAATTGCACTTCAGTAGTCCTGTCACTAGTTGAATGAATTGCCAGCTAATTTGTAGTCTTAGTGTAATCCAATCACATAAACTTCTCTGTATGATAACAGTGTTGTGAAGCACCTAGGGGTCATAATGAGCTAACCAGTTCATCAGGGCGTAGAACAGCAAACCCCGATATTAACAAAACATCTGAAAAAAGGTGGACAGAAGTAATTTTCAGTACTAACATCTCAAAACTCCATGTGCCCTGTAATATCATGGGATCTACATGAACCCTTGAATAAACGTACAAAGATGAAAGTAGAAAACAAACCACAAAAGAGAACATACAGTAACACTTCAGGAGCATCGTGAATAGACAGCCAGGTACAAATGACAATGAAAATATATGTTTTTTAAACCCCTAACAAGTAATATTGGGTACAAAACAAGAAACAGGGCATTTGAACCTTACAGAAGTGGGGTCCAAAGGATATGTGGATAAAATTCTACAGTTCACGAATTATCTACTCAACTAGAGCCCAGGGGAGCACAAAGACCAAAAGATTTGAAGGTCGTTTTGATCAATAGTAAGTATATATGTAATTAAAGCATTTACTATTGAGATGGGCTAGAGAAAGAAAGTACAGAGGGAGGGTCTGAGGCGCTACAATGGCGAGAAAGACCAAACAAAAATCTAAGAAAACTCGATTGAATACTCCATCTCCCCAATTCACAACTAAAATAAATGAATCGCTGGAGAACCAATCTATGGATGCTGAATAAAATACGATCTCAAAGGGTACTGTTCCACTAGAGTTGCCTTCTTAGAACACGGGAAGTCCCAACAGGAGAAGGAGCTGAGTTTTGCTAGGTGGATTGATGCACTGAGGAAGCGATGACAATTGACTTCTTGGGCTAGAGAGGTTGAAGAAGAACTGGCCGAGCTCGTCTTGTGATATATCCCCAATCTGGGATTTACACTGGATTATGTTCAACTTATTACATATAATGGGATGATAATTCAATGTAGTGAAGCGCATGAGATTGAAAATGAAGTAGAATATTGGAATTCATCTGTAGTTTGTTTTGTCTTGGTGCCAACCCTCCACTGAAAGTAATAAAGGGGTTTTTCAATCGTATCTGGGGAACTAAGGGCCTTGACAAAGTAATTGCTAAGCCTAATGGGGTGTTTATTGCTAGGTCCCATTCTATTCTAGAGAGGATACAATCCTTAAGAAATCATTCATATACTTTGATAAAAAGCCTTTACTAGTTAAACCGTGGGCTCTTGGTCAACCTGTGGATAAAGATGTCATAGCTCAAATCCCAGTTTGGGTGAAATTCCCTGACCTGGACCTCAAATTCTGGAGCAGAGAGGGCTTGAGCAAGATTGGCAGCCTTGTTGGGAGACAAATGGTTGTTGACAAGACCACCCAAAACAAGAACAAAACGAGATATGCTTGATTGCTAATAGAAATGGATCTCAGCAATGAATTTCCTCCTCAAACAACTTTTATGGATGAACTTGGTGACTTTATAGTCCAAGAAGTTGAGTATGAATGGAAGCCACTTAAATGCGGCAAATGGCATGTACGGGCACAATACAGAGGATTGCAGGAAGGGCATAAAACGGGTTTGGTGGAAAGAAAATCAAAGTACTGATATTCCTCAGCAGCAAGCTGAACCAGTGCAAACACAACAAGATAAACAACTATTAGATGAGCGTGGAGGCAATTACTGAGGAAAACATAATAACAGCCATTCAACAAACATTTGGAGGAGATAAAGCACACCCCTAGCAACAAATAGTGTGGTGATTCAGAACTTTGGGACCTTAGCAAGGGACCATGGATAAATGTGGTTTTTGGAACATCCGTGGACTGAATGGCCCTAATAAGAAAATTGTCATTAGGCGGTTTATGGACACTAATAAATGTCCTATATTTGGTATAGTGGAGACAAAAACAATGGTAGTAAAGAAGAGGAGATAAGACAAGGTATCAATCCTGCATGGAATAAGCTATCAAATGCTACAGCTGAAGCTAAGGGTAAGGTCTGTGTTATGTGGGATCCAGCTATAGCCACTGTACTACAGGTGCATTCACAGTATATACACATCAAAACCACAATCTGGAATGACATCCATTTATATGACTGTGGTTTATGGGTCAAATGACAACAATGAAAGGAAGATGCTCTGGACAAAGCTATTTCAGCTCAATACAACTATAAATGCACCATGGATTGTGGGTTGAGATTTCAACAGCCTGCTGAGTATTGATGAAAGGATAGGAGGTGATCCAGTACAACCTAATGAGATTGAAGACTTCTCTGAATGCTTAGGAATGTGTTTTAGTAATGGACCTCGATTCATTTGGAGCAACAAACAAGGACCAACTAGGATATTTTCCAAGCTATATAGGGTTTTAATCAATGGTGAAGGCATTCAGACTTTTACTGAGATAGAGTACCAGATCCTAGAAGATGTTTCTGACCACACACCTCTGTTGGTGAAACTGAAGACCAATGTTCCAAATATAGCTTCAAGCTTCAAGTTCTACAATATGTGGACTAAGTGCAATGAGTTCTCTACTATAGTAAGAGAAGTGTGGCAATCTAATGTGTCTGGTACATTCGTGTATCAGTTGATATCTAAACTCAAAGCACTCAAAAGACCACTAAAATTACTCAACAAGTGCAAATTCAGCAATGTGCAAGTCAGAGCAACAAAGGCATTGAATAAATTACATGCTATACAAAGAGAAATTCAGTTCCACCCTACAAAAAGTCAGCTGCATGAGGTAGAGAATAAGGCCATGCAGGAAGGCAAAAGCTGGGAGGGAGTTTCTCAGCCACAGGAGCAAAGAGATGTGGTTCCAACAAGGAGACCAGAATACTAGAATACTGCATATTATGCAGCAATTGCCCACACAAACTACAAAATGGCAATTAAGAAAATGCAGGATGTACAAGGAGTTATGGAGTTTGAACAAAACAAAATTTAGGGAAATTGTAGCCAATCACTTTGAGATTTTCCTAAATGCTGAAGACAAAGGGACTAAACTGTCATTTGAGGTTATACTACAAGGGTCTATATTGAATGACCAACAAAGGGCTGAGATCATGAGACCATTTACAAATGCAGAAATCAAAGCAGGCAAAGGGAATGAGAAGAGTTATGGCAGAGCCTTCTTCAAAGCCTCATGGAGAATAACTGGCTCTGATGTATGCAAAGCAATCAGAAGTTTCTTTGAAAGTGGTAAGTTACTAAAGTAAGTCAATGCCACAATCCCACCAATGCTTCCAAAAGTGCCCAACACAATCCAGCCTAGTGACTTAAGGCCAATTGCAAGTTGCAAAACTATATACAAGTGCATCACTTAGCTGATTTGTAAAAGAATCAAAGTTGTTCTAGCATATCTGGTCGATCAATCGCAAGGGGCCTTCATTGCTAGTAGATCAATCTTACATAAAATCATGATATGTGAAGATTTGATCAAATTCTATAATAGGAAAGACATGTCTACCAGGTGTATCATGAAGGTGGATCTAAAAAAGTCTATGACACTGTTACGTGGGAGTTCCTTGAGAATCTATTATATGAATCTATTATATGGTTATGGATTTCCTGATAGCATGGTGAAATGGAACATGAATTGTTTCTCAAGTGCAAGCTTCTCAGTGAAACAGAATTGACAGCTCTTTGATTATTTTCAAAATAAGAGAGCAGTAAGACAAAGAGACCCCATGTCTCCTTTGTTATTTGTCTTGGCTATGGAATATCTAAACAGAGCCATTAAGGTAGCAGCCAACCAACATGGTTTCAAATACCACCCATGCTGTAAGCCTCTAGACCTTTGCATGCTAAGCTTTACAAGATGACCTCTTGTTGTTCTCCAAAGTTGAGCCATTTAGTGTGAAATGCCTCATGTGCGCTTTTAAGCATTTTCCATCACGTTCTGGTCTTGAAGCAAACCTAGACAAGTCACAAATTGTTTCTGCTGGAATTGGTTCTGTGCTTGAAAATGAGCTTCAACAACTCACGGGGTTCAGGCAAGGTGTACTACCTTTTAAATACTTAGGGGTGGCTGTCAAACCACAGAGATTGGGAAAGGTAGACTGCCAAGTCATTGTTGATAAAATCACTAGCAAAATCAAAGCATGACCTGCAAGAAAACTCACTTATGCTGGAAAGATTCAACTCATCAATACTGTGCTAATGAGTATGAATGTTTATGGGAGTCAAATCTTTATATTGCATTCAACAGTGATTGGCAGGGTTGAGAAAATATTTAGACAGTTCATGTGGAGCTCAGAAAGTACCGGCAGGAAAGCTGCTTGCATCAGTTGGGATAAAATTTGCTTACCAAAAAGAGAAGGAAGCATGGGGATTAAGCAATGCTGGCAGAGAAATATTGCTTTGGTGACAAAGCATATCTGGCACATCACACAAAAACAAGACAGCCTCTGGATCAAATGGATTCACCGATACTATTTAAAGAGAAACAGCACATGGCAATGTCAAGAATCAGCAAACGATAGTTGGTATTGGAGGAAAATCCTCATAGTCAGATATATTATGCAAGAGGGATTTGACAAACAAGCTGCTAGACGGACCAGTTCAGCAAATGAAGAGTATAGCACCAAATCTGGTTATGAATGGTTCAGACACCAGAGTGGAGAAGTTTCTTGGTATCCTATAATTTGGCACAGGATTAGAATACCAAAATGTGCATTCATTTACTGGCTTGTCGTGCACCACCGACTACTTAAAAGGAACAGATTGTTGAGATTTGGAGTAAAATGTGAAACATGTGTACTATGCTGCAATGAGGAGGAATCTCATACCCATTTGTTCTTTAACTGTGAGAATACTAAAGCAGTCTATACTCAGACACTTACACAAACACAGAAGCCGCAAGTACACGAAATAGAAGGGAATAATTGGCATCAGTCCATTCTGAAGTACAAGGGGACAAAAACGCAAAAAATATACATTGTACATGGCAGCCACATTGATCACTGCTGGCAAGAGAGGAACAGCAGAATCTTTGCTTCCAAAAGTATGGATGCGTTAGAGTTGAGTATATAATGTGGAAGAATGATTCGAAATAGAATGAAAGGCTTAAACACATAGCATATACTATTGTAATCCATGGTATGCCCTGAGGATAATTGTACATGTTTTGAGATGAGGTATGAAATAGATAAACTGCTAACTTTCTACCAAAAAAAAAGTGCATTTATTTGATTACATACTGGTTTACGTTTCAGCACCATGTCAGCCTGTTGACAGAGGCCGCAGCGCCGAACAACTTCACCCATTGCTTGCTGCTCTTCCATACTCGATCTGTTAGTTCTGCACATGAAAATTACTCCAAATTAAAATTTAACATACTCACCACAGTGCTCAAATTTAAAGAAATACCTGTCAAAGAAGACTTCCATGGCTTCAAAGAGCTTGACTTTACTCATCCTAGCCTGCAAATGAGTTTGAACGCAAACTACAATTAAAATGTACTGAACCAGTTGGCTAGAGGTCAATCATCCTTCGTTCTGTGACCAGAGCAGGATGGACACCAAATACAGAAATACCCAAAGCAAAAGTAAAATGTTTCGGGTTTAAGGGCCTCAGGAGTCAGGACAATATACATCTAAGAAACAAGCCTTCATTTCCTGCAAACCAGAAGCCAGAATTTCATTTTTCCTCTTCGTCCCCAAGCTCACAGCCTTCATATCATCCTCCATCTTGGATCTCAGATAAGGTTTCCAAAGCTCATATCTGATATATACAACAACAAAAGAAAGGAGCATCAATTGCACTGACATGGGAAATAGGAAAAGAAATAAGCATGAACAAGTTCACATAGAGAGAACAGTACAGCGCTTGGACATCAATTTGTGGTCGAAATGAATATTTAAAAGTATGATCAAACTATAAGCATCAATTCATCATAATATTCTGAATTAGACTTGTAATCCTATAAAGATGTAACATGTCAAACAGGAGATACCATCATACTCTACAAATGATATATTAGTTACATGATAGCTAACTAAGCGCCTAATTAAAATATTCTGTTCGTTCATCCAACCCATGTTATAATCATAGATCTCCCTAGTAATGGATTTCCATAATGAAGTATGGCCTTTTACTTAGTGACACTATTTTAGCCTGATTAAAGCTTCTGGATCAGGGTTACAATGACCAGATAGTCTGGAATACAACCACCGAGCATAAGGAGCTTAAGCCCTCCCAGCTACTACAATTCTATCTGCAAAAGTCATTTTTCCATTCCTTCCCTTGATGTTCCATACGAATAGCAAACGATGATGTGAGTTGACTATGTAGGGGAGCTATGCAAGAAAATGACGACCTCGTGCACAATGACCAATGTGTACGCATTCAGTTCATGATGACCAGAAAAGGAAACAGAGACTAATCAATAACTGCGCATAAGCATAATAGAGGGAGGGAGTATGAGTTACCCCATATCATCATATCCCATTACTAGTGCTTCCCCTGAAATTAAAACAAAAATTGAAAATAATCAGAAGTTAAGCAATTATTTTGTTAAACGCTCAGAAGCTATTCCTCAAACCATAATCGACATCTCAATGGGTAACAAACATGTCTGAAGAGAGTGAAATATTGTGAAAAGAATAGATGACATAGAAGGATAAAATATATGGGATGATATAGGAGACGATTTATGTGGGGAAAACATGACGAACACTAAAGACGAACACTGTAAATACTTGGAGCTTTCTAGAGGCAGACATTGTATTTACCACGTGTCCAGTTTGTGTTGACCTAATAGCTCGCCCGCATTGGATCAGGTTATTTAACCCTAATTTCTGGAAATTTTTGAATTCAGGTTGAAAAGGTCATTTCCAAAAGCCAAATCTTTATGAGACTAGTTTTCAACAAGCAAGGTATATAAGATCTAAAAAATCAAGAAACAAAAGCAACATGCTAGGAATTCCAGTTTAAACATAAATATATCTTCAAGGCTTTCTACACATTAGCATTATATAGCGTTCCAAGACTTTTACATACAACTTTTCGAACAAGATAAAAAACAAACAAGATCCAGGAGAATCATGACTTACAAGATTGGTTGGTGTAAAACGAGTATTTGAGTCTTTAGTAACATAGAAACGGTCTAATAGCTTCTTGATGTGATCGTGCATGGTGGCATCAGTTCCAATTCCCGCCTGCATACAGTCCCATTAACTGTATTAGCAATTGACATAGGGCTAGTGACTAACCTGAACGTAGGGTTTTCATTACCTTGTCCATGCAACTCAGCAGATCAGCTTCACTTAAAAGCGGTGGCGGCCTGGTAACTCCTGAATCTAAAGTCAGTGTAGTTGGAGTGAACTGCAAGTAAGAAAGCACAAATGAGGGTTCCTATAGCCCTGCACTCTTTTTTCCCCTTTTAAATTCAAGGTTTTAGGCGCTAAATGTACTTAAATATCAGTATAATTGATGCAGAGACTGGACAGACAAATTTATAACAGCAACGACCACATCAGAACAATGATGTAGCATTGTCATCAATGATTGGAGTAAATAATAACCAATTAGTGGTTTTGGCAAAAATAGTGAAACTTCTAAAACCTGAACAAGCTGCTTATTGTTACAAATGTGAGGCAAATTAAAAATTGAATAGGATCGATCTTTGAAGTATTTTTGTATGCATAAAATTGTGCTGAACACAGACAAAAACCCCCTACACTACAACAGAGGCAAATAGTCATAATTCAATAAACAACATTTCTTTTTCATTTATCAACCACAAATAATATTCTTTGTTACAAGGAGAAGCACACTAAGCTGTACTCTCACCAAGGTTCATCAACAACAATCACTACTTCTTTTCCTCCCTTGGCCAAAGTGTGTTTTTAGCACCCTCCCCAGTCCCCACCCCACCCCACCCCACCCCACATAGAAAGAGAGACAATATGTCCCTCTCTTTGAGCCATAGGAAAACTCTGATCGGACTTAAAGCTGGGACTTTCTTGTGCAACAGTGCAAGACACACCAGCCAATGCCAAGGCTACCAGATCAGGGCACTCGTGATGATTTCTTTTTCCCCCTAAATAAAAGGGATGAAAAAGAAATAGCTAAGAACATTCAGGAGAGCAGGAAGGTGAGCTGCCAAAAAGAACAAATTCCCAGCAACAAGGATACTTGTTAGACAACATATGACCAAATGAGATACCCTTTCTGCCTTGAGTCTCAAAAACAACCAACCCAAGAGATCCATCATCTCATCTCTTATCATGATGACAAGAACACTCTTACAATCCTTTCTGGTTTCCAGCAACACCAGAAAAGCATAAACAAGAAGAAAAGTAATTGAAAAGGGAGTTTATAAATGGTACCCAAGCTTGCACACTGCATCACGTACATGGTATTCCCAGCACTTGTTCCTAATCTAACCACTGGAAAATTCATAGCTACCCAGGTAACAAGCCAACTAAAGTTTCATAAATCATAATCAATCAATTGGAATGCTTATGATACTTTAAAACAGATGATTCCAAGCTTTTCGGAGTCCAACGTTAAAAGAATCAATTTCCTACCTCCATTCTTAGACATCCCAAGATAATATCTAATAATGGTTGCCCTAATCACCCTAATCTATCAGAGATCACTAATCTCTATCAATGTTCCTGATTAGGGAGATAATTCGAAATTATATACTTTGCTTGAGCCTCCATCATTGAGAATCACAGTGATGAGTAATTAAATATATGATCCATGATAATCACCATAACTCCACAAAATATACTCCAAGGACTCTCAACTCCCGACAAGATAAAAAGGAAGCAAGAGAAGGGAAAGCCATCGCCCAAAGCTTTCTCACAGATCACAATGAAAACAGCCTTTCTGAATTCAACCCACCTGAAAAAGCCACTCTAGCCATTGCATTTGTTTTGCAATCATCAAAACCATGTCTCAGCCTCTTCTAATATTGCTTTAGAAACAACAATCCAAATAAAAGCACTCCAACTCCTCCATAAAGCTTCTTAGTGGTTTAGCCTTCTTCTATTGATCAACAATTCCCAAAAGGAGTCATATGACAGACTACAGCAATTGATGTTTATGTCTGACACAATAATCATCAGCCAGGACCTGAGCACCTGTCAAAAAGGATCTTCCCAATGAATACTCCATCCTCCTCTATCTAGGATCTAAAACAGTATCCTCCACTTATCTCTATGCCCCAAATCCTTCACAACCACCATCCGACTACTATACCCCCGTTCATGGCACATCTGATTTTAATTGAACATAACTAATGTGTAGTTCATGTAGTCTTGAAAAAGTTCATCCATCTGAAATACAGCCAGACTATCATCAATAGAAGCTTCTCCAAATTCAACGTAGCTGATTCATTCCTGTTTTTGTTTTATTTTTTAAAAAAATTGTGCATTAAATCCACAAATACCATTTGAAATATGATAATAAAGTCAATAAACTAAGCTGGCCAATCTCTAATGTGTGTGGTAAAGATGAAGAACAAACCTGCTGTCCAACCTCATATGTTGGAATCACAGAACCTCCCCAAGTTTCAAATCGGTAAACATCCAAATAATTTTTCTGCAACACAGAAAACATCAATTAAAAGGGAAACAAGACAAAAAGCTATAAACTCAAAGAAGACTTCCATACACAAGACAAATGTAACAGCAGCATGAAAGACAAGTTCATGATCAGCATATGAACAAATTTCTCCTACTCTTCCATCTCTATTAAGTGAAGTAACAAAACAAGTTTGAGTTTCTGAAATTTCTCCTATCCAGATTCTCCCGTCATCCACTAAGACTATACACAATGGTAATACACCAAAATGAAGTAACATAGTCGCTGACTAGATTTAGAAACAAAAAAAGAGGGGAAAAATTCGCTTTATCATTTGAAAGAATAAAGCTGAAAACTCGGCCCTGCATCTTATACCTCTCTTTCATCGCAGTTCCATGGCAAGTGCCATTCCCATCCCCAACCTCTTCAGTAGCTAGCACTTGTTTCCTCACTCTCGCTGATATGGTTCTCCCCACCCTTTCCCATTATATATATACACATATATAAGAATTAGCAACACTACTACAATCAGTAATGACACTCAAAAACAAATAAATAATGCATACAATCTTTCTGCCACCCTTTTTGCGTTAGTTGACATGGTGGGAGACCAAGTAAAGCATCTACTTGCAGAATGCAAAGCAACTTGATATTTGAGAGATCAAAAGTGATTTATCTAAACTTTATGATAGGCAAGATCAGCACATTAAAGACCTTTACAGCCCTCCATAATGCAAGCTTAAACTCAGCACTCGTATCTAAAGAAAGAAGTTACTTCAACACTAATAGCATAAAGGTAAGTGCAGCTTCAATTGATCCTGAGATTTGAATGGCATGCTCTGTAACATCAAAAGTAAAAGTGCAGCAATTATCGATAATGGGTTCTCTGCACCATTTTTGTGAAGCAACTATAGCTGCACTTTGCAAATAGTAAACTAAATAAAGGCATCCAACAGATGTTATCTACCCTTCAAACAGAAGCACATTTACAATGGTACAAGTGAGTCAGACACGTACTGGACTGAATTACCAATAGCTCAAGTGACAAGAGCAGCAATTTAAGATCCAAAAATTTGCTTACATTTAGCATTGAAGATGTCTCAATTTGAATTTAAAGAACCAGGGAAACTTACAGCAATGATTACTCTTCCTGATGCATTGAATAGCTCACCAGCAATATCAATTTCCACAATAGTTTCGGCCCCCACAGCCGGCTGGGAGACACAAGCCAGGAAATGGCGAACAACCAGTTCATATATTTTCTGCAATTGCATGACAAGTTTAAAAAATCAGCACTGTTACTCATAACATAATGCTTTTTAATCTGTCCTTTGGTCCTTCAGATGGAAAAAAATAGATATATTCCCACCATCCAATTTTTTTCTGCCATGTTTGACTAAACAACAACAGAAAAAACCAGCACAGCAAAGTGAGGCCCAGGGAAATCTAAATCTGCACCACGTTTGTCACCCCTGTGCCCTACCTAATGCAACAATACAAAGGGATTTATGATTCAATCACAAAAAGTAATTGGCAATTTTTAAATTTTTGTTTTCTGCGCCTTGCAGGGTGGACGGGAGGATATGTCAGGGTTCTTTATTAATGCCTTTTCTTTTTGTTTTCCTTAGTAGAAGTTAGAAATTCACTACACATAACTCCGTAAAATTCACATTCCATTAACCAAATAATGGCGTCAGAGTTGTAAGGTTTAGTTATCTCATTAATTGATGGTCAATCATAAAGCGAAAGAAAGAAAATTATTATCTGTCCGATTAGAAACCACGGAAAAAAGGATCATTAGAAAATAATAACAAGAAAACAAAACAGGAGGGTGGACGTACTTCACATGCAGATAACAAAAATTTCTCAAATAGTACATGAAACTTCACTTGGAACTTGGAAGCAATTAAAAATAATCAAACGATGTGGTTGCACATGTGAACTAACTTGGTGGTCCTGGCTCCATCCAGACTCTCCAGCAGAAAATTTTGTTGGGTGAATGGGAGGATGAGCTTTGTCATCATGGCCCCCATTGCTTGGATTTCTCCAGAGAGCAGCTCCAGGATCCAGCAAACGCTGAGCATACGAGCCCCATATGGGATGTGCTTGTTGTTCTTGCGCAATTGCCTAGAATTTTAAGGTTTCAATCAATTGATTATGTTTTCACCAAATAGAGAAGGCTGGAAAGCATAGCAAAAGAACGTCTACTTAAATAACAGGAAAGCGTTGTAAGGTTGATACTAATTACTCCCTCTATTTCACAATACATGTCACTTTAACTAATTTTTCTTGTTTTACAATATTCGTCATTTTACAATCCCAACGACATATTAATGACTAGCTTACCAACTTGGTCTTTTAACATAAATTTTGTCATGAATTTTGTGTTTCATTGGTATTCCCTCAGCCTAAAAACAACAAATATTGTGAAACGGAGCGAGTACTAGACATCATCACTGCACAACAATTAGTAAGAGTAAATAACAAAAATAGACAACGGTTACCAACATGCAAATCCGTCCTGGCAGAAAAACTGTCAGTCTCTGTACGAGGATAGCTAATGAAACCAGATTGGTATAATTCTTCTGCCACCTGAGAAACAATCAACAGTTAATGATCAGATCCTAAAGAGAGTACAATCAAGCTTCTGGCTTTGTATTATTCGTGCAAAATTTGCTTCTTTATATTTTCTGCTGGTCCATGAGCAATTCAGTTTCCTGATTAATATCCGCTAGATCTTTTATGAAGATTCAACGCTATAGTCAGAGGTCTGCAAATGACTCCAGAGCTCCATTTAAACTTTCAAAGATCTAGAACAATTTTAGGGGCAATTAGAAAAAACTTAACCATGGATACCTAACATTACTCAATGGAGCAAAACAGCAATTAAGTTCTTACCTTCATTGTGTGTTCCGAGCTCATCCTGAAGTATCGTGATGCACGTTTTTCAAGCTCAATTGTACTCAACGGATAAGGAGGAAACTTCAGTTTTTCCTGTTGTCTAACCTTTGTAACCTGGTTTTAACAGTTTGTGAAACTTCAGCTCCTTGAAACTGTAAGGGAAGTTTGGACCTTCAAATAGCAGTAATCAGTCGATAGGATCTTTGTTTTACTCACAGTAGCAGTTGGTTCCTCAACACACATTTCATATATTGTGACAGCACAAGTGTAGTCGAACAAATGGCCACGCCTGTGAAATTTTAAAAACAACATTCGATTGTATCGTTAATAGCTACAAGCAGTAAACAACGGAATGCAAAATTGAAGGTTGCTAGCATAATTTACATCCAACTGAAGCTAGAAATTCCTTCTTCTGAATTATGAGAACAATTGATTGTCCAAAACTCCTCTGGCTCATGTGCTTGTATTTCCCAAAACCTTTCCACTACAAAGCCAAGCGTTGGGAACTGCAGGAGAAAAAAGAATTCATTTTTTTAGAAAGGTGTGGAAAGAAGAGCACGCAAAACAATTGCGGGATCAGATGTACAAGGAGCCTATAGCAGCAGGTATATGGCAATACCTGACATGGACCATAGCTTAAGACGAGATTTCTGTCATCTGTAGCAAAATCAAAGTTGAATGTGTCCTTAAGAAGCATAGTTTGAAATCTAGTAAAAGAAGCACCAATGCGTAGATCCATCTCCTGCAGAAAAAACTGAAGATAGTTAAGAGACTTCTCAGATGTTACAACCATACAACCAAAAAAACACCCATAGTGATTCTGTAACAATGCACTGAAAGTGTTCCCTGCAACTGCAATTTGTCACAGCACGTGCAAAGGAGATCTATAAATAGGGCCAGTGAAGCCAAGTAAAATCAACAGGCAGGGATGGAGCGACCCTATCCAGATGAGATCCAGCAGGATCTCATTGCTCAAGTCCTCCAACAGCCCTGTGTAAGATACCGAGCAGAGCACAACGGGTGCAGCTGTTTGCTTAGCTCAAAGTGGAAAGTCAGGGTCTCAGAAAAGAACTGATTTTTAAGTGCTCAGTTATTTCCCTTCCTATATGCTATGTGAAGATCTGTCTTTGATGACCAAATGACAATGCAGTAATTTCAAACTGATAGGCTCAAAGTAAACTACTCCAAATGTGCTCTTAAATTTCCCAGATAGCCTTCTAATACTTACTAATTTTTCCTTTTTTAACATCTGTCACCATGGGAAATTGCCTACACCTAACATGGGATGGATTGCCACCCTTTACATCCACAAAACTTCATGCAGCCAGAGGGGGAAAGAAAAATAAAAACAAAAAAAGTAAATCCACCAACTTTTATGAGTTGGCTGGAGGTAAGTCATTAATCTGTTCCCAAATCACTCAATAAATTAGGTATTTTTATGAGATATCTCCTCAAAGCATGTTATGTCAGACAATTCACTGAGAATTCCCTAGAGGCCACAAAATGCTAGGGTCACTAGTTACTACAGTTGCACAGAAGGCAAACAAGCTGGTGCGATAGCAGGTCCAGTAGCATGCTTGCAATTTCTTTCCCTAACAAAATGCTTTCAAGCAAAAAATGTAAAAGGATAGAACTTGAAACAGATAATAAAAGAACAATTATATATAAATTACAAGGAGGTGATTTAAGAGTTTAACCTGTCGAGCATCAACAGCATCAGCAAACAACTGGTTTGGACGATCGAGATTTTGAGCAGCCTCATGGATATCCCTAGAAATTCCAAGAAAGCAAATTGCCAACCACCACAATTAATGCAATTTCAGTAGGACATTGAGTTTAGGCCTTCACACCTGTCAATCAATGCAGAGAAGCGAGCCCTCAATATGTTCAAATTTCGGTTTACTTCAGTGCAGACTTCAATCACCTCAAATGCAATGTTTTCTCCTTCTCTATCACAGTCAAGCCACAATATAAGCCACTGACAGTTTCTAACTTCTTGCTGCAGAGTCCTCTTGATGTCTAACTTGTCCTAATCATAATTTAGGCACAGTAGCGTCAAATGATGTGTCTTCATAACCCCAGAAATAATACTCCTATAGTCCTATCCTATCCCAAATAAGAGACAAATTTAGAAAATAAAACAATATAAGGGAACATGATTCACTAGATTGACTCCTACTGTTTCTTTTGCTAACCCGAAAACCATTAAGATTTGTGTCCTCTGATAAGAAGTTTACAGGTAGTTTGAGGAAAAGGAGATTTTGACAACCACTCATGAAAAGAGGGGGTAACAATGAAAATATGATTTAACAGACTGTGAAAGCAACAGATGCCTTAGGAGTGAAGTTTGTACTTCCGTATTAGTCCCATGAATCTGATGAGTAAACACGATCCTCTATCTTATCATTTTAACAGTTGGCAAATTATCACCAAAAAAATATCAAAATGCTGTGGAATTCCCTCCCCTCCCTCTAATAAAGCAACCTCCTCTCAAAAGTCTAACACAAGGCATCATGAAGAAGACAAAAAGTGCCCTCCAGGTCCACAGGAGAAACTAATGGTTGCTGCTGACAGTTGGGTGATAGAATGAACAGTTTTGACCAAACCAATTCTTCTTGTTTTCCTCTAGATAGACATCGTTACATATATACAATCAGTAATTGACACATACTTCCCCGGGATTTCAATCTCCCCATGCACCGCCTGGGTAGCTATTATTTGTTGCCTTCCTCTTGAAGGAATACTTCTGTAACTGTGATCTAGCTCAAATAATTGCCTCACTAACCTCTCTTAATCCTTGCTTGCACAACCAAGATTGAAGCTTATATAGTGAATCTTCTTCTATTCGACCTTACAGTGGAGATCAGTGGATGTTTACATCTGCATGCAAAACTATGAGAACTTCCTGGGGACTATCTCGATAATGTTCTTTCCCAAGCACATTTAACTTCAAACTTCAGTTAGCATTGTGTATTCTACTGGGTAAACGGCACCCTCCCCAACCCAATGATCCTATAAAGTTCTTATGCTAGTTGCCAACATCTGACCCTCCGCCCCTACCCCCCTCTCATTATCAGGTTTCAAGCGTCCAACCACGACTCCAAATTTCTACGTCTTGTCTACCGCTTGTGGAATAGCTCCACGACTTCCCCATATCACTTGACCCCAGAAAACGGTAATTCTAGCTTCTCTCTCCACACTTTTGACTAGTCTCACCTCTCAACTACTGTACCACAAATTCCGCCATAAACCCAACGCTCGAATACCCAAATTCTTCCAAGTTAAATTTCAAAATCAGAAAATAATTGACAAAATATAGACTACTTACCTTAACAAAAACATAGACGATAAATTGAACATGAGAAATCGGCGAAATTGACCCGGGGGGAGGGAGGGAGGTTAAGTGCCCAACCTCTGGAACAAATTTTCGAACGGGGGCTTGGTAGAGATCAGCGGGGTCACAGGAATGCCATTTCTTGTACCTTTGGTCGAATTCGAGCTCCATTAGATGCCCAATAACGGAAGTGAAAAGCATATGGCATGGCTGGCCTCGAACTGTATAATCGAACTCGTAGATTTTGTTGTACCTCGACCTTCCTTCTCTCACCCTCGCATGGTTCCTCGAGAGGATTCCGGCGACTGCCTTCGCCACAGACGGCTTCTCCGCCACGTTCAGAGCCCTAATTTGGCGGTTTCCGGTCATCAGTGTTCAGCGCCGGTTGAAGGATATGTTGAAGTTGGAGGGGTTTTGGAGGGAGTTTTGGGAAGCGGGAGACGTATTTGAGAACCCCCTCCCGTGGGGTAAATTTTTTGGTTTATTTTTGGTTCTTCACCAAAAAATTAAAAGATTATTAACTTAAATATAAAAAAAAAGATACAATGCAGGCGATAATGTTGTACAATATATACATTAAGGCCTGTTTGGTTAGGTAAAATTGAAATATAACTTAATTCCTTTAGTTTCAAGTTTCTTTTTCAATTGTTTGGTTGTTTATTTTGAACTTGAAACTTGAAATTTACGAGGTTTTAAATTCCCTCAAAACAAGCGAATTTAAATTTTATAATTATTAAAAAAAAATTAACCTATTTGCTATATTATTATTGTTGTTGTTGTTGTTGTTGTTATGGTTATTATTATTATTTTTGTTATTAGGTTGGGGTATTTTTTGTTGTGTTTTTTATTATTTATTTATTTATTTATTATATATAATTTTTTTCATATTGTTTGATAGAACATTATAGTTTGAAAATAGGTTTACTAAAAATTATAAATAAATTTTTTAATTATTGAAAAAATTACAAGATAGTTAATCAAGGAGTCATGTTATACTTGTGAGTTTCTCTTTCTCGATCATTTAATTTTATTAAATAGTTTTCACATTCAACATCATTCTTTTACATGATATCGCTCATAGCGAAAATGCTTTCGTGACTCATCAAATTTATCAAAACCAACACATAAAAATCATTATAGCCGAACACACATTTATTCTAAATTTCTAATAAAAAAGCTAAAATAATAAATAAATAAATAATGTTAAAAAATATCATCAAGGTTTTAAAAGTACACTCGTGATTTGGAACATCAAGAAGTCGGACCTCTCTAAGAATCAAACAATCTAAATAAACATCACTCATACGGTTATAAGAACGGTGCGACAATATGTTTGGGGAACAGTGCGACAATATGCTTGGGTATCAAAAGACAAATATTAGTAGGAAAAGCAATAATATATGATTGGTAGATATTAAATTAGATGACCTATAAATAACAATAAATATCACCATGTCACAAATTAATATTATAATACAAAGCACATCAAATAAGTAAAAGAATATCAAACTTATAACTCATAACTCTTTACAAAGTCAATACTAATTTAACTTAATTGACGTCCGAATAAATATTTATGCAACCTAATAAAACATCATTAATTCAAATATTATACGAACCCTTAAAAAGTACACATATCCCCATAATGGGATCTCAATTTTTAAAATTATAAAGTGAACATGATGATTTATCCATTCTTACCTACCTTTGCATACAAAGACAATCCTTTTTCCTCATACACTCTTTAGTCATCCTCAAGAAGTTATACATAATAGAAGTTAATTATAAATAACATCAAAGTGAGACCCCGCCTCTTAATCATGAATAACTTTATGTTGAGACTCCACCCCTTATCTTCTTGCATTTGTATCCCCTTAAATCAGTTGTATTTCGCACTCATTTGCTTCACTTCGGCACTTTCGAAACTGAATTTACGGTTATATCTGCTCTCTAAAAGTTATAAAATCATAGTCATCTAAAAGGGAATGAGAAAATTCATTAAAGAATAAATTTACTTATTGTAAACATTCACATACAATGATAAAAGTATGGTGAGAGAAAATTCATTTTACAAACTTACCCAAAAATTTTGTAGACACTAAAATCATCTAAAATAGAAATATGGTGAGAAAAATGACAATTTCACTTTTACTTAAATTAACAAGTGAAGCATATAAAATTCAACTTAATAATTACCAAATTAGGCTACATAAATCATACGAATGATCAAGTAGGTAGTAAACTAAAAAATGGTTTCTAAATGAGAATATATACAAATTCTAGATACGAGATAACTTAAGACAATTTTTTTATTTTTTTGGTTGGTCTAATTTATCAAGGTAGGCAAAACATATAATGAAGATATATGATATACTTGAGGTAAGCTATTGAAATGCATTCAATTTGTTTTAAGTATTATATGGCAACCTTGATCATCTAATCTCTATTCTTTGACCCTATATTTACAAAGAAAATGTAGATAAAATTAAGTGTAAGGATTCATCGTTAATCAATCGAGACACTATCTCAAACTCCTCCTCCCCAATTTAAAGTACACACTATTATTCAATTAAGGCCTAAATTAAGAGATGTTTAAATATCAAAACTAAATTGGCAAAGCAACCAAGTTTGCTAAAATTGGGCATCTATTACTCAAATTCACGGACCTTCGACTCGTTCTTCGAGTATTTCGAAATCTCTTTCTCTTTTCATCACAACAAATACGTCATTTTCTTATTCCTAAATTATGCTCATCCTAAACGACGACTATATTATATTTGTATCGCAAATAATTAAAACTAAAATAACCTACATTAAGATCTTGAAATTGTAAAAAAGAAACGTGAATGTAAAATATCAACTTCACATATGCCAATTACCATTATTCAACATTTGTTTCAATATATGAAGGAGAAAAAAAAACTAACAAGACTATATTATCACATACACAAAAAAGGAAAATTAGAGTCCACTTATAAAAAGAAATATTTTTTTCATTTGCGTAAAATGTATTATTTATTTATTTAATTATTTACATCGACGACTCATATTTTATGGCAAACAATTTTTATGGATAAGATTACTCTAAGCTCCTACAATCACTCTTGTTGTAATATTTAACCAATTTAAAAATACTACTATTATATATTGCATAGATTATTATTATTATTATTATTATTATTATTATTATTATTATTATTATTAGGCATGATTATTAGTATTTTTTGAATGAGTAAGTACAACAACTAATAGGTACCCCTTCTCACAAGGATTCTACCTAAGTTATTCTCCGTTAAAATGGAGAGAAAATAAGAAGTAGGAATAGAAAACCAAACTAATGTAAAATAAATACAAAGAACAAACTTTGCCACCCAATCGTACCTCGATTCCCTTACGTGATGAATAAAAACTTGATGCACCTCTAAAGATAACAATGAGTATCTTGAATAAGCTTATAGATCTCCCAAGGAACCTGAATTTCTCATTTAATTGCTTTAATGACCGTTATATTATCTCCTTCCAAAATGATAGAACGAAACCCCATTTGAACTGCTTGTTTTAACACAATTTCTCGTGGTAGTAGCCTCTACTAAAAGAATCAAGGTTGGCCTCAAATTTGTTGTTCGTGCTTATAGAAACCCGTCATCCCAACTTCGATCACGAAACCTCACGCCGCTGAAGAAAACCTTGAGCTGTCGAAGTTTACTTTGATAAATCCTCCGAGTAGTTTGTGTCAACAAACCGGATGATTAGACTTGTTGACACATAGTGAAGTGGAAGGTGAGGATGGGTTGAAATGTTGATCCGATCGCTTCTAGATCACCATTCGATCCAAGATAATTTGGCTCGTAGAATTGTAGCAATGATATTGAAAGATCTATTGTTGAAAACTTTATCATTTCTATTCTTCCAAATACTCCATAACAAATGAATCAATCGAATCATCCGAGTTGGTTTCCTCGACCTTACGAATGTATAGAAAATATGATTTAGAGAGGGATTCTACAATTGACTTAGATTCACATCTAGTCACTTGTGCCGAAAAGTTGTGTCCCAGGATATGCATAACACAGGTGTATTATGAGAAAAGATGATCAATTGACTCACAATGTTCTTGACAAAGCGAACAAATAGTGTCAATGTTCAACCTTCTTTTAGTCGGATTATCCCAGTGTAAGTAAAACATTATGACCAATTTGCCACATAAATATTTTTAACTTAGGTATCAAATCCATTTTCTAAATTCACGCAAAATCACACGATGGTGAACTAGTGGGAATATTATGGGCATTCCACGTGGTGACTTAGTTATAAACTTTCCGCTACTAGATAAACCCCGAGCAAATGGAGTCCTCAATTTCATGAGAATAGAGAGGGATAGTCTTAATAACTTGACAAACATCAGTAGGAAGAAAGGAATTAAGACGTATCGGATCCGACTTTTTACTTGAAGTTATAAATTCACCGATCGTAGCATCTAAGGAAGGAATATTCGGAAGATTGTTGTCATAATAATTCAATAACTTAAAATTACTACACCAAAAATTATGCCGAACTTCGTAATTTTGTCGTTGCCTATTTACCATCTTAAGCCCCTTTTAAAACAATCACGTTCTTTAAGCAAACAATTCCAAGCCCAAGAATCGAAGCTAAATTTCCTTGAGAAAAGATCATCCAGATAGAGAATACTTAGTCCTCATAATCGCCCTCTATAAATTATTTTCTTCATATAAGTATTTCCAAATAAGTTTACATAAAAATGCTTGATTAAGCGCCTCAATCTTCCTAAGGCCCAAACCCTCAATTTCTTGGGAGTATAAACTTTATCCCAAGCTACCATTGGTAAACTAGTGGCATCCTAATATTTTTTCCAAAAGAAGTCACGATTAATTTTATCGAGAGAGTTAGACGTGCTTTTAGGTAGTTGAAAGCACTTGCATCACATGAGTAGGTAAGGATTCAAAATTAGACTGTATAAGCACAACCCTACCTGCCTTGGAAAGTGAATTAGCTTTACGAGTTTTGTAATTTTCTATATACTCTCGTTAAAAGATTCGTAAAATAGAGTTGTTGGCTCTACCTTTGAAAACGAGTCGAGTCTAAGTATTTTCCCAAAGAATATAAGTGTGGAATATTAAACACATAGGAAACCGTTGTAGGAGACAAAAATTCATTAGCCACCTATTTGCCACCACGTGAAAAATTAATTATTTTTATTTGACCTATTACAAATTGTCACGTATAAAATTGGCTTGAAAGCCTTTAAAATTAAAATCGAAAGAAATTGAATTCCGACCAATTAAAAGTTGCCACGTGTTGCTTGATGATGTAGTAAATAGTAAATATTTCTTTTAAGAAATAATTACTAAATTATGGGTCCAAGCCCAAAACCCAACTCAAACCCTACTTCCAAAAAGTTATAAATAGAGGTCTTCTCCTCATTTTTACGGACATTCGAGCATTTGTAAAATCCAGAGTGAGGCTGCAAACGGCATCCAGGTTACCAAGTTTCAAGGATCAAAGTCTACAACCATTCAAAAATTCGAGTCAAGAATTCAAATTCAACACTCTCACCACATCAAGATCAAGAACCACTTAGCGTTCAAATTACAAGAAGATTGAATAAGAGGATTACATTTATTATATTCAATATAGAGATTGTACCCATTAAACAAAAATCAATACAAATTTTATTTGTTTTCTAATTTTCTGTCTTTATTTATTTTAGATTCGAAATTTGTGTTTATAAATTTTGGCATACTCGGCGAGGACATCTCCGCCTCTCATCTTTTCTCCAAACAAATCGGCACTCTACACCTTTGAAGAATATATGGCTCTAAGAACCAGTGTTGCTCAATCTTCAAAGAACAAAACTATTCCATCAACTTCTCAAAGATTCACCAACGCTAGCAATACGTCTAGCATAATGATGACCGAAGTATGGCAAGAGCTGCTGCTGCTGTCGCCATAAAGGAACCAAGCGTTGCGATTACGTCCAATTCGAAACCTTAACTCCAACTCCGCTCAATGGAGTCAATCAAGCTGTATCGCATGTTAGTATGAAGGAGAGAGCTATTTCGGTCTACAACTTGAAGCGAGACAATTCCTCGTGGGATGGACGAACTCCAAGCTCACACAAATCTAATCTTCATGCTTTACGGTGAAGAAGATAATGGTTATGCTAGCGGGGATTTCGCACCTCCATCTCCCACGGACTCGTTGTTCTCCCAATCCGAGCCGAATCCTCTAACACTTGTCATCATGCCGGTAATGGTGACGGGAGCTATTAACATTGAAGAACAACTAAATGAGATGAAAGAAACACTAGCGAGACTTGCTAAAGAGAGCGCGAGAAAGGACGCGAAAATCAACCTTCAAAGTGAGCAAATCGCTAGCTTGACAAAGACGTTAGAAAAGAAGTCATCCGAAGCCTCTAATAAAGGCTCGACAACGAGGGGTCCGATAAGGAGTCCAACCACGATGAAGAATCGATGATGAACATAAGGAGACTCCACTTACTTCAATGTCCATTGAACAAATCCATAACTTAATTGTAAAGACGGTTAAGAATTAACTAGGAGAAGGGTCTCGTAAGTCTCATCTATACACGAAACCCTATACTAAGAGGATCGATGCCCTAAGAATGTCGTATGGCTATCAACCATCGAAGTTCCAACAGTTTGATGGTAAAGGAAATCCTAAGCGATACATTGCGCACTTTATCAAAACTTACAACAATGTTGGCATGGGAGGAGACGGGTTGGTGAAGCAATTCACTCAAACTACGAAGGGAATCGCTTTTGGTCGGTACATGGACTTAGAGCGGAATCCATCAACAAATGGGAGCGAGATGAAATAAGAATTCCTTAACGGGTTTTAAAGCACCCAACGCGGTATTAGTATGACAGAGCTAACTAATGCAAGGCGACGAGAAGAGAAATCGGTTCTTGATTACATCAATCGTTGAAAAGCCCTTAGCCTCAAATGCGATGATCGATTGTCTAAAGCCTCAAATGCGACTTGCTTTATGTTACGTAGATGAGCAAGCCAAGGACTTTTCAAGAATTCGCTACCAAGGCTCACGACATTGAAATGACGATATCAAGTCGTCGCAATAAGTCTTCCTCCTCGTACGAATCAAGGAAGGATCAAGGCAAGTACAAGAAGAGTACTAAGTCTTCAAAAACAGAGTCAATGTGTATTTCCACCGAAAAGCTAGTGCAAATTTCTAGGAAGCCTAAGCCGGGGCAAAAGAAGACCACATACTCTAAGGATGTTGCAAAGAAACGTCCTACACTAATGGAGCTTCGGGAAAGAAGTACCCATTCCCGGACTCAAACTTGTCGGGAATGTTGGATGACTTATTAGAGAACAAGGTGATTGAACTTTACGAATCAAAGAGGCCGGAAGAAGCGAGAAAGACTTCTAATCCAAAATACTTGTCTATACCATAGGGTTATTAGTCACGCTCTTGAGAAGTGTATCACACTTAAGGAGCGTATTATGCGATTAGTCGAAGATGGGAAGATCATATTGGATGTGGATGACACAACCGAGACCAATTGTACCTCCATCCAACTAGAGAACCCTCCATTTTCACAACCATTCCAATCTTATCGAGATGAAAGATCTAATCGGGCTCCGTCTCCTAAACAGAGTTACTAACACTTCAATACGGATGTACTGGAACCGGTGATCTTGCCATTGACGGTACAAGCACTACATATGGAAGTCAATCCTATCGTAGATATTTCGATGGAGATCAAGAAGGATGGACCTTTGTTACTCGTTGGAAGCCAAGGAGACAAAGCCATGTTTAGTCACCACTCGTCCATTACGAGTAAAAGACAAAGCGAAGGAAAAATCCTAGGCATACTAAGAAAATAAAAAGTCAAAGGTAAACAAGAAATAGGAAATCCAACCTATTGAATTACTTGAACAAGAGCCACTTGTTCCAATCACCTTAGAGGAGCTTTTCCCAACAACTTTCTTTAAGAAAGTCACGGTAAACACGACTTCACGTTTAGAGCTTGAAGATGAAGAAGAGGTAGAGGACAATGATAATGAAGGTGTCCGACTTGTCACAAGGTCCGTAGTGTTCGATAAGTTGCGATCGTTTATCTCGGAAAGATGCTCTTCGTTTTCACAAGAATAAGGAGAGGCCAAAATCTCAAACCATCGGTATTCTATAGAATAAAAGGAATTGGGCGAGTCAAGACCTTCGGTTTCGAGTATAATCAAGAAGGAAGAAGATGTGTCTAAGTCATCGCCCGTTTAGCGAAAGACTCGGTGTTCCATCATCTTGGCGATACAAATGAAATACAAAGTTCTATCCTTTCCCGCATAAAGCGCGTCTACATACTTGGATGTACGAGACGAGATGGCTCGGCGAGAGTAAAAAGACGCACGGTGGTCCTCACGGGTCAACGGGGTGATTGTCATTCTAAAAAGGATGTGGAGCAAGAAGAAGCAACTTCATCCAATTATATGACAATTTTAGAACGTGAAGATTTGGACTCGAGAGATAGAGCTCAAGGAAACTCCTCAAACTCTTGAAGATGAAAATCACAAGCTTTGTCCGACTAAGCTGGAAGCCTCGGATGAAAAAAGACGTCGGGCCTAACGAAGTTAAAGTGTTATCAAGTACGTCTAACACGGGCATTCAACAAAAGAAAAAAGTTCGACCGCGCTCATTTCAAGTAGGAGATCAAGTCCTTGTAGTAAGAAGATCGATCCTCATGACTCACAAGACCAGGAAGCAAATTCAATTCAAAGTGAGATGATCTCTATGTGGTGCAAATCTAAACAAATGGTGCTTATAAGATAATCGACACTCTGAAGGAGTACGTCAAGTTTTGTTAACCAAAAATCAAGTCTTCAAATTTGTCGTGATTTAAAAACAAAGTTTAACCCATTCACGTACTCTAAATGGGGTAAAACATGAAAACCGATTAACCAAAAAATTAAGTTTTCAAATTTATTGTGATGTAAAAAAGATTTAACCCGTTCAAATACTTTAAAAGGATTAAAATATGCAAACTAGTTAACCAAAAGAATCAAGTATTCAAATTTTCATAATGTAAATGAGATTTGACCTGTTCATGTACCCTAATAAAGATAAAACACATACAACAGGTTAACAAAGGGCTAAGCATCTTCAAGGTACACTCTTACTTCCAGTTAGCTAAAAAACCAAAAGGAGAAGAAACTGACAGTTGCTGGTCAACATGATAAATTGGTCAACTTTTCAGATAAAAAAAACATTGACAAAAAAAAGAGGAAAAGTTCACGAGAACTTCTCAGTCAGTTTTGTTAAACTTTTTAAAACTTTTTAAAACTTTTCTCTGCTGCCCAAATGCAGGCTACCAATCTGAAATGATACCTGCACCAGCGCTTAGGGGCCAACACTTGGGGGAATTTATGCAAGTTGGTCTCGTGAAAGGGAGCAAGCTCTGTGATTCTTCAACATCAATTTTGTGATGGCTTAAAATTCATTTTCTTCGTCATCGATTCAATTCTTCGCCACCAACGAAAAATGATACTTGGCATGGATGAATCTGAAATTTCAGTCATCAAACAATAACAAAAAAATAATAATAAGAAAGTTGCAGATCTGAATACACCCGAATTCAACCATGGAAAGTTCCGGTTGAAGAGTAAAAGTTCCGGTTGAA